>CM076611.1:37792656-38119569 GCA_038502775.1 Hippodamia convergens | reverse complement strand
AGATTAAAGATGATATTCTGATTATAACAATGGCAAATACTGAAAATGACGATTCTCCCGTTTTCCGAAGAGCCAAAAGAATGAAAATGACAGATTCCACGGAAAAGAATATGGAACAACTAGGACCAGGGCCATCAAGTTTCGTCAGACAGCCATGCTTGAAAAAGGACCTTGCTATGATGTTAGATTCGTCAAGTGAAGATGATTGTGCGGAAGTACCAGAGAATGGTACCACTGAAGCTGTTCTAAGAAAAGAATTACTTTCGTACCGCGCTAAAAAAAGAATTAAGTGAATAAAAATCCTCTCAAGTGGTAGAGTGTTCATCAAGAGGAGTTTACGATATTATCACCGATAGCACGAAGATTTTTGTCCACTCCACCAGGCAGTGTTCTTAGCGAACAATTATTCATTAGCGCGGGTTTAATTTACGAACCTCTGCGTAACCGCCTTGAAGCAGAAAAGGCGGCAAAATTACTTTTTATAAAGTATAATGCTCCAATTTTCAACTTCTCTTACTAATATGAAAAGTAAGTGAAGTTAAAAAAACATGTAGGTAAATACTTACACTGCTTGTTATACTTAATAGTAATTTACTTCAATAAAAATGTTAATAACTGCTTTATTGTTGTTTTAATTCTTTACTCATATACTATTTTTAAATAACATCTTAAACATCCGTATCAGCATCCGCATCCGCGGATGTGAGTTTTCGAAAATCCGCATCCGCATCCAGGGATGTGAAAAAATCGGCATCCGCAACATCCTTGTTTTGTAGTATTGGACAGGGTGATCAGATTTCGTGTTTCGGTTTTTCAAGAAACATAAAATTGCTGAGTACCGCAAATCGCTACGGTGTCCAGTTTCCGTGATACATGCTGATTTCCAAATTTGGCCAAATTTTGAATTCACAATAATTTTTCGCAGAATTGCATCTAAGCTCTCAAAATAAAAACATCTTTAGGGCAGTTTTTTCAGTATTTTTCACCAGCGCTATCGAAATTTCAGTGTCGCTTCAAATTTGAAAAAACATTTTTCTATTAACAAAATCAAAGGAGGATTTGATTTTGATTTATATCTTTCTAACTGAGGAGGCCATGAGAACTTGATATTCCAGAATTGTTAGCTGTCAAACTGATTAAGGAATCTTTGGTTATAGTAAGTATTATCATAGGTCCAGACTCCAAGACTGCTTCACGAAACTTTTTTTTTCTTCGATGAACAGTATTCGAAAACATGAATTTTTCATCTGTAATCACAGTTTCCATTGAAGTTAATGGTGCCTGCTTGAGTTATATTGTTCAAAAAGTAGGTATATTTTAGAATTATACAATATAATATTTATTTTTGAGAATATCTAAAAAAAAATCTATTGAAAAATATCATAGCGCAATATGGTTTGTATTTGAAAAAATTTTTAATTGCTCTAAAATTTGAAAATTAACGATAATACCTGTTGAAAATGCTGAAAAAAAGCTGCCCTGATATTTTCATTTCGAGACTGTAGTTGCAATACTGCGGAAGTTAAAGCCAACTATAATTATTGAGTATAATAGGTGAAAAAAAGTGTAAAACACTCCTGTTTTTAGAAAGAGATTTAATTAACTTAGGACGACATGGAGGTTTGGTCGTTGGGCCAGCAACCCAATACAAAATAAGTTCACAATGTTGCTGAATTTCTCATTCAACAATCCTCGGAATAGGACTGGTAGTATTCAACGAATGAACTAAATATGAGAATGATTACTTAAAATGTACAGGGACTATTGAGCACCAGGAGATCATTTTTGGTGGAGTTGTTTGTTAACGTAAGAGTTGGATTGGAGATTGAAAATGAAGTAGCAGGGCAGTTCGGAGAAATACAAAGGATTGAAAGGCTTGATGAAAAGAACTGGGTATACGGCATCAAGCTGTTTCTTGATGATATGTATTGTAGATTGCATATTGTTCAGCCAGAATATACTATACTATATATACGACATGTTTCAATATAAAAATATCATCTTCATGTCCGAAAAGTGCTGGAAAATATACGTAAGTTAGTATAAAAAATAAGTAGGTTGCCTGAATGTATTATTTCTAATTCAATTTCAGGTAAAAATGTTTTTGGCTTGGAAAATACTTACCAATAAGGTTCTATCAAATTACATGATTGATCATTATTCAGAAGTTTCCAAGTAAAAGATATACACATATGTATATAAGAGACTACGAATTAAAATCTTCCTTTCGGAAAATCATTTATTTAAAAACGTTCAAAATGTAGTAAGGGGAACACGATGTGGGGTCAACTATCTATCAATTAATCTGTAATTATTGGCCAAATTACAATCTTGACATTCTTTCATACTTTTCTGTAGTCCGTGGAAATAAATGTATCATTATTATAAATGAATGTGTTGCAATGTTTGAATCACACATGAATACTACCAATTTCGAAATCTGTCAGAAGAAGATTTCCATGAAAATATTAAAATTAATTCATGAAATATTACACAATTTTAGAAAATTTAATGACGCCCCGGCGCATTCGCCAATTCGTTACCTGGAATGTTGTCACATTAACCATTAACCGATGAAAAACAAGTCCATGAAAGTCCATAGTAGACTACTCATTGAGACCAAATAATAATTCATTAGCTCAACTCATAAGAGGAATGTGACTTTCATAATTTTTTTTTAATGTATAAGTGGTTTCTTAGTCCCCTATCTTGGTGTGTTTACATCGATGTTGTTGATGTTTTTTGATATCCTCAGTTGTTCATTATTCAGAAATATGAATTAAAGTCTTCCCCACATAATAATTTTTTCCTCTTTTCCAGTATCGTTATGAGTTAATTACAGTCCTAAAAGTAGTGCTGTAATGAACTCATAATAGCATTGTTTTCAGTTATTTTTTTCGTTTTGTGGTTGTCAACTTTGACTTCAGTTCATATAAAGTTTCAACACACATCAATTGAAATTCCGTTATCTGTCAATTATCGTAACAGTCACACCAACTGCCAAGATACAGCAGAAAAGTCACTAGGATTAATAATCTGATTTTTCATTGAGTTTCGAGAGTATTTCACAAAAATTGACTGAAATAGAGAAAGAATCGTCTAATACTCGTTGTAGAAGGCAATATGGACTACTACAAGAATTCAGTTCATTGGTCGTTTGTTATTATGATTTGTAGTTTTTGTATCATTTCATAGTGAAATTATTCTTGTAGTCTGACGATTTTATCTAGTTATGGACGTTCGAACGTCCATGAAATGAACGTAATATAAAAATTGAGTTTTGCGGAAATATATACTGTTCCAAATTTAGAAGAAAAAAGAGAGAAAAATATTCACCCAAAACAAAACGTTGATGATATTGTTGTAATGAGGCAACATGGTGAAGAAGAATAAGCAAAAATATTCTGATCAAATCAATAACAGAGAACATATAATAAAATTGATAATTGCACTACAAAGACTAATCAACACTACCCTTCATATTTTTCAATTCAAATTCTCAATTTTACGAAACAACGTCATTTCGGAAATCTCGGTATGTTGAGGTTCAATTATTTTCATGTTGACCCGATATTCAAATTGATGAATTTGACTGTTTTTTAAATTATATTAATAATTATAGCCTTTTAAAAAGTTTTGTAGGTTTTATCAATTACCACTAGATTTGATAAAGGAACAATAAATAGTTTGAGGCTTTCACGACCGGATATACTGATATTGAAAGAGTCTTCCGGGCTTATTGGCCGTGGTCCATTAGGAATAATTTCACCTAACGTTTCGCCTACAACTTCGGTAGGCATTTTCAGAGGATTCTTGTTCTAAGATTGTACCTCGAACGCTGAATTTCTGATACTGCGTTCGAGGTACAATCTTAGACCAAGAATCCTCTGAAGATGCCTACCGAAGTTGTAGGCAAAACGTTAGGTGAAATTATTCCTAATGGACCACGGCCAATAAGCCCGGAAGATTCTTTCAATATCAAAGAAACAATATATAACTCAAAGAGGAAAATGCCTTCTCAAAATTAGGGTGTGATCAGCAACAACCAGGAAACCACCAATAAAAACCAAATTCATTGAATTTGACTTTTTCTGTTCACGAGAAGAATCAGTTCCAAACTCAACATCAGAACTGTTTTTAAAACACAAAATAATTCTTGATCTATAAAAAACAATCGGAAAACAAATATTTGAGTAATCATTTTTTGCAAAGAATTCAGTGCAGTATAAACATTTATCGCGTTTATGGAAATACTCACTCAGAAAAATCATCAAGACCCACTGAGATTAGCATGAGCATAAAAACAAAGTTCAAGAAACAAATCAAGAATGAAATGACTCAATGGATGATCCATTGGAGAACGAAAATGGGTCCCGACAATATATCCCTCTTTCAAGTATCCAAAAAAAAGTTACCAAAATTAAAGACAAAACTTTATAATCTTTGGATGTTTACCGGAGCAACCAGCATTCGAATAATTGCTGATCCCAATCTTTTAAACAGAATACACTATTTTTTATTCAGTAGATTTACTGGTTTCACTCTTAGGCTGAATGAGTGTGAATCATAATCATGTATCAATGTAAAATATGACTATATATATTTTCAGGAAAACCTAGATCATTAGTCCTTTAGAAAAATGAAGTTTATAAAAATAATACAAGGTGAGCCAGAGTCGCGAAGAAATTTGATATATCCTTTTTTTCTGTTTTGTACATTATCGTCTCAAAATATAAGTATTGTAAAAACCTCGTCCGGAATATAGCGCAAGCAACAAAAAAGAGAATAATCTGATTTGTTGCAGTCGTTTGGATGTGATAACGTTTCAATACCCTAGATAGTCTTTCATTTATATAGATAGATAAACTAGTAAATCACATTTTTTCTGAAACTTCTTGGAGGTTTTCGCTCCCAGTCTCTGAAAAAAATAAATCAGAAAGATGTTTTTGTAAATAATGATAAATGTCAATGTCAATTGATAAATCAAAAACTTAACTCTTGGTCTAGGTTCAGGTTGAGGTTTAGTATTTATAAATAATTCTTTCCAATTGCTTCTGTTCTGAAGACTGAAGGAGAAAACCTTGAAAAAAATAAAAAATTTGCAGGATACCCCCACAATTTATTTAAATCGATATCTAGTAGGTACATGGTACATCACAGTGTTGCTTGTTGCAATACCGGCGACCACATGGTGGATTGGAAAGACACAAATATTCTGATAACGGAACCTAATCATAAGGAGGGTTACACAAAATATATGTTATGATACCCCGTTCTTTTTTTACCTCAGCTTAGGTACTTTTTGTTTCAACATTTAATGTATTATTTTAGCTCTCTTTTTCATAAGAAATATATATATATATATATATATATTTGATCGGACAATCAAGTTTTTGTGAAACCCACCTATAGTCATTTCATTCACTGAATATCCATTTCCAATTCTTCAATTGGCGCAATTGAATCAATGTTCCGAATCGTTGCGAAGCAACCATCCCTCATAGAAGTCTCAGGAAGATTAACGAAAGACAACATATTCGATCCCGGAGGTTAACTGGGTAAAACTTTAATTATTTCCAGAATGGCTTCAGGCGGTATACAAGACGATTCTGCATGATGGTATTCCTGGCTCCAGATTAGAAACCGGGGACGAAATGATCAGAAAACTTTTGATAGTAATTAGGGATCTAATAGAATATCCCTTGTTTATTTTGCCGTCTTTCATTTTCGTAAATGGATCTTCAACCGCTCTTTCTTTCTGGAATAGAACCGTTGGAACAATTGGAACCGTTTCCATTTGATGAGCCTAGAAGTCTTCTCTTCTTCTATTGTTAGGAAACAATCTGTGTGATACACAGGGTCAATCCTGCTGAACTGTATATACTTCACAAAAAGGTAGAGGCCACTAAGGCGGTTCCAAAAATACAATGTATGTTCGGTATTTCACCATTCGTTTGGATTAATTTTACAGGGTGAATTCCAGTTTTGGGTTATATTCACAAAATGCTCTATTTGGATACACATATTTGAGCGGCTTAATTCACTTGGAAAACCCATACCGAATTGTATGAAAAGTGGAACTCGGGAAAAAAATATCACCTTGCATCCAAGTCATAAAAAAATTATTTAAATATTCAGAGTTCAGATTAGCGTTGTCAATAGCTGATGTTAACATAAAAAATTGCCCTGTACATTTACTAGCGAAACAGATTGAAACAACATTCTGAAAGTCCTCGGAAGTCTTTCAATCACATGCACCGATGGAACACTTCTATCAATTTATCTTATTATCAGATTGAATTGAGTATTTCAATCGGAATAAGCTTTATGTAAATGACGAAACGAATTTTTCCTTCATCATTTGCACTAAATTTGTTCATGAAGGTTTGACTAAGACAAAGAGCTTGAAGGGATATTTTAATTCAACCAGATGAAATAAATTGTTCGATATTTTCAATAGGAGTAATTTGAATCATATTTAGTACCAAATTAATGAAAGTTCTCTGTAGCTATCGCCCCTAGAATATTTTTTATGAGACAACATGTTTCCAAGTTTAAGATTAATTCCGGGAAAAATCTAGAAGAAAGTATTAGAGCAGCTTGTGGAGAGATTAGGAATAATTCGGAAGTGATAAGGAAATCAAGGAATCATACTCATGTTTGGGCTCGAAGATATATTTCGATTTTGTGAATGTTCCATGCACTGTCAACATAAAAATAATCTGTAGGAAGGAAAAATTTAGGATAGTACCGAATATTCAAAACTGATATGAAGTGGTAATCTAAATCCATTTTATTTTTACCCTATATTCCATGAAAATTAACGCGCGTGAATGAACAAAATTCCGATGATTTTCAGAATTCAATATAAGTATTGCGATATGACCTCAATCGAAGTCTGGTAACAGTAGTAACTCTTATTTTCTAGATTTGCAGAATATATAAGTAAGTCCGATGTGCTGTCGTGATTAATGTCCATCAAAAATGGTGGAGGTGTATTATATTTTTTTAATGAACTATTCCATCATTTGTTCGTTTTTCGTTTGATTTAGATTGAAATCTGCGATGAAAAGTGAATGTCTATACAGTGCTGCTTTTATGAAGATTGTTTCTTCAATTTTAGAGTGAGGATTTCATTGAAGCTGTTATTCGTAGAAGTAGTATTGTTCACATCCATCGTTGAGATGGAATGACACTGTACTATACTACCTCCCCTCGTAAAATAATAATCACTAGTAGTCAATTTAGCATTGCAGGTTTTTATAATTTGTAATAAAATGATCAATAATCGTCGAGCTTTCGTTGCTCATCCTAGTATGTGTATCCAAAGATACAAGATTCTGGGTGGGTTTCACGAAACTTTTATTGTGCCATCAGAAAACCTTACATCAATTCAAATCAATCGAATTCTTCTATTTGAAATGTCAACGAATCGTGGTGGCTCCAATAAATTTGTCGTGGCAATCAAAGTTTCGTGAAACCGACCCTTTAATTTTGAATGCATTAACCAATATTAAACTTTTTTTTCAGCTGCAATAGGTGAATTTTTTATTGAGTTTATATTGAAATCTTCAACCACAAGGCATGAACCCTTTTGCTTTGCTACAATATTTTCTGATCCAAGTAGTGTTGTGTGGTGGTTCATAAAAAGCTACTATTTTCAGATTTTGTTTTTGTCAAGTATATAATTGTATGAATAACAATCTTTCAAATTATCCTTCTCTCATCATATTCAACCGTGGACTTTGAATGCCATTCCACCACCGGCACCACCCCAAAAATCAGATAACTATTATAAAAAACCACTTCACTTGGATACAACTAGGTCTATGTCAGAATACACATAAATGTCTTCCTCAAAATCAACCTCTTAGCTCGCATAATCCTAGGTGAAAAAGCTTCTGTCTACAACTCTTTGAAATTAACCCAAAATCATGCGTGTTTTCACCATCTCAACCTCAAGAATACAAAAAATTTAAACATACTCTGTGAGCATAAAAAAAAGTGAGTCTATTCATGCCGCAAAAAATAAAAAAATATGGTAATTAAAATATCTCGTCTCAGAAAGTGTTTAGTCAATGTGCTGAAGAAGCTGGTTTGTCATAGGTTTAGGCATAAACCCGGTTGTTACGATATAAAATTTCAATTTCAATTCCTCAACGTTTTTTCAAACAGTTTTGAAAAGATTAACAAATTTTCTTAAATAACTCTTATCATTATTTTCAATTTCAAAATTCATTAAAATTTTTCACTTAAGCTTAATTTCAAGCCGGTCCTGTATTTTCATATTGTCACCTCCCACCTTAGTCAAAATATTTCGTATTATAGTAAATTTTGATTTAACCATTGGTACCACATAAATTTTCCGAACCTTGATTCTAAACCCAGAGTCGTATCACAAAGATTCATTTTCATCATTTTTATTCTTTTAACTTAATTCCTAAATTACTTTCGATATTTCAATTCAAATTTGCTCTGTTTATGTTGAATATATATAGGTGATACATTCAATTCTTCCGATATCTCATTTTTCAGCTAATAAAATCGTTTTTGAAATTTTTCAATTAGTTTCGTCGATCCGTTAATTGATGCGCCTCTGGAGTGAAGAAGATTGTAGGATGTTTTCAGTTGTCATATTGGTGCCTCTGTTTTTCAGTTGCGTCGGTCAGTTTTTTTTTATATAAAATCAGAATTCTCTCACGTTGTAAAATTCCTTTTTTTTTTTCGCTTCGTTGAATGAAATTGGAAACGCGCTTTCAATGTGATTTTTGATAACGATTTTGTTAAAAAATTGAATCGTTCATAATTTTGGAAGTTGGCTATTTGATTTATCGGCCTTGCCGGATTTTGCCAGGAGTTTTCATTATAATATTCTTCGGATTGGAAGGAAGAGAAATAGAATTTGGAGATAATATTCTATCATCGGACACGATCGCCGGGAGCGGAAAACAAGACGCTGTGTACTTTGATTATTACTTTATCATCGGAGACGATCGCCGATAGAGGAAAAATATACTTTTCTTGGTTCCCCAATTTTGACGAACACCACGTGAAGACAGGACCTGCGGCACGCACACCACAACGCCATTGAGATTTTGGATCTGGGAGATAAGTACCCTTCTCGTTTCTCACCACCGTTCGATTTCGAATCATTGGTTTTAGTAAAGAACTTTGAATTGCTATTTTCTATGATCAATTGTTTGTACACTGTAATTTTGGATAACCATTGTAATTTTGGATTGAAAACTTTGGTAATATGACCTTGAAAAGTTATAGAACCCATTGCTGAGCAAGCCTTGCAAGGAAACGATTTTCTGCGATTTGTTAGATGGTTAATATATTTTTGTCAATAAAAATTATTGTGAAGTTTATTGATTTATTATTTCTGTTGCTAGTTTATTTGGTAGATTTGAACGTCACAGGGTCATTTGGGAAAGTTGTCCAAGAGTTGCAATTTCAGCTTATCAAGTTGTACTCAAATTCCAGATAGTTCATGATATCAGGTACCCACTTGATACGAATAAGACCTATACTACTAGTATATATGTTTATTAGTTCGGTGTTTGGAGTTAAAGATCGCACCCCTAATACGAATATTGACAGAGTGAACACTCCAACGAAAAACAATCTTATTATAGAGGTTCGGTGTGAGTTTTCAGTAATGATTCTGAAAAACAAAATTTAAATGAGAGTACCTTCACAAAGTAGAAAATTACTGGATTTCTTCAAAAAAAATGTATTTGTATAAGAGTCTCAAACTCGAATAAGCTTTGAACAGCAAATCAGTATCCACAGTCAAGCCCACATTTCTAGCACTTTGATCCGAAAAGCTGGCATATTGATTTTTTCAGCATTCAAAGGATAATAATGACAATGGCAATAATAACAATAATAATTATATTAATAATATTTATTCATTCTTCGCGACAGAATACATTTGTATAGAATAAATCCATACATGCGTTTCGCTTCTGATCCTCATAGGCGATTCCAAATCAATTCTTCCCAAATGGACCTTACCGTTCGCACAAAAAGCTGGCTTAGCTTTATAAGATGATTACCCCCACAAGGTCGGCACCTTGACGTTGGTGTGGGGGCTTAGTAAACTGCGAGGACACTTGGAGCGATGTCGACGGAACACAGTTCCGGCAGGGTCACCCATGTCGATAAGGTCCAAGCTTGAGCAGTGAAAACCAAGTCCGACCCCCAATCTACGGTGGAAGATATCGTGCCAATGGATGAATGGCACCTGGGTCATGGTGTCTCGAACGATTCCCTGGGGAAACCGGTCGCATCCCCTTGTATCAGACCTTCCCTCGGTATCGAAGCTCTGCTGGGGGCGACCGTTTATTTCTTCGCTACTCGTGGGAACTATATGGAGACCCAAAAGAAATTAATAAAAACAGAAATCGTGGGCACCTCCACTGGAGGGGCTCGCGTGGAAAAACCAAGTGGGACGGCGAAGGGGGACTCTTCAGCGCAAGAGGGGGCCTCATCTAGCGCGGCTCAGAATAAGCGCAACCGAACGGGCGCGCAAAAAAGGAGGGCGAGAAGGGCTCGCGCGGACTTAGCCTGTCAAGTGACAGGAGAGTCTGCTGATGGGACCTCTCCTCTTCTACGGCCAGGGGGCACAAAAAGGAACGTCCCCGAGTCCAACACTCCACCCTCCTGCGAGCGGCCGGCAAAAAAGGTTAATAACCTTTCGAGCCGGCCCTCGTATAGAGAGGCAGCGAGTTTGCCCCTTAAGGTGGCCCTCGTTCCTGAGGGCTGGCCAGAGAGGGTGCTCTCGGAGGAGGATTTACTCGCAGTGGAGGGGGCGGTGACCCTTGCGATGGATAAAATCCAGAGCGGACAGCCTGCGCCGAGATTCGACGGTGTGGAGATCAACCACCAGGGGGCTTTGGTAGTTCTATGTGTGGGAAGCTTCAGCAGAGACTGGTTGCAAGATAACCTGCCGAAGCTGAGAACATCTAAGGGACTTCGTCTCAAAATGATTGGGATGAAGGACCTAGAAAGACTCACTAGGGTAAGTCTGTGGGTGAGGGGCTATCAGCGCGACTCTCCATTAGGTCTTATCCTGAAGAGATTAGAGCAGCAAACTCCGGCCCTAAAAACTAGGAGCTGGAAGGTCTACAACCGGGTTGACAAGTCCGACATGACTCAGATCATCCTCGGGGTAGACAAAGCTTCTCTTGATGTCTTGAAAAAATTAAATTTTCAAGTAAATACCGGGATGCGGAAGACCACTTTTAGAGTGGTCCAGGGTTCTGGACAAAATTCAGACGCTCCTCCCTCCTCGACCGCGCAGGATGCTCCGGAAGCGGGGGCCCAGCGCAGAGGAGAAGGACGTCCGAAAAGAGGGGGACCACTCCTCCAACCCGACTGAAAAGTCGGATGATGAGATGGAGGTGGAGCCTTCCAGGGCTCCCGCTGCAACCGTGCCTCTCGCTTCCCTTCCGGGACCTAAAAGTCCCGATGGGGGTGAATGTGCTGGACTAGGTGGGGGACCAGGGCAGTGCTCCGCACCATCTAACGTATCGGCAGGTTCTCAAGAACCTGCTGGTACGATGTAACAGTCAGCTGACTGAGGATGAAAGAAAAAAAAAAAATTTTTGTCCCCATGGCTGACATGTTCGTTACGCAAATCAATTTGCACCACTGCATAGCGGCAACTGATATTCTAAAGTTGCGGCTGGCAGGGAAGCAGACATTTATAGCCCTGATTCAGGAGCCCTGGATTAGAGGAGGCGAGGTGAGGGGTCTCTCCTTAAGAGGCAGTAGGCTCTTCTGCGCGTCTGAGGACACTAGTTCAAGGGCGTGTATACTTGCTTCCACTGATATCAGGGCCCAATTGCTAATTAATTTCTGTTTCAGAGACCTAGTCGCGGCTCAGATTAACAACTGCCAGGGACCGCTGAAGAACCTAGTGGTATGCTCAGCGTACCTTCCCTATGACTCCCCTGACCCACCACCATCTAGGGAATTGGAGGAGCTAGTACAATTCTGCGAGAGAAGAGGTTGGCCCTTGCTCGTCGGGTGTGATGCTAATGCACACCACATTTTGTGGGGTAGCACGGGCGTCAATCTGAGGGGTGAGGCGCTGGCTGATTTTCTATTCGCAACAAGCTTAAACCTACTCAACAGGGGTGATGAGCCGACCTTCGTTACTTCGTGCAGGAAGGAAGTGCTCGACATAACCATGTGCAGTAGTCAAATCGCTGATTACATCGAGGATTGGCGAGTCGCCACGGAAGTGATCTCGTTATCGGATCACAGGCATATCTGCTTCACAATAAAAGGGAGCTGTACTGTCAAGGAGCCAGAAATTTTCAGGAATCCGAGAAAAACAGATTGGTCCAGGTACCTGACACACCTATCTGCTAACCTGGGACAGGAAATTCTAATACCCAAGACCACGAGAGAATTGGACTCGGCTGCAAGCAAGCTGCAAGAGTCAATTATCTCAGCATATCACAGCAGTTGTCCACCACAGTTTCGGAGACCGAAAGGTGCTACGAAATGGTGGTCACCTGAGTTAGGTGAAGCTAGACGCACTAGCAGGCACCTTTTCAACAAGGCAATGAGATCTGGTCTTGAAAATGACTGGGATGACTATAAATCGGCCCTGAGGAAATACAAAGGACTAATAAGGAAGTCCAAACGCGAATCCTGGAGGAGCTTCTGCAGCGATATAGAGGGTGCACCTGAAGCCAACCGGCTAAGGAAGATACTCTCTGCTGGTGGCCCCCCAAGGATCGACTATCTGAACCTTCCAACTGGGCAAAGAACCTGCTCGGAGGAAGAAAGTCTAAGACATCTCTTAGAGGCTCACTTCCCTGGCTTCACAGAGAATGCCTACCCGCAGAGTGAATGTCGACGACAAGCCTCACGAGAGGATTGGAGGATGGCTTCACAAGTCGTAACGTATTCTCGAATTCGTTGGGCTATCAACGGATTCGATCCTTACAAGGCTGCTGGGGAGGACGGTATAGTTCCAGCACTTCTCATTAGGGGGCTGGAGGTGCTGTCTTCTCCGGTGCTCCACATTCTTCGAGCTAGTTTAGCCTTAGGACACGTTCCACTTTCCTGGAGGAAAGTTAGGGTTGTTTTTATACCTAAACCGGGAAAACCCACGCACACAAAGGCGAATGACTTCCGACCAATCAGCCTCTCCTCCTTCTTAGTCAAGACGTTGGAGAGGGTAGTCGAAAGGTATATAAGGGATGGGGCATTAATGACCTGCCCAATACATCCCTCCCAGCATGCATACCAGCAGGGAAAATCTGTAGATTCTGCTCTACATTCGGTTGTCACCTGTATTGAGGGCGGACTACATTATAAAGAATGGACACTAGGTGTATTTCTAGACATTGAGGGTGCATTCAACAACACTGCGTTTGATGCGATGCGTTCTGCGTTGACCAAACATGGTGTGCCACAGGTTCTCTGCCGCTGGGCGGGGTCTATGCTTGCGGCTCGCAGCATTGTTGCTCAGCTGGGCGGCTCGACTATTGGGGGCGCACCGGGCAGGGGGTGTCCGCAGGGTGGTGTCTTATCACCTCTGCTGTGGAACCTTGTCATGGACGGGCTCCTGGTTGAGTTGGCTAGGGCGGGGTACAATGCTGTGGCCTATGCGGATGACCTTGTCCTGCTGATCAGGGGAAAAGTAATCAGCACCATTACTGATCTGATGCAGAATGCTCTGCGCGTGGTAGAACGATGGTGCTTAGAGAACGAACTTTCGGTAAATCCTGGAAAGACGGAGATGGTCCTGTTTTCTAGGAGAAGAGTGCCGGCCAACATCAGACTGCCAAATCTGTTTGGTGTGGGGCTGACTCTATCGGAACAGGTTCGATATCTAGGTGTGATTTTGGACCGCAAACTACTGTGGAACAAACATATCGAGACACAAACGAGAAAGGCCAATGTAATACTCTGGTCTACTCGGAGAGTAGTGGGAAGAGGATGGGGCTTCAAGCCCCATGTTATGCACTGGTTGTATACCATGGTGGTGAGGCCTCTCCTAACCTATGCAGCGCTGGTGTGGTGGACTTCAACAGAGAAGACCTGCAACCGAGCCATCATGACAAAATGTCAGAGAAAAGCCTGTTTGGGTATAACTGGTGCCCTGAGATCTACCCCCACGGCAGCAATGGAGTGTTTGCTGGGTCTTCCGCCTGTGCACCTCGCTGTCAGGGTGGCAGCTATGAAGACAGCTCTTAGACTCTGGGAACAGGGACAATGGCACAACGATGGGATGTTCAGGGGGCATGCGGGAGCTCTCAAATTGGTGATAGATGCTAAGGCATCCCTTCTCCATAGAGGGGACCGTGTGCTAACTAGCTTCTGTTTCGACGAACCCTACCAAGTGATTGTCCCTGATAGGGACCCCTGGTCTGATACAAACAGGTTACTTAAACCTGAAGGCCCCACATGGTTCACTGACGGCTCCGTAAGATCTACGGGGACTGGTGCTGGGATCGTGGGACCTCGCTTCGAGCGGTCCATCCCCCTAGGAAAGGACTGCTCGATAATGCAGGCGGAGTTGTATGCAATTCTTGTCTGCACACTGGGAAATATACACAGAGGCTACTCTGGCAAACACATATACATATGTTGCGACAACCAGGGAGCATTGAAAGCTCTTGCTGAGACAAGAGTCAATTCATACTTGGTAGGAGAATGTAGGGAGGCTCTGCGTGAGCTGGGCTCTCGTAATTTTTTAAAAGTTATTTGGTGTCCGGCACACGCGGGGATCCTCGGCAACGAGAAGGCAGACGTACTGGCCAAGCGGGGAGCCCGATCAGCTTTTGTTGGTCCAGAGCCGTCGCTCCCCATCTGCCGAACTACAGTCAGACATTTCTTTAAGAGATGGTTAGACGGTGCATTTTCCTCTGAATGGAGCACGGGAGGTGGTCTTAGGCAGTCGAGGCTTCTCATTGAGAGGCCCTCCTCTGCAACTGAGGTCAAAAAGTTCCTGGCCCTTGGGAGGAAACAACTAAGTATGGTAGTTGGCGCACTGACCGGCCACCTGTTCAACAAACATCTTGATAGGATGGGACTAGCTGACTGCTCAAGGTGCCGCTGGTGCAGGAGCACAGATGAAACCGTTGAACATATACTGTTCAACTGCATCAACCTTTATGAGTTAAGGTCAACACACCTAGGAAACCCTACACCCAGCATTTCCATGGTGAGAGGGACCCCTCCCTGTCGACTCGCAACATTTTTGTTGACGTGTCTAAGGAACTGAGTCTCTTGTTCTACAGGCGGAGGAACAATGGGCCATCAGGCCTCGGTTCTGCCAGATGAGGCACCGCAAATGAAGAAGAAGAAGATAAGATGATTAATATTCTCTTACTTTCTAGAAAACTTGTTTGTTGAAGATTGTGACTTCATCATTGAAAGAAATTATATTGGTCGTCCTTTTGAATTCACATTCATTTATAAGTAAGCCTTTCTTCTGTTTTACTAAAGAATTTAAGGAATTAGGGGATGCTGCCAGGGCCTTATTAAGATTGTTAGAATCACAGGCTTAAGAAATTGAGTTGCATGAATGAATAGTAAAATCAAAACATACTCGATGGGCCTGCTTAAAGAGATATCTAATTGATAAAAATTAAGATGGCCTTCATTTAGGAGGAAAAATAGCAAAACAAAAATATTGCTGCATAGCACTTAGATGAATCTGTGACGCAAAATGAAAAAACTTTAAACCTGCTGTATAAGAAAACGATGACGAATGGTAAAGCAAATGAAAATATAGTTTTCAGAAAATTTATTATCTGGAATTTTTTTTTCAGCTGAGTTTTGTTTCATATTTTATGAGCTATTATGTAAATGTGTAACTTGAAGTCTCTTTTTCGTGTTGGAAATATTAATTTTCAAATTTGATTGTTTTGAAAAATATGAATTTAGCCTGAATTTAAGATATTAGTGTCTTTTGGTCATTTCTTGGTCATTCTATAATGAAACGTCAAGTATTTTCCAATTTTCCCATTCATTTGGAGTCTTCCTTGTTGTTTTTCTGCAGGTCTCCATGCTCTTTTTAAAAGATAAATATTTCAGTTACATGCTCAGATGAACTCTTGAGTCACTTGATAGGATCCTGACAATATATCGACGTGGAAAAAGACCAGATAATACAAACTGAAGACCATCTGGACGACAATTATTATAGTTATGAATTTGAATATGCCCTCAATAGCTATCGACTCATGAAATTGATGTTTTTGGATTTTTTAGAAATCAATATCGGTAACTTCTTGAAATGTGGGGGCTGTCTGTTTTCGACGAATTTGTGATATTAATAGCAGCTTGCTCAACGTGTACTTACAATTAACTGGGCAGATGGATGAACATTTCCAACAACCCCTGCAATCCGAATTTATTCCTCTATAAAATTGAGAATAAAAAAATTATGATGCTAATTTCAGACAATTTATATATTTGCCCAACTTCCGAACGTAAAACTTTTAATAAGATGCTAATAAGAAAATTCACGATACGTCTATTGATTCATAATCATCTCAACTTCTCCTGTTTCAACATTACGTTTTGGATCTACCAGTAATTGAAATCTCCAAGTAGGTATCCATTTATGTATCTGACTCTGAACACCGTCTAGTGTGACTTAATTGTTCCCGTTCATTCCTGTCGACTGAAGTTCTTTTTTTCAGAAAAATATGAGCTAAGATATGAGCACAAATGATTTGTACATTCAATTTGAATTTTTCTCGACATCCACCTATAACTATTAACTATCTAAAACATTGAGAATCATGAATGATATAATCAAATTTGTATTAAAACGACACCCCAAGATATATCACGACGTAAAGCTGATTTTTATCACTTTATCTATAACTAGCTGGCACGCGCAACTTCATCTGCCCAAATCGGCTATTGAAATTATTGTTATTATTATTAATTATAATTCCAATATCATCCTCGAACACGAAAAATCTTGGAGAAGCATAGATCCTAGTTGCCACACCGCCTACCAGATCTAATTGTTTTTCACTAACTTTTCGTTTACGTCTAACCTATTCCAAAATAACTGAAAGTACAATCCTATTATCAAATAATGAGTCAATGAGTCAATTCTCCCAACGTATGGGCCCTCCCGTGACTCGGTTGCTTCGGTGGTACGTTACGCAAGATATTATTTTTACACATCAGTTCTACAACAGCTACTAATAGTATTGCTTGGCGGACGTACTTCGATGTTTCACAGTTTCACCTAGTTGCCTAGAATCGATCTAGGCTAAGCTAAAGGTCATTTTTGCATATCACCGTAAGAATAACATGGGTGATTCGCGACTACGCAACTATATTGATGTGGAGCTTCATCTGAATCAGTTCGGTAGTTTTCACGTGAAAAAGTAACAAACATCTTCACATCCTCACAAACTTTCGCATTTATAATATAAGTGGGATTAGTAGGATAGTAGGATTAGTAGGAAGGATTTATACTATATGTGTTCCACTTCTTTGTATATTCCTTTTAACATTTGATGAAATGCTGAATTTCAAGTCTTAAATTTCCCAGATCAACAAAAAGCAGTTCTCATGTCTGAACTATTTTTTTTAAGCATAGACCATTGCATTGCATAATATTCAATTCAAATTTTGTCTATTTCAGTTCGATAAATGCTACACTTCATCCGAAAAGTCGCTGGAAGAATATTAAATTGATATATCTCCTGTCAAAAAAGTACTGGGAATTGGTGAATAAAACACACATTTCACATCAAATTATCAAAATTTATATTGTCGCCTTTAAAGTATTCCCCATTAAAGGCTATAAATAATTACCATAGTTTTTTCCATTTTCCAAAATCTTTTATGAGCTCTTTCGGGGATGGCATTTAACTCACTCGCCGAATTCTATTGATGGCTTCAATGGACTCCAAACGTGTTCCACGGAAGGGCAATTTTAGTTTCGGTAATAGAAAAAAAGTCCCACAGAACTAATTTAAACAAAAACGGTAGTTGATCATTGGTGTTTATCGACTTTTTTGCCTGGTATTTGTTCACAATTGTAGCTCGGGGCTACGGCGCTTTAAAGTCTTGGAAAATCCACGAGTTGTTTTGCCAAATGCTTGATCAATATGAAACTAAAAGGCTCTTGAGAGATGTTTTGAGTTAGTAGGACAATTTTCAATCACTATTTCTTTCACTGCATCGACATTAATTTCGGTTAGAGAGGTCGAAGGTCGTCCATGTTAAAAATCGGCACTAATGAGATTGACTCACTCAACAAGCTGCCGTGAAGAAAATGGTTGAAAGATCGCGCTCAAACTTGGCGTAATATTGAAAGACAGTCCTACTGAAATACCAAAAAAAAATTTTCAAAATCCATTCAGCACAGGAATTTTAAATAACAAATTCCCGGTACTTTTTGACAGGAGGTATATGTTTCTTTGCTTATGTAGTCCCTCAAGGTCTCACCAAGCATGGATCGCTCCATCTTCCTTTGTGTGACCCTAATATTCTCACCTGTTGCTGTTGCCAGTGTTAGGGTTTCTAAGAAGTGCCATCACTATCAGTATGCACTGATCGAAACCCATTGTTTTTAGATTAATGAAAATTCCACTCCAAAAATCTGCATATATGAGAGAGTGAGCCTTCTCTTAATTTCGCATGTCTAATTATCCCTTAAGATGCTGACCTCATGCCAAGGTCATGAATTTGATAATTAAAATTGTCATAGTGCATTCCCATGCGTCTGTACTACACAGTAGGTGCTGTGGCATATACTGTGATCGGCTTTACATAGTCGTTGCACAGTCCGCTTTTGCATATTTTTACGGGGTTTCATTTGTAGATTGTAAACTTTTCTGACTTATGCAAATAAAGTCTGTTTGTATTGTATTGTATTGTATATCTATCCACCATTTGAATTCCAGTTCCGCTAATCTCCGCCACAGCTGGGAACGAGGTTTGTCATGAATTTTGGTTCACTAAAACACTTCTCGAATCTTTCTTTCCTTTCGTTCATGCTCACAACCACGCATATGAAAAAATTGTTTGGAAATTTTGGGAACCAACTATCGTTTTGTGGGGAAGCACACTTGAAATTTAAATAAAGATTCGAATGAGATTATTTGAATATCAGCTTTTAAAAAAAATCGAAAAAGGACTGAGTAGGTACTTCAACCTCCTCGGTTATCGGTTTGCAAAAATAGGATTATAGAACATGATTAAACATCGAGGTATGGACTTTTACTTTCTAGTTTTATGGATGATAATATTCGTAACCTGTGGATTAATTTTTCAGCTGAATGTTTCCAAAATATTTAAATCCCCTAAATTATTTCATATTTTTTCAACTAGAGATATGAAGTTCATGAATATTCATGTTGTTATATTCCAACATAGTTCAAGTTTGATTCGAAAGGATTCTCCTATTCATTGAGTAATAAAATTTAGAACAACACTGATGTGATGCCTGCACCGAACGTTTCACCACCACTCGCAGCAGGCATCTCCAGAAGATTCTTGGTCTAAGATTGTAATTCGAAAGGAAAATTGCTGATATGTTGTCTAGCCATTGTCAATAGCTCCACTTCCGCTAATATATCGGTGAGAGCTAGTGCAGATCTGCTGCTGAAATGTGGTTTTGTTGATTTTTTAGAACCCTGATAGCACAGAAAAAAGTAATCTAGTTCTTTTCTTTCCAAAAGTATTTCGTTCATGGTCCGGAGGGCTCGACAGTGAGACAGAACCGAATTCGACCACGAGTTTTTCATCAGTGATATTACCACCTAATCATTTAACACCAATTAGGCTCAAAATTTAAGAGTTGTATATCACTTAAACGTAAAGTTGATAAAAACAAGCACGCAAAATGTTTCACACTTGTTTCTGGACCTGATACATCGAATAGGTTCATCTCTACCTACTTGAAATACGTGAATATCCCAACAGCTACAGATAAACTTATAAGACCAAAGGTGTATCCGAGAAAATAAATGCTAGTTTCAACGTCCGGCGACACATTGATTATTTCTTTACAAGCGGAATAATTCGACTTGGTCCAAGTGCCGTTCCACATGCAAAATCTAGAAGCATTCTCTGAAAGCGACGTATTAAAATGGGTATCATATCTAGAGGGGCGTATACATTATCAAACAAATTGTGCAACTACACTAAATCAGTGTGTTTCATGAAACAACAACAAAAAATCGAGGAATTAGGTTGGAGGGTAAAATAATTGAAGATAAAATGAAAGAATGTAGGTCATATTGTTAGTGACAGATCCGAAAAGATTACGACGGATAAAAAATACCTATAACACGTTCGTTATCGCTGCTAAAAATTTGAACCTTTTACTCACATATTGGCCTAGGTAAATCAATGAAGGAAACCATCATATATTTTCTGTTCATTCACATAAACGTTTCTTTTCCCAACTTTCATCACAGCTCATTTCTAGGAAATATATTCATCTGAAATTTTCTACATTTACAAGTACTTGAGATGGTGTAAATTTCATTGAAATAATAATTATGAATACTACCAGCTTGAAATATCAGAGTTTCAGCTCAATAGATTCCTCGCAAAAACTGTTTCATTATTTGGGTAAAGTGTGGGTGACTATTGAAATATGTTGCGGAAAACTTCTGCATTTTCTGAAACTTCTTGAGGATTTTCTTTCCTACTTAATGGAAGAAAATCAACTCGAGAAATTTCATAAATAATAAATAAATTTACATCAGTTAACTTGTTCACTATTTTGTCAGGGGCGAAATATTTTGAAAACATTGTTTCCTAACAATGGAACAAGAAATATCACTCCGAATGATTAAGCTTTGTAACGTTTCGTAGCCAATATCAGACTCCTCCATCAGACAAATTCGTAAAATTCATAAAAATCTTCAGAAGCGTGAAAATTTTTGATTTACCAATTGAGATTCGGCCAATGGTTCAATGGAAGAAGATCGTATTTCGATTGATTATTCGATGAAAGAACTGAAATGAGGAAATTTCAAACTTAAATGAATAAATATGTCACTAGGTATGTATCATTGACGAAAGTCAATTGAAAAATCAAAGACTTTCACGATTCTGAAGGTTTTCATGAATTTAACCAATTTTTTTTATGGAAGAATCCCATTTAGACTTCGTAACGTTTCAAAGTTTAAGTTCATTGATAGGTAAAAATTTGTCCACAGACAAACGAGTTTACACAGGTCCTTTCTTCTATTATTTTTAAAATTTGTCAAATTGATTTTATTATGAGATTGGGTGAGAAAACCTTAGAAAAGTTTAAAAAAAGAAATGTAGGGTTGAGAGCAGTCAGTGGGGATTGATATTTTCACAAATTTTCTCGGAGTGTTCTGGCTCCTTTGTCGAGAATTGTGAAATTTCGATGGTTAATTTTGATGCATCTACAGAAGGCTTTGTGGAAACATTTATTACTGATAACCGACGATCATCACGAACATCATATGAGAGTTCCAAGAAAAAAAGAAAAAGGGAAATTATCAAAAACTGCACAGAAATCCACCTTGAGAACGATCATCAATTGTTCAAATCGTGATCTTTTACAATAGTTACCACATAATATTGTATTAGTAAAAAAGTACACTCAGGTACTCTATAAGTAGCTAAATTCTGCATTTTATTAACTTTCAAGAGTTTTCACTTCCAGTCTCTAGAACAAACTTTAAATAATTGAAGTGCTCCTACATGTTATTGCACTAATTCGTCCTAGTGGTAAACCAGTTCGAAAAAATTGTTGCCTAACAATGAAACTATTTATCTGACTATGTAATCATTTTTCGGTCATATTAAAGTGCAAATATTACTTAATTTTCCGGAAAGACTTTTGTTGGAAAGAACTGCAGACAATGCTCCGCTAGAGGACACATCTGTTTGTTAATATCTGATATAACTGCATCTTCTAGCATTGAATACAAGCTCATTCTGGTTGGCATCGGCGATTGTGTTAATCGGCACTGATGATGACTAATAAGTCAGAAAGCGGTCTGCTGCCGTTCGATGGCGGCGCGTTATCCTGCAGTTTACTTCATAATTTAGATTTTTACTAGCCCATCATCAGTTTTATGATTTTAATCAATATTTTAGGTAACAGTCAGATCAATTGGAAAATAATTCAAGAGAATGTGTTTTTTGGTAATACACGAATATAAATTATCTATAAATACTAATATTATAAATGTGAGGCAGAAAGACCTCGGTCGTTAGCCTATTGGTATACCCAATAAATATTATTATTATTATTATAAATGTGAATGTCCGTGTGTTTGTTTGTGTGTTTGTTTGTCCTCTATGGACTCAGAAACCAGATGACCGATTTTGATGAAGCATTCACTATATTGTATAGAATTTTTTTTTGTGGTTTTCATGTAGGTTTCATCCTATATAACGAAGAAATAAGAAAAAATATCGATTTTTCATGAAAAATCCCGGTACTTTCCCGCTTTTGCGGGCGACGCTGCGTTAACTATAAGAGATAGAGAAACATGGTCAAAGACAATTTTGTAGTGCTCGAAAAGTTCCATAAAAAAGTCCGCGACGGCATATGTCTAACTGCCGAAGACACCTCACGATTGTCATTTTAACATTTTAAATTCAGTCCAAAATAATGGTTAATTTGAAGAGGGCTTTTGACTGGCATGGAATGAATCAATATTAAAATACGAGGTTATGATGTGGGGTTGCGGATCTATCAGTACCGTATCAAAATGAAAATATAACGCGAGCGGAGCCGCGGGTATGAGCTTGTTATCTATAAATGTTTGAGAGTTGATATTGAACATTTTCATTTCCATCGAACTGGTGGGACAAATATTAGATTATTTGTAGCATCTAGGTATTGCTAGGAAAAATAGTATTATTTCAAATTTCTTTCTCTCTATATTCACTCGACATTGAGATTGCAGAACAATTCATGATTGTTTCCATTCTCTTCAAGAAGCCAGTTTTTAAAACAGCCGAATCGTAAAACCGAGAAGGTAGAAAAAGTTTCCTTTGACCTCAACGATCTACTGTTGAAATGAAGTAGGTACAATTCAAAGATCTCCCATTACTTCACATCATCAGTTAAAGAAAAAGCAATTCGCAAATATTCAATACGAACAGAACAAACTCAATTGATGGTTTCGGGAGGATTTGAAAAGTAGCAAACTCGATGTCAATTTTATAAAAAAAAGTTTCCAACACTTCCTCTTTTCATTAATTTCGAAGGAACAGCACGTGTTCTGGAATTTATTTGATAATGTATGGGCCCTAATGGTAAGGTGGTATGATGGAAACAACTCACGGCTATCGTCGTATTTGATGAAGTTCAGTTCGGAAAAGCACTTAATCACGGCAGTCGTGTTGGCCGTGGTTGGGGGCCAGCAAGCTACAGGATCAGCGATGGGGCCACAATAACCCCCCGCTGGATACTCCCTCGCCATCGAGGCCGATTCGTTCGAATACAAATTTTCACAACTCGTCTGGTTGATTATGGTGATGTACTCGAGATCGGTGCCGTTCAACGTCGATTCTTCTCTGCTCATTTCTAACTGCTCCATTTCTTCTGTTCCAGATAGATCGTTTCCCATTTCGCACTTGTCTCCACCAGTTTTGATCGACTTGTCAATTCTGGTAATGACCTTTCATTTTGAGGCAATGACCATTCCAGTTATTAAGTGGCTGTAACATAACGTGATAACAACTTTAGGTACGTATAACGTGAATTATTCATGTGCGATATCGCACGGTCCGAAAGATAGCGAAGGATATTAGGAAAAAATTGGTATGTGATTGCTATTCGAGCGTTTATGTTGAAAATCGTATCGTGCAAGAAAATCTACACACAGATTATTCGTATGAGGTTATGAAACTTCGTCCTACTTCAACTTGAATATCAGATACAAACGGTTATTCACCAAAACCCCATTCCTTCATAATCATTATATGGATTGGGTTATTAAAAAAAATCCAATGGAAATCGTTTGGTTCAAAGTATAAATGAGCAATGTTAATTAAAAACTGAATTTGTGTAACATTGTTACACGAAAATATGAAGTCGATAATTATAAGCTTCTAACGTCAATATCTAACAGTTAAAATCACTGAAATTTAATCAACCCAAACTCATTTCATTCTGAGGATGGGACATGACCATAAATGAGAAAGTACTGGGTAATTATAATAATACTAATTTTTTCATTCACTTTATTTCACAGAATGTCACAAATTTATGGTAAGAGCACATGAAACAACGTCAAAACAATAAATTGGGCACACAACTACCACCAAGATTTAAGATGAGTATTTAATCGCATGAATACATGTAGCCATCAAATGTAGTGTTCTGTTAAAAGGAGAATAATTGAAGAGTGGAAATTCAAAAGGGTCTAAGT
Organism: Hippodamia convergens; assembly: GCA_038502775.1. Taxonomy (NCBI): domain Eukaryota; kingdom Metazoa; phylum Arthropoda; class Insecta; order Coleoptera; family Coccinellidae; genus Hippodamia; species Hippodamia convergens. The sequence goes on along the minus strand of CM076611.1, from coordinate 38,095,186 downwards.
GCCAAAAAAATCGAACTGAGATATTACCAAAAACATGTCTCAAACTTATGGAAAAAGTGAAAAAAAATGTTTTTTTCATCGGAAATGATGACTGCCTGATGCGGATGGCACATGAACCGATTCGTAAGCTTTTGGCCTTGGCACATAGACCCCATAACAAATTAAATCTAAAATTTCGTGAAAATGGCACTTAGACCCTTTTGAATTTAAACTGCCTCCGTGAAGGCAGAGAATTTTTCTGTTAACTCTACTCTACACTTTCGGTAGAATAACTGTTTACACGTTGCTAGTAATTTGAAAGGATAGTTTGATGAGCCGAATAACATGGAATACTAGGAAGATGTACTATCATGGGCGCCCGCAGAATTTTTCTCAGGGGGGGCCAAATAATGATTTGATGAGGCGCAGGCGAAATCAGTATTCGGTTTTGCTCGAGAATAAGGAGCAGTTCAAAATCTCAGGCCCCCCCTGGCCTCCCCCTGCGGGCGCCCATGTGTACTATCCTCTCCTTAAACCGGGCAAGTGTCTGTTCACATTGGTATAGTAAAGTAATAAACCAGTACAGTAGAATGAGATTTTGAAGGTGGGGATGGGATAGTCGAGTGTACTATTTGACAGATGCTGTCCACTCTACTCTACCATTCACTATCTTTAGTACTCTCCCGTTACTAGCACGACCTTCACATTGTGATAGTAGGAGGATAGTGAGTACTCGACCACTCTATTCTACCATTTACTCTACCAATGTAAACCGCGCTTTAATGCTCGAAGTATCTAATTACACAATTACACAAAATATTTAGTAATCGCGAGCATTTTGTGGAAACCGGTGCTTAGTGGTCACGACTCGGAAGCGTTTCTTCCCAGTGCTTAGTGCTCGAAGCACTAATATTTAGTGCTCGGCACAGCTCTGTTCTTTCAATGTCATCTGTCACCATATGAGGTCGTGAAAGTCTCAAACTAGTTACGGCAAGTTTCAAAATTTGGTTATATCTTCGAAACAAATGACGATATCGCATAACCGTTTACACTAATGAAGTTTCCGCAAAAATTTTGCCAAGGACTCCTTTCAACATTTTCGCCTATCTAGTCTAGAAGTACCAGAAAATGCCAGAATCAAGCAATTTGGTTCACCCTCACATGTAGTTAGCTATTTTTATGTTCCAGAAGGAAAATATATGTAGCTTCAGTATTCGTTGATGTTTGAAGATAGTTTTGAAATAAGTAAAAAAAATGTCGGATTCGTGCTAGGTATCATTTAATTCCACAAGAGAAACGAAATAAAGACTCAAAAAACATCATGAATAATCTTTTCGTACTACAAAGCATTTGATAATGTTTTTTTCAATTATTTCTGTTCTTTTCAAGAAAAAATGCAATGAGACCACAATAAAGTTCCTCAATTCATATCAAAAGTACTTCATAATTTGGGATTCATAGAACATCATGAATCGAAAATCGAAATAGAAATTCTGTTAATGATGCATGGACTTCTTTCTCCAATGCAATCAATATTCGTCACATTTTCTATCGCAGAAGTTAAGAAAATAAGGAGTCTTTAATGGCAATATTAAGATGCTTGAAAAAGAGAGTTATTGATGATATTTAGATGCTCCTGTACAATTACCACAACAGAATATTATATGACAGGTAGCTATGTTATTGTTAATACCTAAGTATTTCAGGAATCCTGTATAAAAATACTTATATATTGGTTTCCGAATCAGAAAAGGTTGGCGGAATAGTTAGCAAGGCTATACCTCAAGCTGTCCGTGAGGACCCCCAACAAGTACTCGTCGAATTTGTTCTACATTGAAGATTTATCATTCACACACACAGTATTGAAAAAAACAAAATCAATAAATATCATATTATGAACTGATGGAGCCAATTCCAGGAAATCTGTTATACTCAATTTGGGAAATATGTGGAAAATAGAAAATTCCCATGTGACTATTGTTCTACATTTCCAACATGAGTTAAGGGTGAAGTCGTGAGCGGTGACCATTCGGGACCAGTAAGGCGCGGTACGCACTGGCGCGATGAGATAAGCGATGCGATGGCCCATATTTCACGAAATAAATAGTGGATTGAACGGCTTCCTGCTATAGTGTTCGGCAGTACACGTTTTAAAACTGAGTTTGTAAGAGGAGACTCACAGCGGTACAGTGTACCACTTCCAATGAGGCGAGGCATTCCGGGCGTTCATGACGCGATAGGCAATCGAGACAAAATCTGTTCTACATACTGTGTCACTGTTTCGCTCGCAACTGGACCGATGCAAAAGGGGGATAACGTCGTTAGACGTTAGAGTTGAAGCGTTCATTGTAGTACAAACTCCTTATATATTCCGTCGGTAAGAGCGGTCAAAGGAGCAACCTCTGAGGAAACAACCCTAATTTTGTTATGAGGAATACACAAATCCGGTGATTTATGACAAGACACACTGGTGAAAAGGGAAGATGAAAGTACCTTCTATCAACATGAAAGCTGAAAGCAATTAACTATAGGGTCACTGTATTTTTATAACTTCAGTTTGGGCGTTCAGCAAAACACATCTGCTCATCAGATCGCTCGGATGTCGCTCCCGCTCCAGCCCAGATAAGAATTCAGTCGATATCTCCGACTACCTAGGTCAGTCTCGAGTCTTTCGATTCTCCTCGATCGCCCCACCGATGCGTAGTCGCTTAGTGGGACATTCGAAATGAGGTGATACAGTTTTTCAAAGTGAGCCGCTCTTACATTTCTGCGTCTTGTCCGGGACACATGAACCGCCCCGTACAAGAGTTACCCAACACTATCTTGCTACCCGACATGATAAATCGGAAGTGTCGAACGATACTACTCATTTCTTTCGCTAAGTCGCCCAAGCGGACGCGATCCCGAGAATTTTCCGTATAGTATCGCGATCGCTACAGTGTGCACTAGGTTAGTTGCTTCCACTACGTTTGCATGATTATGAGTGATCAATGTTGAATAAGAATTGGGTTGTTGCATCGCTTATCGTATAGCGCCAGTGCGTACCGCGCCTAATACTTAACTGAGGTTCGATTGATTTCATGGAAAAACTTCAAAAGATATGTTAAATTGAAGAATAACCGTCCATATGTCTACCATGCATAATGTATATGACATTTTTTGTTGCAAATCATTTGTAGATCTCCCCTTGAAGTTTATATCTTTTTGATGTAGACACCCTGTATATATATTAAATATGATGTTTAAAGGTTCATCAACTCAAGATGATAAATCTCCTATTCTATGGATTGACTGAAACGTCCAGAAGGGTAAGGTTAATTTCGCGAAGTTCACAGGAAACAACGAAAACAAACCAACACGAACCAGTGGGATCATGATAAGCAGCTGGTTTGAAATTTACCGTTAAAGTTAGAAACATTTCCGGTCTGATGTAATGAAAATATAGGCACCTATAAAAGTATTTCCGTTTTGAGAATTATATAACTTTGTGTAAGGTAGGCGAAAACTTCCACGTCGTAACATAATTCGAAATGGTTCATACGTTGATCGAAAAAGTCTAACGATATTCTTTGAAACACCTACATGTTTCCAAGAATATGAAGACTCTTAGGGATTACTGTTATTCAAATTTTTTTTTCGTCAATAATTTAGAAACAACTCAGCCGAGTGTTCATTATAACCCATAATTTTTATGAATATTTCCAAAAGAGTGAATCAAATCTAGATATTTGCATCGAATAGAACGATCTGATAATTCTAATTTTTATTTCTGTGACAAATCCATTTATTTTTCCGTTTCTTGTAGAACAAACTCTTGCGTTAATATATCAGTTGTTACAGACAGATTTCATGTTTAATGTTTAATTTCATAAATATATGTAGGAACTCTTGATCATTCGCGGATTAACATATTATCATTGTCTAATTTATATTTATACAATGCTGAGAAAAAGATTGAATCGAAAAACAAAAAACTCCTTTGCCTTTACGGAGGCCACCACGAAAACATTCTTGAAACATAAATGAATTCAAAATAGTAATCATCGAAATGAATACCATTTTCAATTCCTAGGCTAACAGATCTCTCATCATGATAAGAGATCTGTGATACTATTTTGAATTCATCTATGTTTCAAAAAAGCTATCACCTAACTGTTTATTTATGATACATGGAACAGTTCTGCCTACCAACATTTTTCAATGCAGAAATCGCTAAACGATTTCGAACGGAATATTCCATTCATTTCAATAACAATTCAGTGAATTAGAGAAAACAATGTATTATACTCGTACAGAAGGATCATTTTACACTGATAGTTCATTGAAAAAAAGCGCTACTTCGAAGATCGTTTTCGAATTTTGAGCTCGTGGCTCGTGGAAGAATATCAATGCACTTAAATGCATGAAATAGTTATGTGAACGAACGAATTGCAGCAGCAATTTTGTCAGAATACGTTCACCTTATCAGAAGTAAATTCATGGGAATCGTCGCAGCTGAATTCCATATATCAAACCGTTTCTCTTTAATATTTTATAAAGCATTAAAATTTATGTGTTCTCAAGAATCGAGTACTACAAGTCAAGTACTGAATGCGAAAATTAAACTCGAGAATTATATAAGTTACTTATTGTATGATCTTGAATAACTAATATGTTTTTGGGATAGCTGGATAGGTCAGATTGAAGGAAAATCATTAATTTTGCCAACGTTTTGACACAAGGCACAGTGAAGCTTACATAATATAAAATAAGCAAAAGAAGGAACAGAAAATGACCGATAATATGTACTATAAGAACAATATTTAACACTTTCTAAATATAATTGGTTTCTCTCAATTAATCAATGAGAATAATCTTTCAGGTTCATAATAAAATTTATGTAAGAAACAACACCATAAGTGATGTTCTTTGTTTTGTCAATTTATTTATTTATTTATTTATTTATTTGATATAATATGAGATACAGACAGGTATGAAACCCACTAAAGTATCCACACATAACATAACTTAATGACAAAAATTATAAGTACATCATGAAGAGAAGGAATATTTTACATCTTTCGAAATTATGTTTCATGTATAACAATTACGATTTTTTTCAATATACATACTGCAAGATCCTTGGTTCAGATTTTGAACATCAATTGATAGATTATTCTGTCATTATATGAAGCATCTCATGGAGGTGCCTCATTTAGAGAAATGGATGTTGATCAAAGATCGAGTCATTAAAAAAAAAAACTCGAATTTGAGGTTTGCATTTTTATAGTGTTCAGCTCTATAAGCTCTATGATGAGTCCCAGGTGTTCATCTAGTCGTTTTTTATGTATCTATCAGTTTGATGAATATATGATCGTTGAATATTATATACAAGGGATCTTATTTAGGTTTCCCGAAAAGACCACGTCAAACAAAAACGTAAGTTATAAATTGTACCTATAGCTTGAGAGAAAGTATTTGAAGTAAAAAGATTCAACATTTTCATAAAACATCAAAAATCACGAAAACTGTGAAACTTTTTTTACATGAGGAAGAGCACATTCTGAACTACATTTCGCAGGACCGTTCTTAGGCTATATGCAGTCAGCGTCAATTTAAGATTTTTGCCGCCTTATTTAACTATGTGAGATGTGCCGCCTTTGACGTGGTCTTTTCGAGACACCCTGCTTATGTATGAAGTTAGTTCGTTAGTGGGGTTCTATATTTCAGTTTGACAAAAAAACGACTTTTCCAACAGTATTTTTACTTTTAAATCATATTTTAATGTTATCGTTAATGATGAAAAAACGTTGGTGAAGATAATAAAAAGTCGATTCTGGAATCATATTTGAGAAACGGAACAAAAGCATAGGATGAAGTTTTGGGTTTACGAAGGTAGAAATCGCCTAGTACGATTTTTATCATTTGCGAACACCAAAAAATATCTAACTCATCAATTCTGTTTCAAACATCTGTTTAATTATACTATCTGTTGAACTTTTCTCAAAATACATTCTAAAATTGTACAACCTTGAGCAATTCGTGTCTGTAACCTTTGAGGAGGGATGATTTGAGGACCTTTACATATTGAAGTCAACATACTATCGGCTAATAGATGAATGAGAATAGAAGGAGAAATCTAAGTGATACAATTAATTTGGGGGATTGCAAATATCAAATTTTCAATGTTTGCGATGATTTCAACGATAATGAAGCCGGGTTATGAACAAAAACTAGGTTATTCCAATCAAGCTCATCAATAACGTACTCATTCAAAACACGTACTTCAGAGTGTTGTTACTAATTTCCCAAACTGTATTGAAGAAAATACATGAAATCACGTGAGTGGATGTAAACCCATCAAGTAACCAACCAGCACAATGCATTCATTTCTTACCTCGATGCATTCAATGACTACAAATTGCAAGTTCAAGACACTGGAAGATTCTACTCGACAGGAGCACTCACAAATCGAAAAATACACAAACCAAATTCACACTGTTTTGAGGAATAGCGTCCTCAGCACATTGCTCGTTGGATTCTTGAATGTTGAGAGAATAAATAATAAGTTCATTTCAGAACAGTATCGCTATCTCTGACATCAAACAATACTGTTTGCTTTTGCTACTACATCCATATATTTTACCATTATCAAATAAACACGCTTAACATTCCGTTATACAATTACTTCGCACCTTCGAAGAAAGTGGGTAATAATAAACTGTGACGAAAATATTTTTTGGAGTTGAGGTAAACAGGAAACTTCAGGAAGTATATGGTAATAATTTGCTATATCTTAACCCTATTGCGATATTATGTTGAAAAATAGGGTTTCCGAGAATAACAAATAATAAGATAGTAGTGGAGTTTAATTGAATAAGACAGCATTTATTTTATTCCACAGAGATGATGTGCACAAATTGAAAACAGGTTTTGTGAAATTCATTTTCAGTATGGCGAGAAAATCTGAATGACCGTAAGACGTGGTGGTTGAGGTTGATTTTGAGTAGATTCATTGCACTGTGACCTTAAGGTCAACATTGTTCCCATCAGAGCAATTTTCGCCATTACATAGTCTACAAAACGGAGTTATTCGCACCATTTTTTCCGTTTAGATAGGTGTATATTTATCGATAAAACTGGTTTTAGAGTGCATTAGAGTAATTCTGAACGTTGGAGACCTTAGTGCCATTTGACATGGAGCATATTTTCAATTCTGACCATCTAACTAAAAGGTACCATGAAGCGCTGATGGTCATAGCGGATGATTTCATAGGACGGCCATACGATGCGCCTGTACGCTGAGTTGCTGTGCTGACTGTCAACGCAAAGATTAACAGTTATTCCCAAGGGCGGATTTACGGGAGGGGGTAATGGGGGTAATTACCCGCCCCCCATGAATATCGAAAACCTGAAAAAAGGTCCCTACGCAACGTGATGCACAAAATATTTTATTCAATAATTTCAAATTCGTAATTTCTCAAATATTGTCAATATAATACTTCCAGCAACGATTGAAGCAACAGAAAAATATTCAAAATTTTCTGGTGATTTTCATCAGTGAAAATGGTGTTATAGAAAATTTAAAAAAAACTTAGTTTTGAAGCTTGAAAACATTTGTTTTTGAATTTAATGATTCACAATTTCTCGGGAAACCGGCATGACTACGCAATCATCGGATAAAGCACGAAAAAAAATTTTCAAAATTTTTCAAATTTTTTTTGCTCTACGCGCATGGGAAAATGATCTCGAGCTTGACCGATGTAAATGTCATATAACCTATTTATTCAGCTCTCATTCGCTTTTCATGACTTTCAGATATTTTGATCATTTGTCTCTGAGATTTCCTGTTTCGAATGCAAAATGATCCTTTTTCACTCAACTGTCGATATCTCCGGAACTACTGATCGCCTAGCGAGACGAAAGGCGATTTTTCTTCTACAGAAAATTTTCTACAAAAATCTTTTTTGTTCAATTTAAAAGAATTTTTTTTTCACCTGTCACATAAACGTGGAAAAACAGCATAAAAAATGCCATTTCTCCATTTTTTGTTCAATGGACGTATCTTCGTTAATATTGGCGGAAAAGCTTGGTTTATGAAAAAATTTTGCAGTCTGTTGTTCCCCGAAGTCCCCCATAATCGGTAGATCGATCTGTTCAGCAGTTTTCTTGAATCGATTGATTGAAATTTTGAAAAAATTGGGAGAACAACTGTTTTGTTCCTTAAACTTGACCTAATTTTCTCAATCAATCAATAAATACATGATTTCTTCACTTATCACTCAAATTTTTTTTTTTACAAATCATAAAAAAAAAAAATTTTTTTGTTCAAAAATTTCCGAAATTTGGAAAAAAAGTAAACATTATAAGAATTTCGTCAAATTTTGTTCTAACGGTAAAATGAGAATAAAAAAATATCAAATAAAAAAAAACAAGAGACCATTTCTGACTCACCTCCACTGGAGCTATGGACACTGGATATATTTAAACCTTCATTTTCCTAAGAAAAATCATGGAATGAGTTCAAAGCTGATACCCTTAACTGGTCCACTGTACGCGAAATTCTGAGCGACCAAATTTTTCTGTTTTCTGACAAAACGTTTTGAAAAACAGTTTTTTTGAAAACCGATTTAAGAAGGTTTGGTCAAGTTTGAGGAAAAAACCTTGTTCTCTTAATTTTTTCAAATGTTCAATCAATCGGTCCAAGAAAACCGCTGAACCGATCAATCTACCGATTTTGGGGGGGGGGTTGGGGGGGAACATGAGGCTGCCAATTTTTTTTATAACCTAAGCTTTCCCCCCAATATTGAAGATGATACAATCCATTAACCAAAAAATGACAAAATGACATTTTGTGCTCTTTTTAAATGTTCAGTGACAGGTGAAAACAAAATTCTTTTTAATTGAACAAAACAGATTTTTGAAGAAAATTTTCTGTAAAAAAAATCGCCTTTCGGCTGCCTAGGCGACCACTATTTCCGGAGATATCGGCAGTTGAGAGAAAAAGGATCCTTTTGCATTCAGAACTGAATATCTGGAAAGTCGTAAAAAACAAATAAGAGCTGAAAGAACAGGTTATGCGACATTTGCATCGGTCTAGCTAGAAAAAATTCTCCGTGAGAGTAGAGCAAAAAATGAAAAATTCCAAAAATTGTTTCTTTGTGCTGGCCACCGGTACTCTGAAAAATTGGTAACCCTTAACTTCAGAAACTAGAGTCTTCATGCTTCAGAAGTTGGTTTTTTTATTTTCTATACGACCATTTTACACAGAGATACAGCCTGTTGAAAAAAAAATTTTGAAAATTTCTGTTCCTTTAATTGTTTCGCGAAGTGTATTATCAATGAAAGCTTCCTAAATATGTGGTAAGCAAGTACCTTCCAAGCTCAAAAAACCTCTCTAGTTGTGTGACATGATCTTTCGAGCATTTAGGCCGTCGTCGTAGATTAGTTCTCGACGTTTCGCCAGTTCGAGTGTCTAGCATCTTCAGGAGTTATATTTCAGGAGATGTTCTCACTGGACTGAACTGCCTGAGTGTGACGGGGACGCAGATTGTACTTCCTTATATAACCTCGGTCGGGGGGCGTGGCTGCGCTTGACCGGTCTCGTCCCGATAAAGAACGCGCGCCGGTGTCCGACCGGTTCACAACCGGTTCCCGATCTTCATTGACTTCATGAACCCGGTTATTATATAATAATAATTGTGAACCGGTCGGACACCGGCGCGCGTTCTTTATCGGGACGAGACCGGTCAAGCGCAGCCACGCCCCCCGACCGAGGTTATATAAGGAAGTACAATCTGCGTCCCCGTCACACTCAGGCAGTTCAGTCCAGTGAGAACATCTCCTGAAATATAACTCCTGAAGATGCCAGACACTCGAACTGGCGAAACGTCGAGAACTAATCTACGACGACGGCCTAAATGCTCGAAAGATCATGTCACATTGAACGATGGCCGCGAAAGCCTCAACCAATTCACCTCTCTAGTTATTCGTTCTCATGGTTATTACCCCCTCCCCCACGAAAAAAAGGTATATCCGCCCTTGGTTATTCCGAGGTCATTTAGAAAATATCTTAATTCGCCAGATATCGTTATGATAAATATGATGTTCAAGAAACAGGTAGTGTAGCTCAGTGGTTCGATTCCGGACTAGAGAAAAAATTTTCTAGTCAATAATTTACTTTTGTCTCACAAAATGTTAATTTCTGGGCTCGATAAAGTCGAAATTCAATTTCAGTAAGCATGATTTCAGCGCCATCTAAACTCTCAGAGTTCCTAACATCTAAAAATCGTAGTCGGTTTTTAACACTACTGATATATGGACGTTTCCCATCTTATATCTATTGAAATATTTTATGGGAGATCTTTGCATTTTTGGAAAGATTTCTTAGAGTTTCCACTCCCAGTCGCTGTTAATCCGCTATATGTGAAACGGCTCTTATTCTATTTATACAGGGTGGCCATTTGAAAACGAAACAGACGAGATTACAGACGAAATAAATTTTTTCGATAGAAATGCTCGGACAGGTCGATTTCTGTTTCGAGGGGGAGAACTTAAGATGTAGGTTACGGACGCATAGCGCTTCAACCCTTGCTACTACAACCCTCACCCCCAATTTTTGAATAGGGAAGATGGGGTGAGTGATACCTCATTTGAAAGGTATTTTTATACTGATTTCAGCACAGTAATTGTTTTTTCATTTTATGCATTAGTTCTCGAAATACAGGGTGGCCATTTGAAAACGAAACAGACGAGATTACAAACGAAATAAATTTTTTCGATAGAAATGCTCGGACAGGTCGATTTCTGTTTCGAGGGGGACAACTTAATATGTAGGTTACGGACGCATAGCGCTTCAACCCTTGCTACTACAACCCTCACCCCCAATTTTCGAATAGGGAAAATGGGTTGAGTGATACCTCATTTGAAAGGTATTTTTATACTGATTTCAGCACAGTAATTGTTTTTTTCATTTTATGCATTAGTTCTCGAAATATTATTCACTAAGCATTTGAAAATGGGGTGGTGTTTCCATGGCACTTGTAGTGTTTTTTTGTGAAAAACATTTCAAATGAGGTATCACTCACCCCATCTTCCCTATTCAAAAATTGGGGGTGAGGGTTGTAGTAGCAAGGGTTGAAGCGCTATGCGTCCGTAACCTACATCTTAAATTGTCATCCTCGGAACAGAAATCGACCTGTCCGAGCATTTCTATCGAAAAAATTTATTTCGCCTGTAATCTCGTCTGTTTCGTTTTCAAATGGCCACCCTGTATTTCGAGAACTAATGCATAAAATGAAAAAACAATAAATGTGCTGAAATCAGTATAAAAATACCTTTCAAATGAGGTATCACTCACCCCATCTTCCCTATTCAAAAATTGGGGGTGAGGTTTGTAGTAGCAAGGGTTGAAGCGCTATGCGTCCGTAACCTACATCTTAAGTTGCCCCCCTCGAAACAGAAATTGACCTGTCCGAGCATTTCTCTCGAAAAAATTTATTTCGTCTGTAATCTCGTCTGTTTCGTTTTCAAATGGCCACCCTGTATAAGTTATCTCACTACCATTTGACAGTATTTCATCAACATATTTATTTTCTATTTTTTTAAGTATTTTTCCCCATCAAACTACCGCTAGTACCAAGTTAGACCACATTTTCACGAAATTTGGATCGTTACCATTGTGTATGGTAGATTCTTTCGAAAATAAAAATGTTTGATCTTCTCACTATTCATTGGTTATCAAAGTATCACAGCACAAAATGAACTCAAACAACAAGAATATTGAGTATCAAATTACAAATTGAGTTGTACTAAAACGACAAAAATATAACATGAACATGTAAAAGTCTTCGTTACTCAAAAAAACTGACCAAGTGTTCTCAACTTCCCGAAACCTAAATTTTACATAGTCAATATTTCAAGGTAAGATTTGGAAGTCTGTTCTTCCACGCTGTAAGCTAGGAGAGGGCTGACGACGTGCTAATATATTTTGATTCTTCCCAGTTTACAGTGTACGTCACGATGAGACCTATTTGAGAAATAGCGCTCATTTTCAAACGTTATTTCTTAGATGGACAAATAATATCTGCCAAATTATCGCGTGAATTTAACGTTTATATTCAGAATAATGCCGAAACTATCATATCCGATATAAAAGAAATCTAACTTGTACCCAATTGCAAAAGTGACACTCAAATATTCGTCATAAAATTCAACAAACTCTGAGAGATAGCTTCGACCACTAAATCAATTTTGTCGAATATTATTGTTATGTTATGAGGTAAAATGCATTTTGAATCAGTTGGAAAAGAAGACAATGAATCTAGAACTGTTCAAGGGCAAAATTTTCTGGTCAATATACTTTTCCAAATCTGGGAGGTCTTATTGCTGATATGATTATTGTTGACTCTATGCCTAATAGGTAGTTTGTAAATATATTTGTGTTATATTTTATCGTTGCTAGAGGTACCTGCCACAACACAACAAACCATAATTTGTAATATGGGTAGACAAACCAAAAACCAGCACAATTCAAGAAAAAACATTTCAACACACAATCGAAATTCACCAAAAACCTCTTACTTCACAATTAATTGAACTTTTTCAATGAACAAACCCATCAACGCCCGAAAAATATGAAATGGGTCTCTTCGTGACGTCACAGATCTGAGAGAGATAGAACATTGATATGCGCGTGGGTTTACCTTGTAGTTTTAGTATCATGACGCTAGAAAGAGGGTACCTACAAATTTGTTCGCATCAGCGTTACATGAGGATGTCACAATAATGATTCTTTACCACCTGGTCGTGAAGTTTTAGTGCCAAGCTGTGGAGCCCCAAACCAGACAATCAGACACATCAGGTAGCTGGAGTGATTTCATGAAGGCTGATGTTAGAGCACTAACAGAAAATCAGATGTCGTTATTTAGTTAGTCTTATGTGTAGCTTGTCTTGGTTACTTATGCTGTATATGTGTACTGTTTATTATAAAATAGTATTTTTGTGTATACACTGCATGTGCCAAACGAATGTATGTATGTTGTGCCAAACTCTTATAGTCAAAGGAGGTGAATTCGAAACAGAGTCATACCTGGGATAGGCCTATTTCGAGTTTGTTGTTGTTTGTTTGTAGTTGGAGTTTGTTGGGTCTGGAAGTCAGTCTAAATTACTTTGGAGGACTTTATCTGATTTGAATATCAATCCGAAAAAAAACAATTCTCTACCAGGTGGTTTGGATGACCCAGATAAGTTAAATGCTTATTTCTCTGGCCTAACTCCTCCTGTTCTGCCGGACCCAACTCAAGTATATTTGACTCTGTGTTTCCTGAAGTGAGAAGTGTGAAAAATTTCGAAAATAATTCCAATTGCTAATGTTTAATCTTCTATGAGTTTTAGAGATTCAAGGCCCATATCGATTCTATCACCGTGTTGTAAAATTTTCGAAAAAATTTAACCTGAACAGATTAAGAAACATCTTCTCAAATATGATATATTTCCACCCAGATAATCAGGTTTTCGTAGTAGATTTAGCTGCTGCTCAGCCTTATCGGATGTTGTAGACCAAATAATTGCTAGTGGAAGAGACTTGTTTGCTGATATTATTAGATTTCTCAAGGGCTTTTGATCGGCTTAATCATGATTTGTTGCTTGCCACCTTATTTCATATTGGTTTCTCAGTTTCAGCAGTGAAATTGATCGAAAGCTATCTACGACCACGTTATCAGTATGTAGAGACTTTTGTTTGCACTACTTCCTGGGCCCCCTTTGCTATGCGGAGTCTCACATGTTTTGGGTCCTTTATTGTTCTGCATATATATAGTTTATTTGACTTGGCATAGATTTCGAGTATGCAAATTTTATATAAGTTTTCTCTCGGGGAGAATGAAAATATGAGATATGTCAACAGAATTATAAATTCTTAACTAGAAAACCTCGTGCTGCATTTGGAACGCCATAACTTAGTTCTAAATGTTGGCAAGACTAATGTGTTGGTTTTTGGAAAGAAGCGGAGAGAAGTTGCGTCGGAGCTTAACATAATAGTAAAAAATGCCAAATTAAAAGTTGTTCATGAGGTTCGGAAATTGGAGTTACTGTTGGATGATGAATTGAGGTTCACGAGTCATGTAACATCGTGTCCAGCCAGGGCATATAAGAACTAGAGGGGGTTGTATCCACACAGACATTCACTAACAGCTAAATATTCAAAACACCATCTTGTTTATATGATAAAGTTAAATGTAGATCAGATATTCATTCTCCTTATTTAAGATTTAGAGGTAGGATATCGCCTCCACTGCAGAGAACAGCAGTATTCACCATACGTAGAGACATATTATTCTGTGATTCAGCCTACTTAATAATAATAATAATAATTATAATTTATTTAATCCTTTAGACATATACAAATGTATGAAACAAGTCAGATATTCACCAGAATAGAAAAAATCACAGCAATTGATAAGAAAACGAAAAACTAAACACAATTAACATACAACGAAATCCTCATACTCAATAATTCAAATTTCAAATACAAAGTATATTTTTCATGATATCTGAATGAATCTGAGGGCGATGTATGATGTATGATATATTTCTGAAACGGAAAAAAATGGCGATTTTTTCTAAGCCGTTTCAACTATTGTTTCCATAAGAAAAAACAAAATTTATGTCATAGCTCAGCAAGGAAAACTCTTGAGAAAAACAAAGTACACTACTGGATTGCTATGAAAAATGTGCCTCTATAATGTTTCATTTCAAACAGGAACGGAGATAATGGCCAAAGTTGAAATCGCCAAAATTTCAATTTTGGTCTATAACTCGAAAACAAAAGAAGATAGAGGAATGCAGTTGATGGCATTATCAGTTTCTTTTAAAAAGACTACCGTAACTTGTCATTCATTTTCATCTATCCCTCACGGTTGAAAATTTTTAGTTCAGGTATCACCAATTTTGCCCACCCTGTAAGTGAGCTAATGGGAACTAGGAAGGTTTAAAATAAATCAGTAAATCTTAGCTAAAGCTAACATTTCGCAAGAATAATATTGTTTCTTTTCCAGGGCTAGAAATACAGATCATTGTCAAATTATGTAAAATAAATGGTAAAGAACACGACAATATAAAACAAAGGAAAACAAAGGACACTACATATACTATAAAAGGGCCTGTTACAGAACTACGATCTGCATTGAAACCCACTAACCAAAGCCAAATTATGCGCTCAATTATTGACTTAAAAAGGAGAATTACAAACAGAAAAATATCGAAAATATCTTTTTTTGTATGCGAAATCATTCGGTTGTTCAATTAATTTCGCATACAAAAACGATAGTTTCGATGTTTCGTTGTCTGTGATTCACCTTTTTTAGTCAATTTTTGAATGCATAATTCTGCTTTGGTGAGTGAGTTCTATGCAGATCGTACCTCTATTAGCAGGCCATTTTATGGTTATGTAGTGTTTTTTGGTTTTTTATATTGTCGTGTTCTATTTTTATTCATTTCAATACCTTTATTGATCATCATGATTCGTATTTTCAGCCCTGAAGAAGCGTCAATAACTGGTTGCAAAGTGTTGGATCAGTCAAGATTTGCTGATTTATTTTAGAACTATCCTAGTTGCCAATAACTTACTGCAAATGATGTTGAGAGGAAGTGACCCTTAGAGTTTCAATTTGTGATAGTAGGGCAATAGGATGATATTGATGGACATGAATTGAACGAAGAACTGAATAGTGTTCATCAGTGTATCAGTTAATTTAAAAAAATTTTCATTGTGAAATATAAAATATTTCAAAACTGAAATTTTGTTTATATGTATAACTTTAGAATTTCTCGTCAAACAAGACAAATACGTAAACCAAACCCACTTTCACATCACATACTTTTCACAAAGGACAAAAGGGCCTCGCAAAGATCTGCCGCCCAGGTGCGTCAAGTTGGTGACTCACTAGTGGAATTTTGATTTGAAAATATTTTGGGAATTTTGTGCTCATTTTGTGCCAACTTGTGCCGTATGTTATGAATTTTGTGCCCATTTCGTTTTCGAGATATTTCGAAATTTCAATATGAGTCACCAACTTGACGCTGTGACTCATATGTGGAATTTTGAAAAATTTTTTTTCGATAAATTGTGCCCATTTTGTGCCAATTTGTGCCGTAAGTTACGAATTTTGTGCCCATTCAGTTTTCGAGATATTTCGAGTTTTCACTGACTCAAGCATCAAGTTAGTGACACATATAGAATTTTAGAAATTTTCTTTTTTCGATGAATGGTTCCAAAATGCCACATATAAGTCACAGCGTCAAGTTGGTGACTCATAGTGAAAACTCGAAATATCTCGAAAACTGAATGGGCACAAAATTCATAACATACGGCATAAATTGGTACAAAATGGGCACAAAATTCATAAAATAATTTCATATCAAAATTTCACTAGTGAGTCACCAACTTAACGCCATTGACCTTGAATGATCTGCCTGATATGGTAGGTCTCTTTCACAGTTCATGAGAAAATATGAGGAAGATTTGAATGTTTGCCCATTGGGTGTAGTGGATCCAAACGATGATTGAAAGTATTATTTTTTGTTTGAGGCTTGCTTTCGTAGATAATGAATGACTACTGCTCTGTTCCGGTTACATTCAGGGACGATAATAACTTTTATGAGTATTCAGCATTAACTTGGGGGAACTCACTCGAATAATTTCAAACTTTTTGGGTTTTCTTTTTTTGCAGATGTGTCATATGAACCTAGTTTGAATATAAAATCCTATTTTGTATTTTATAGCATCTGTGAATAAATGAATATTATTATTATTGTATATAAGTAAATCGCTCAACGACTTTAGTCAGTTAGTATCTATGGAGCGAGGGCCGCTGCCAGAAATTTTGCCGCCCCGGGAAAATTATAGTGTGCCAACTTGCTGTGATGTATTGAGTTTGGAACTCATAACAAACTCTTTCACAATTTGATCAAGGGGCACGAAAATTCAGAAGAAGAAAATATAACTATGAATATGTATTATACAAAAATATATTAAATAAAAAATAACAAAAAGAACATATATACCGGCCATCGCATGTATAAAAGTGAACTAGAACCATCAGACTAGAATGTTCGAACTCAAATAAATTTCTTCTTTCTCTCCTTCATCTCGCAAAAGTCATTAATTGTTTGAGATATATCGAGAATATTGACTATCTCATGTTGAATGGATATAATGGCTGGATCAGATAATCTATTTTGGGCCATTGTTGATCGTAGAAAAAGTTTTCATTTTCAACTTTGAAAAGCTTCCCTCGCCAAAAGTATTTTTCATATTTAATAAAATCATTATACGACAGTTTCTACGATACACGATACCGATAAATATAAATGCGTATGTAAATATTATCAATCAGGCGATGAGGTATCATAATAATAATAAAATAAATTAATCGATTCAAGTACAAATGCATTTGTATAAGATATGTTAAATAAAAATGCGGAATTCTAAAATGCATTCACAAACAAAATATCGAGAAACAATGAAAACGCTCTCTGCTTTTAGTGTACGAAACTAAATAAACTCATGTTTAAGGAAAAAAATTTGAGCGCCTTATATTTTGATTATTACTAATTCTTCATTGAAAAAAGGCAACACAGCTCTCGTGTGTAAGGAAAATTCTAGACAATGATATCCGGATCAGAATAAGGTACATGTTATTCTTACTGTTTTCGTTCAGCGATTTGACCTTATGACATTTATTATCTGGTGCCATGTTCTTAAATTCTAACATCTGATCAAGTAAATGAAAAGAGGTCATTATGAATCTTAGAATCTTAAGTATTCACCTGTATCTAATAATGATTATTATAATTTTTGAAACATAGATGAATTCAAAATAGTAATCATCGAAATGAATACCATTTTCAATTCCCAGGCTCAGAGATCTTTTAACGTGAGGTTGGAGAAATGATATTAGATTTTGTCACTGAGATGAGAGATATACCGGTTTCGGCCTTGTTGAGCCTCATCAGTATCCCGCACATCTCAGGACAAAATCTTCATAAAAAACTTCAGAATTTATAGCAATTGGTTGTGAAGTAATGAGTAAAATATTACAAAGTACTAAGGTGGTGACATCCAATTGCGTCAAAATGAAGTTTCACATCTCCAATCAAATGCAAAAAATTTGACGCAATTGGATGTCACCACCTTAGTACTTTGTAATATTTTACTCATTACTTCACAACCAATTGCTATAAATTCTGAAGTTTTTTATGAAGATTTTGTCCTGAGATGTGCGGGATACTGATGAGGCTCAACAAGGCCGAAACCGGTATATCTCTCATCTCAGTGACAAAATCTAATATCATTTCTCCAACCTCATGTTAAAAGATCTCTGAGCCTGGGAATTGAAAATGGTATTCATTTCGATGATTACTATTTTGAATTCATCTATGTTTCAAAAATTATAATAATCATTATTAGATACAGGTGAATACTTAAGATTCTAAGATTCATAATGACCTCTTTTCATTTACTTGATCAGATGTTAGAATTTAAGAACATGGCACCAGATAATAAATGTCCTAAGGTCAAATCGCTGAACGAAAACAGTAAGAATAACATGTACCTTATTCTGATCCGGATATCATTGTCTAGAATTTTCCTTACACACGAGAGCTGTGTTGCCTTTTTTCAATGAAGAATTAGTAATAATCAAAATATAAGGCGCTCGAATTTTTTTCCTTAAACATGAGTTTATTTAGTTTCGTACACTAAAAGCAGAGAGCGTTTTCATTGTTTCTCGATATTTTGTAATAGTTAGTACTTTGTAATATTTTACTCATTACTTCACAACCAATTGCTATAAATTCTGAAGTTTTTTATGAAGATTTTGTCCTGAGATGTGCGGGATACTGATGAGGCTCAACAAGCCCGAAACCGGTATATCTCTCATCTCAGTGACAAAATCTAATATCATTTCTCCAACCTCATGATAAAAGATCTCTGAGCCTGGGAATTGAAAATGGTATTCATTTTGATGATTACTATTTTGAATTCATCTATGTTTCAAAAATGTTCTCGATGTGCCTTCGTAAAGGCAAAGAATTTTCTTTTTCTTAATGATTATTATAATAATATGGATATATTCTTTTACTATGACCGTTATCCAATAAAATAAGAATACTAATTCCAACTCATTCAAAGACGCTGTATGGCTTTATGAATAATATGTGTATCTGAGGCGATCGATGAAAGACTCAAAAAAATCATCTACATCACTGTTCATAAGCAGTTTGAATGTGAAATCCGACGGTAAAAAAAATACCGAATTATAGAACTCACCTTCAATTTTGTAGGGTAATTCAGTTCGAAAATCACAACTCCGAAGATAGATAAAAGATTTCTATTATGTAGCATTATATAGTTTTGCAAAAATATTGAATATTGTGACGACACACGACACTGAGCACTAACGAGTTGATACCCTCCCGAATATCAAAATTTAGATTTCCGATTGGCAAATCGAAAATAAGAATCATTACTGAATTATCCTAGAAACCCTCCCAAAAACTTTACAGTCCCAGATGTTCATCAAAGGGACCGACCGCCTTGATAATAAACTCGTAAACACGCGAGTGTGACTAGGATGAGAGGCCGCTGAGGAATTGGCGAAATTTACAACTTGACAGGGATTTTTTATTTATGAGTAGAATGCTGCATCTTCGATCGTTTTCGTTGTGCCAGTATTACTCTTGTATTGATTTAATTGCATTTTTATCTGGTTATTTTTGTACACGTGTGATATATTTGGTTGACCAGGCTCAAAAGGCCGCCCCTGAGTTTGGTCTTGTTTTCGCTTTCACTTTCAATAACAGGCGGGTTTTCGATTTCGAAGGAAAAAAAATCTAGTATGACGAAACTAATTTTGCCGCCCCGTCAGACTGCCCGGTTTGCCGGCCCTGGCGGTGGCCCTGTATGGAGCCGAGTATTGTTGTGAATTTATGGAAGTGAAAAGTGGTGAATGTAAATCAGTAATTGTGTACAGGAATTGGAGAAGACTGCGTACATAAAGTAGTGTAGTAATCCTGGAAATAAAGTATACATTCAACACGTTAGACAATTTCATTACCGGGAAAACGTTACAATACCTGAAAAGTAAAATTCGAAATAGTAATCCAGGTTGGACATATGAGGATACTGAATCAACTAGAAGCAAGCCTCTTGGCAAAACCATCAGATGTGATGCGAATCATATACGATAGTGCAATGAACGTCGTAAATCGTTTAGACAAAAAAGTAATCTATATGGTAAAATGATGGTTCGAAAACAGAAAGGTGTACAGGTATTGGGGAACATGGACCTAAATTAAGGATATCCAAGCCATATGGAAGTGAACCTCTGTTTTACAGGCAGAAACCTGGATCCTCGTGAGGTAACAGCTGAAGCTTCTAAGGATGTCGTTGGATTTATCAATGCCATTGCCAGCCTCCTTGGGATTTGAATGAACAAGTTGGATGAATAACAAAAGATCCTTGTGGTCGAAGTTCCCGGAACGCTGAATCTAGCCACAACGGCCCCCTTTCAGAATAAAAATAATATTAACAACCCAGTATCTGTTGTAGAATATAAACAAAACATAGGTGAGCAATGAAATGCAAAACATTGCACCAACGTCTCATCGAGCTGTAAAAGAATAAAGCGATAAATAAGCACATTTTACTGATCAAGTAATGTTATATTCAAATATGCTGATGTAGCTAACATTGAAAAATTTTTCATCAACACAACGTTTTTTTTAATGGTTATTTATCATGTGAAAGGACTTTTATTGATTCCCTTTCCTGACGTTGAACTACATAAAATTGCTTATCAGAATATGAAAACCTTCTATTCAACTTTTTCTGACGAAACAGTCAATCAGCCAAAGGATGAGGGTAGGGTAAAACTCATACGAAAATTCAAAAATCAATTAAAAATATTGATGTTGGACCTTATAAGCCCCTTATGACGTGTATTGATTGAGTAGATGACTGTCGTTCAGTCAGAGGCGAACTAAAAGCGCTTTTATAACTCGATTAGCCCCTCGTAGATTCGATTACCTACGAAATTTCTGTAGGATTTCATAGCGGGCTGTGTCGTATCTTCTGGGCAATATGAGAAAGTTCATCTCGTTATTTGAGAACCAAGATGAAATGACGGGGCTATGCAATCTTGAATGAGAATTATTTTTCTCACCTCATCTCACTAGGATTGCAATACCTAAGAATCCGACTACAATAACGAATACATGAGAGTTATATACACTATTTCTTCTGTACCCAATAAATAATGAAGATAAATAGAATATTTTTATTTGTATATGTGTTGAACACGAGAACGCTATCAACTCATATTTCTACAAAAAATTCTACGAAATTGTAATTAATGGTATTACCTCTGGTATTTACCATATACAGGGTGAGTCTTTGACTTGCATATATATTTTAAGAAGAGACTCCTGAGACCAAAAGAAACACTTTTTGTGTCTACAATTTTTCCCGATTCGGATTAGTTGAAAAGATACAGGCTGTTGAAAATACATAAAAAAATGTAATTTTGTACTAATATCTCGTAAATGATTTTATCGAAGGAAATTATTTGCGGCAAATACATTTTCATTGATTTGTTGTATCTTATATGAACAGAAAATTCTACTCACAAGTTTCATTTTGCTCATTATGACCATTTCATACCCCCGCATTCCATAATTATTCCAGAAATTCAAAGGGACCACCCATCTCTTGAAAATAAGTTGAATGTTCCTTAATGAATATTTGACCATTTTGGAGGATAAATATATTCTTCGCGAAATCTCGTGAAATGCTCTTCTTTTTTCAGTAATTAATCATTAAAGAAAATCAATTTCATCGAAATTAAAAAAATATGGTTACTTTGACTGCATACAACTCTGTGTCAAAAGATTCAGAGAATAGAATTTCCGCTTATATCTTTTTCGCTAGTCTGAATCGGAAAAATTGGTATACGTAAAATGTATTTCTTTGGACCTCAAGAATCTCCTGTTGAAATATATGCACAAGCCATAGACTCATCCTATACATGGCCACCCGCAGGAGGGGAGCAGGGGGGTCGTGGCCTCCCCTGAGATTTTGAATCTCTATTGTTTTTGAGCAAAAAAGAATACTGTGCAGGACCTCATCAAATTTTTATTTTGCCCCCCCCCTGAGAAAAAATTCTGCGGGCGCCCATGATATATAGGAAGCAATAGCATACATTCTATTTATATTTATTTATTTATTCATTTATTTATTCAATTAATTACAGTGTTCAACAGGAAATATCCAACTATAGAACAATGATAAAGAAAAAAAATATTTTTTAATAATAAACCAATCAAACAAAGAATACAATATAAACTGAAAATTACCTAAGATAGGTATAAGGATTTTATAGCAGGGATAGAGCAGTGAAAGATATCCAACTGAGAACCGGCCGAATTACATGCTATACATAACTTGTGCAGAGGTGAATTTTTCAGAACATTCGTTCGCAGATAGAATGTACTTTGAACTCCAGAAGCCTGTCTAGGTACCGAAAAATTGAGTTCCTGCAGAATCATTGTGTCGCTGATTAAGTTGTGTATGATGATACTGTTCACACCGTATGTACTCAACAAGGTTTCATGAGAAAAACCGATAGGAGGATAAATTCCATCTAATCTAAGAGAAAGAAGCTTAAGAAACATAATAATTTTATTCAATTCAGTTTCTCGAAAATATTCATATTATTTATTGACCTGTTTCAAAAGTTTATTCGAAGTCTCACTGATATGGAAGAGGGAGGACTATTTACATTTATGTCATCATTGGTAGTCCCAATAGAGTTCAATATATCATAGAGAATACTGATTTTATTGTACACCGAATTTCCAATGTAGCTTTCCGTCATTGAATTTTATTTCGAACCATCATGATTTGTTCTTGCAATAATATCACCATCGGAATCAACTGAATACGGAATTCCAAATACCATGTATAAAAATTCGGATGAGGCAGATTTAAATCGGTACGTTGCTATTTGCTCTCCTGAATTATCAAATCTATTAATACCAATGTTTTGAATTCTGCATTTTCCATTAAAATAAGTAACAAAAACAGATGGTGTGGGGATTCATATAATTTTTCTGATGTCGTAGTATCTGCCGGTATTTGCAAATGTTCGTTGTACTTTCGTATAAGTTTTTACCATGTTAACAATTTAGATTCAATTCATATCTCTGACATTTTCACATTTGAGGTCATTGAGTTTATGCTTTTCGTCATGCTGCTATTGTTCCAAAATTCATTGGTACCTCGAACAAAAAAATTACCCAAAAAATTAAAACAAAGAGAAAAAAGAAAGAATGATAGAAAAACAAGACGACCTAGGCTAGCCTTTGCTAGGAGTCAACTAATCAAAAATTCTCGACTTCTATGAAATATATCATCCTTGAATAAAATGAAAAATTTAATGATGTCAAAATCAGAAATGTAATGTTAGGTATTGATTGTAGGTTATAAATAAAAACTTTTCATCAGATACTTCGCCGATAAACATTTTTATATGGTCGCATAGAAATATTTAAAACATGAATATGGACTTATCGGGACAATATTTTTCATTATTTCCCAACATATCCTTCGGATTTTCGGTTCAATAAAGCTTGTAGCTTCATATAGTTGGAAATACCTATACAGGGTGGCCATTTGAAAACGAAACAGACGAGATTACAGACGAAATAAATTTTTTCGATAGAAATGCTCGGACAGGTCGATTTCTGTTTCGAGAGGGACAACTTAAGATGTAGGTTACGGACGCATAGCGCTTCAACCCTTGCTACTACAACCCTCACCCCCAATTTTTGAATAGGGAAGATGGGGTGAGTGATACCTCATTTGAAAGGTATTTTTATACTGATTTCAGCACAGCAATTGTTTTTTCATTTTATGCATTAGTTCTCGAAATATTCATTTATTTATGCATTTGAAAATGAAGTGGTGTTTTCATGGCACTTGTAGTGTTTTTTTGTGAAAAACCTTTCAAATGAGGTATCACTCACCCCATCTTCCCTTTTCAAAAATTGGGGGTGAGGGTTGTAGTAGCCAGGGTTGAAGCGCTATGCGTCCATAACCTACATCTTAAGTTGTCCCCCTCGAAACAGAAACCGACCTGTCCGAGCATTTCTATCGAAAAAATGTATTTCGTCTGTAATCTCGTCTGTTTCGTTTTCAAATGGCCACCCTGTATATTATGGTTAGAAATTCTCTAATCATTTCATTCTTTTATAATGAGTTCATGTATAAGCTGATTCCATAGTTTCAATGAAATCTTGAAAATGAATAAAGAAACCTTTTCGGAGACTGTCGAATTTTTTTGTATTATTTCTCTGTCCCATAAACCGTTGATATAGTTTTCATAAAATTTCTTAGATTTTTGGGGTATAATATTCCGTACCGCATTTTCTGTTTTCTCCGGTATGGCATCAGACATTTTGATAATACAATTATTTCAGATAAGACATTATCAGAGCCTATAGGTGTATAGGCCGAGATCCATTAAGAGTTATGTGTTTCTTCTCTGTGGCTTACATATTCGTCTTATGATAATAACGTTTGAAATGACCTCTGTCTTTGAAACAATTATATTGTTTCTATAGGTTAGAGCATGTTCCGCTAGTGCAGATTTTTCTGTCGGGTTGAGAAGATAGTGCTCCTTAATCTTCGGATGAGTACTTTGTCTAGTGAATTTATCATTTGGGTGCTCATAATACCTGCAATTTCACTTCTCTGATACTCCAAACGACAAAGGTCTTCTACATTACGTGGCCATGTAAATGGTTTCTCCGATGCCGTTTGTTTGAATTTGTCCACAAAGAAACTGGCAACTGTAAGACTCAAAGGGATTCCGTCTATTTGCTCTCAAAACTCTCCTTTTCACTAGACATAGCGATACACCTACTAGGCAAAGTTCAAAGAACTGTGTTATGTCTTTCTGGAATATTTCACGAAATTATCGAAACCTACATGATTCGAAAATAGTAATCATCGAAATGGATACCATTTTCATTTTATAGACTCACAGAACCTTCATCAGGCGGACTGGAAAAATTAAATGATATTTTATCACTGAGAGTAGAGATAAACCGGTTCAGTCTTATTCGACCTCTTCAGTGCCCCATATCTTTCAGAGACAGAATCTTCATGAAAAACTTTTACTTTTATACAAAGCAGTAACGTCGTTTCGACTAACTCGATACAATTGGCGACATTTAGCAGCGTCAAAATAGGAGTTTTTATATATGCGGATCCCTTGCTTCACTCTTACAAATCATCTTTTGGAATTCTATACATTGAGGGATAATAGTTATTTATTTTACATGTGCCGAAGGCACTGATATTCTTCCATGAGTTCGACATTCAACAATCAGAAGCAAGAAGAAATGCCCAAAAATCCGTCCACTTTGTATTTTCGATAAGTTTTTGGAAAGAGCTTATATCTTCGAATACTCCAGGTATATTATTTTTCATTTCGGCGGTATCATCTAGGCTAGGTTCATAATACTTATTTATGATACAAGTGCAGAAGGCATTGATATTCTTCCACGAGTTCACAATTCATATTCCTATCAGCTTTCTCGGCATTCCTATAGCGAGTCATAATAGAGGACTTCAGTAAAAATCGTGTACACGTCAACACTTAGACACAAAATAGACTAATGGCGTACCGTACAGCACTATCTACCTCGGAGGTGTGGGTTACACCACAGATCGAAAAAGGAGCATAGAAAATTTGTTTTTCATACTTTGAATATATGATCGCTTTGTACAGAGTTGGATTTGTTGAATTTTTTTTTCGCCGTATATCCTCGCAACAAAGCGCATCTTCAAAAATTATCAAAGAATAAATATCCTCGATCGAAGGAGTAACGTCTTGAATTCTTGCCGCATGTTTACCTAACACACTCTGTATGTACTACTAAGCCATAAAAACAATTCACATTGTGCACTGTCTCATTCCGCAATTCAACCAATAATGCGATTCATTATGTTCTTACTATTTGAGGAATCAAATTTGATATCATTCCACCAGACATGTGCAACTGTTCGAAAATACTGATAAGTTCAGGCGAAAGTTTTTTCATACCATAGTTAAAAAAAGAAAACTTAATAACTCTGCTAGCTGAAACAAAATTTATCATCCATTGGAATATCTCACTCCAAATCGGCTTAGTTAACTTTCGTCAATTCAACTAGGATGCATAATACATATTATTATATACATAAGAAATTAACGGAAAATAGTCCGGCTCATAAAAGATTTTTGGAACCATCGGATTAAGGAATATTTAGCAATGTTGACGAAAAGAAATGGGTTGACAAAATACCAGTGCGCAATTGAGATTTGAAATTTATTTTGACTATAGTCCATTTGGATGAATTACAAAAAAAAAAGTAGATGGCTGTACTAGAGAGTCGGTATTAGAAAATCCTATGAAGAATTTATGAGGCCTCTACACCTCGCTGTACACAAAATATGTAAACTGGAACCAGATGATTGATCTCAGGATTTACTTTTGTGTGACCAGAAAATCAAGAAGAATATAATTACTTTATCTTGTCCTGTCGATGAAAACCGCTCGAAGTTCAATTCGACTTTACCAGAAAGATTGAACTTCATTTCTTCCAAAACTTAATCTATTTTTAGTGGAAGAATTTTTCGAATTGAGATGAAAATCGTTCAGATCTTTCTCCGAAATATTTCAACTAATTGTACTCTTCTATGAATTTAACGGGCCTTCTAGGTCTGGAAGTCTTGTGAAAATTTCGAATTTTTAGGATTCTTTTTTTTGGAAAAGCTTGTATTGACAATTCCATTTTATCACCAATTCTTCAAAGGTCCAATCCTGGATCCGACCTAATCGTTCAAGACTATTTGGACCAACTCAGAAATATATAGGTCATCATCTCACAACTTCAACGAAACAACGAACCCTGATTTATAAATCAAACACAAATGATGTAAATAAATTTTTGTTCCATCTAATGAATTGGACCCAAAAACAGAGATCGAGAGAGAGACCTCAATGTTTCCGTTTCTCCTTCAGTTATCAAGTTACCTCACTAAAACATTAATATTTGCCCATTTTCCACGTAAAATGAACCCAAATATTTACTGAATTTCAGACATTAACTTCCTATAGAATTCTTGGTTGGGAATAATGAAAATGTGATTAAATACTGAATGTTTCACCTACGTAGGTGTAAATTACAATACAAAGTCTATTGTTTTCAGGTGCCTTCACGATATTACAACGTTTAGAAAGTTCCGGGAATCACAAAAGTGGATATATGAAAAATTGTTGGAAATACACATAAAAATAATAGAACTAAAATTTTACTTAGTGTCCTCCAAGATTTAATAATGGAAATTTCATTGTGGGAATAGGACAATCATAATATGTCAGAGTGTCTAGTACATATATTTGGCGACGTTTCGCAAATTCACATTTGCTTCCTCAGGCCTACAAAATTAAAATCATTAAGTGATCACGAAGTGACAGAAAATTACATACCTCATTATGTTAAAGGTTACAAATTCCGACCATATAATGTAGAAAAATTTAAAATGTGAGTCAATCAAGGAAAATGACACATGTACACTAGATCGTTTAAAACAACAAACCATAAATCATAAATGTTAATCACAAAACAAGTCGTATTTTATATAACTCAATATTATCTAACTATAAGAATTTGACAAAAAGATTAACTAGTTAGTTCAAACGTGAAATAGTTCAATATTCGACAACTAAAATATGACTTGTTTTGTGATTCACATTTATGATTTATGGTTTGTTGTTTTAAACGATCTAGACATGTGTCATTTTCCTTGATTGATTCACATTTTAAACTTTTCTACATTATATGGCCGAAATTTGTAACCTTTAACATATTGAGGTATGTAATTTTCTGTCACTTCGGGTATCTGTGTAAAAGAAAGAAAATGTTGTTAATGATTTTAATTTTGTAGGCCTGAGGAAGCAAATGTGAATTTGTGAAACGTCGCCAAATATATTTACTAGACACTCTGACATATTATAATTGTCCCATTCCCACAATAAAATTTTCATTAAAAAATAATAGATTTAACAAATATTGAACTCTGAAAAAAATGTGCATGTCGAAATAAATTTCGATTATTTTGAAAATGAGCAAAACAATGGACACATTGCTTGATTTCTAATTGATTTTCGAAAATTCGAAATCCAGGAAATATTAGATTGTGCAGCATTTTTCTCGAAAATATTTCATTGAATATTTGTTGAATATTTCTTCGACACTATTTATCGCACTTTGACTTCTGCATCTTCAACCCTCAATTTTAGATAAATGAGATGCGTTTGCCGGTTAGCAAACTGCACTTCATCAGCTCTGAAAATTTGCTCACGACGAATTTTTCAAGACAGTTTCCCTATTCAAAAGGTAATCTGAAGATTTTCTGGTTGGGGCAGAAATATTGAAAAAGGTAAGTTGAAACATACCATCCTCAACATTACATACATCTCACGTAAGTGACTGGAGATTATGTAAGTACATTTCAGACATCATTTTACGGAGCAATATTCGAGAGTTACTTGAATATCACCAAGGCATAACATATATTGCGGAATCCATATGCACTTCATCCGAGAATAAACTTAATCAAAACAATAAAATATCAATTAACTTCGGAATTTTTGAAATTCCGGCAGTAAAATATCATGGCGAAGTAAAATTAAGTACAGAGCAGAAATTAAAAAATAAGATTTTAAGTAAAACTCACTCGAAACTGTCATTGTAATCCCCTACGGGGCAAAAATATTGCCAGGTGTGTCGGCCCAAAATCAGCCCTTACCGATCGGCAACGTATATGTTGAATATTTCTTCGACACTATTCATCGCACTTTGACTTCTGGATCTTCAACCCTCAATATTAGATAAATGAGATGCGTTTGCCGGTTAGCAAACTTCACTTCATCAGCTCTGAAAATTTCCTGACGACGAATTTTTCAAGACAGTTTCTCTATTCAAAAAGTAATCTGAAGACTTTCTGGTTGGGGCAGAAATTATTGAAAAAGGTAAGTTGAAACATACCATCCTCAACATTACATACATCTCACGTAAGTGACTGGAGATTATGTAAGTACATTTCAGACATCATTTTACGGAGCAATATTCGAGAGTTACTTGAAGATTACCAAGGCACAACATATATTGCGGAATCCAAATGCACTTCATCCGAAAATAAACTTAATCAAAACAATAAAATATCAATTAACTTCGGAATTTTTGAAATTCCGGCAGTATAATATCATGGCGAAGTAAAATTGAGTACAGAGCAGAAAACAAAAATTAAGATTTTAAGTTAAACTCACTCGAAAATGTCATCGTAATCCCCTACGGGGCAAAAATATTGCCAGGTGTGTCGGCCCAAAATCAGCCCTTACCGATCGGCAACGTTGGCGGGACTGCTTCTTTAGCGGCGGGGTGGAAACACGGGCGGCGAATTGGAGCATTCATCCCAATTTTTGCGGATTCGGAAACAGAAAATCCCGAGTGCCCAATTCGCCGTTCCTGAGGCTAATATCGGAATTTCTACGTGTTTTCTGCTGCTGGTTTTACATAAGATTCAGACGCTCAGACGGCGTTGATTCAGAGAACAAATAACATCGTATTGCCTTGAAAACTATACGAATAGCCCAAATACTCACCGGCTCAGTGATTGATCTTAATATATAAAAATAAGTCGGCCATATTGTTGGTTACACCATTTATAACTCAAGATTGGATGAACTGTTTGTTATGAAAGATTTTTCGTTGGGTTCATCTACGGTGGGGTTAACATGAAATATATTAAAACACTGAAAAATTTGATGAAATGGAAAAAAAATAGGAAGTTTTTTTCCTTCTTGCGAATAACGCCAGTTAATATCGCTACGGTTAACAGCGGTAGAGCTCTTTCTTATGATATCAAATATATATATATGTATAAGACTATCTCTGGCAGTTTTCTAAAAATATAGATATTCTCTTCTAAATCTAAGGCATCGTGTGGAATGCCACACAAGAACGATGAGATTTTTTTATATGAAAGGAACCGTGGATAATGAAACACCTGATATTTATAAATACTTCCACTCAATGATGTACCTTATATGTATATTTTGTTTACTTCAATAAAGACCTAATAATGATAATAATCATATATTATTTATTTATTAACTGCTCAATTAGGGATTCAAATGGCCCCCATTTACTTCTAGACAGAGTCGATATATTTTTTTATAGTTTTTGAGGATTTTCGTCAACGATGCGTAATCTAAACTTTCGCCTAACAAAGACGATTATTATTATTATTATTTATGGAATATATTGAGGTTGTCATCAATTTCTCCTTCTATTCTGAATTTAATGTCTTCAATATTTTGTGGACGGTCATTTTATATTTCAAGTATCCCCATAAAAAAGTGTCCAATGATGTTGAGTAGGAATTATCAGGAGGCCATTGAATGGAACTTCGATATAATCAAATCACAGCATTCTCGAGTGATGATCTACAGCTGCCTTAGATTCAGACAAAAAACCTATAATTTTCAGAAATTGCCGAAAAAAACCTCGATAAAGTATATTTAAAATCTGAAGAAAGGGCTCTACCGATTAGGAAAATAAAATACAGGGTCTGCCATTTGAAAAACAACAATTCACATAGCATTTTCAGGTTAACGATGCCTTAATGCAATTCTTAGTACTGAATTCTGAATGCCCACAAAAAAGACTGCAAATTTGCCCATTTGAACTTTTGTGTACGACCAATATTATATATATATATATATATATATATATATATATATATATATATATATATATTAACTGAGATAGCTATTGAGTAATTTATAAACAATCACCCTGGACATACCTATTCCACTGCAATTAAATATTTTGTATATTTTGTACTTTTGTATTTCACCTAATATATTTCCTTAAAAAAAAAACAACTTTATCCATCTCTAAGGCGAAACAAAGTTTGCCGGGTGAGCTAGCTTATTTAATTACCAATTGCCACAATTAGTCCCACCACCAGATCCCTTACGCTCTTTAGTTTCTGGGATAGTAAATGATTCTAAACACTTCTTGGCCAACATTCAAAAATTTAACAGCTGTTTCCAGACGACAACGTTTGGCGCAACACATACTGTACAGGACAATTTTATGTCCACTATCAAGGTATTTTACCATAATAGTTTATTATAATACTAAAGTTGCTTTTTTGAGGCAGTACGAAGTCTGCCGGGTCAGCTAGTTGTATGTATGTATGTTGTTAATATAAACTTTGTATCGGCTTGATGAATTCATTTTTCTTTTAAGCAGCAGATGAATAATGCATAAATAATGAACAAAAATTCAGAAAAATTTGTGTGGTGAAGTAGGGTGGGCTTCTGAACACGGAACGGACCTGAAAACAGGCGGAATGACAAAATGTCATTTTGTCGTCTACGTCGATATCTAAACCGAGGGGGACAACTGTTGAGATCGAATTCTTATCCATATCATTTCAACCCCTAGTGTCATAACCCAATTTCCTTAAATTCGAATAGGAAATGGGGGAATTTGATTGATTAACGAAAGGACCAGTATTACACAATATTCAAATTGTAATATCTCGAAAACTAATGGTTTAAATGAAAAAACTTACTATGCTGACCTCAGGATGAAACTCACTTTCAAACGAGGTATAACTCACCCATCTTCCTTATTCAAAATTTAGTGGTTGGGTTGTAAGACTAATGGTTGAAGCGATGTGGTTGTGAGTTTGATCTTAAAATTTGTCTACCTTGACTAAAAAGTCGATGTGTCCGAGCATTTCTTCGAAATTAATTAAGTGTCAGCTAAGAAATATTGTACAAAATTCTGTTTTTTTTTTCTATTCGGTTGGAGTTCGCCTATTGAAGTACCTCATGATATCAGGTTCGAGAACAAAATAAGGTAGCTGGGTTGTCAACTCTCAGGTACTTTTATTCAACTCTGGAAAGTGAATGAGGAGAAATGATATGATTGTTGATGATTTTATCCAGTATTTAAAGATCCATGGCGGATCTATCATCTTAAAGGCTTGTAGTTTCATTTATCAATTTGAGTGGTGGCAAGGAATTAAAAAAATATATTGCGATACCTTCTTATATGAATCTCATATTTTAAGGTCCAGACTACTTTATGGCCTGCTATAAATAAAGTAATAATATAAACAAATGAGCATTAAGGGTATAGTCTACTTTTTTTGTTTATGAATCCAACCAACCTATCAAACGCATTGATTGTTTTTTCTATATGTGTCCAGAATCACCACATCTCGCCAAGTGTAACTCCCAGATCCACTGACTCACTCGAGTGTACTCTTTTTAAAGGTACCTATCGTCGAAATGTACCGCATCCACTTAACGACGGGATTCAATTGGCTCAACTATATATTCCGAAAATAAGAATAAATTCGTATTGAAAGAACAACCCCGAAGAAACCTCGTGGCTTTCCTTAAAATGACAGCAGAATACGGTTATAATAATATATTCTAAAACAAGTTGCAGAATGAGCTCCTATTCCAACAAGCTCCTTCGTCGCTAGTTTCTGAATTTCGCATTCGTGTTGGAATTGACTTCTGCAACGACTATAAGATGATGTTTTCTCTATTTCAATCAAGTTTTGTGAAATACCCTCGAAATTAAGATTAGTGACTTTTGTATTGTGTATTATGTTGTCAGTCGGTGTGACTTACGATATTTGACAAATTACAGAATTTGAATAGATTGTATTGGAAAATTGATAGGATCGGAGGTCAGAACATGACAAGCACAAAACGAAAAATATAGTATTCTCTATTTCAGTATCGTAATGAGTTCATTACAGTACTAAAAGTAGTGCTGTAATGAAACTCATTACAGCATTGTTTTCAGTTATATTTTTCGTTTTGTGTTTGTCAGTACTGACCTCCGATCCACTCAATTTTAGAATCAAATCAATTCAAAATCCGCAATCTGTCAAATTTCGTTAGTGACACCAACTGCCAAGATACAATACAAAAGTCACTAATCTGAATTATTATTTGAATTTCGAGAGTTTTCCACAAAACTTTAATGAAATAAAGAAAATATCGTCAAATACTCATTGCAGAAGGCAATTCCAACACACATGCTTTCGAAAACTCGCTCCTTCGTCGCTCGTTTTCGAATTTAGCTCATTCTGCAACTTATTTTAGAATTTACTAACTGAAAACAATGCTGTGATGAGTTCATTGCAGCACTACTTTAAGAACTGTTATGAACTCATTACGATACTAAAATAGAGAAATGATCATCTCAAATAGGACGAAAAAAAATGCATAGCTTGCTGTTCACACACGGGGTACCTGGCGCACCTTAAGGGACATTCACCCTTCTTCGTGGTATGGACTGCCACAGAGTAGCAAAAATACAAAAAAAACATAACACTTCTTCGTCTCTATGTCGTCTACTCGTTCAGCAAGTTTTGTTACCTTTCAGCGGTCCTACCTGCATCAGCATCGGCACCTGAGAAGGTACTGAGTTAATATTCCTTCGAAAGCGCTCACCGTCAGATCTGAATACTTATTTAATCCAAGTAATAAGATTAACAAGCCGCGACTGAGTTTATTTTGTCTGAATTTTCAGTCCTTGAAGCGTAGTTTTATAGAGCACGGGAGGGACGTTTAATGAAAAGTGATAAAATGAAAGATTTTATAAGCTTCTGCTTCGTATGCTGCTGACATGGCTTATCTTATGGTTGGTCTATCTCATCTACCTAGGAGTAACATATGGTTATCATTTCGTATGAAGAATCTGGAGATGCTTGTGTTTCAGGGTTCGAATTTCGCATTCGTGTTGGAATAGGAGCTCATTCTGCAACTTGTTTTAGAATATACTATTCACTAATTATATGTGATTAAAATAATTAAATGGTATCCTGATCAAGTTCTGATCGAAATCTTCATCGAAAGGAATCCGATGATTGAAGGATCCCGAGGAACTTTAATTAACAACGAATCTTCATTATTAATGATCATTTGAATCACTTTATCACTTGAGCAGTCTTTTAATTCACTCCAGATTTTCTCACGAAGTACTATTCATAAAAATATCGACAAAGAAAAGAGATTTCAATCCCCTGGCGGCTAAAAACTTAACTAAGTAGTCCGCAGCGCTCTCAATGGTAGCAGGAATCCCACTGAGTTATATAACTCAGTGTGGAATCCCGATATTATGGGAAGCAGTGATATGAGCGCCATCTCTTCTTTCGGAACTACAACTACAATTCAGAGAGATGGTTAAAATATTTGATTCAGGGTCATTTATCAAAAAAACTCTGGAAAACCTTTGGAAAAATGGTCAATCAAGTCAAATTCCACATAGCTTGTCCACATGTACAATGGTTTTGACCTTCCCAGGAGAATATGGTCTGTTTTAAATCACATTAGAACAAGCCATGGACGATGCAATAGCATGCTCTTCCGATGGAATTCGGTTGAGAGTCCTAGTTGTGAGTGTGGGGAAAATGAGGAGACCATGGAACATCTTATAAATATATAATGTATACAAAGAAAAAGTCTTCTCCACTTATAAACAGTTGTCCCATTTATAAATTTCAAGATGGTTTCGAGGCTATACATAAAGTAACAAATGCATTTCTTAAATGGGTGGTTAATTTCAAAATAATTTGATTTATTCTAAATAATTGTGTTTTTTTTTCTGCTTTTGTCTTTTTTCATTTCAGATTATGAATTGCGAGTCTTTTTGTGAAGAATCTGTTCATCTGAGCCCATCGGCGGATAACATGAATATGATCACACTGATGTCTTTCAAGATTTTCCTGATATTTAATATTTTAAGTCATTTTTTTTTTCACGGGCGGGTTAAGGGTTTTTTCAGCTGAGGTTTTTTCCCTCTCCTCTTCCTCATTTAATCATATTGCAGACCTGTATGGTTTTCCTGTGTTGCACCAAACCTCAGCTAGTTAGCGTTTTGTTTCAATATGTATTGTATTCTTTTAGCTCTCTCAATCAAAAGAATATACAGGGTGGCCATTTGAAAACTAAACAGACGAGATTACAGACGAAATAAATTTTTTCGATAGAAATGCTCGGACAGGTCGATTTCTGTTTCGAGGGGGACAACTTAAGATGTAGGTTACAGACGCATAGCGCTTCAACCCTTTCTACTACAACCCTCACCTCCAATTTTTGAATAGGGAAGATGGGGTGAGTGATACCTCATTTGAAAGGTATTTTTATACTGATTTCAGCAGAGTAATTGTTTTTTCATTTTATGCATTAGTTCTCGAAATATTCATGCGTTGGTTACTTAAATTAATTTTTTGCGAATAATTGACATTTCGTGCTTCCGAAACACCAAAATTTCCGTACTTGTATTTGAAATTGCAAAACATCTACCACTGGGCAAATGAAGTCATACCGACGTGTTAATGCTATAGAGCAAAACACAACTCTATGCGACACCGCGGCGTTAGCTGGAACTAAGCCCGAAACGAGTATCGTTTTGACAGTTAGTACGTGAAAGCTGGTTTATTTGTTTATTTTTACGTTTTTATTGCGATAAAAATATATGCCTAAGGAAAAAACCATGAAAAACACTAATTGTTGTGTTTATGGATGTAATTCTAAAAAAATCTAGGAATCCTGGAGCCCATTTTCGTGGTAAAAATCAAAATGTTTACTTTACCAACAAACTAGAAATCGTAAAGGAAATTAATAGACGTAAATCCTGGGGGCATGTTTTGATAATGGAAAAACCTGTATCTGAACATATTAGAGTATGCTTACAGCATTTCCGACCAGAAGATTGTAGAATGAAAACAGGCAAGAGTGGAAACTGATGTCAATTGAAAACAATGCTTCACAAGTTTTGAATTATTTCAGAAACTCTCACTATGCAAACATTACTGCTACTGGAAAAGAAAACTGTACCTTCACAAAACCTACCAAAAAAAGAAGTTCAAGTCAAGTCATTTTAAATTTTTGTTCAGTTCGTTCTTGTACAATAATTTTCATTCTTCTTCTTCTTCTTCTGGTGCCTTGTCTGTCTTCAGACGTTGGCTATCATCATAGATACGATATTTTGGAATCCTTCTCTATCGGCTGCTGCGCGAAATAGTTCCTCGGCCGAAAGACCACACCATTGCCTGATATTGCGAAGCCAGGATAGCTTTTTTCGTCCTATCCACCTTTTACCTTCAACTTTTCCTTGTATTATCAAAATAAATTACTTTGAGTCTACTTGATATTTTTGAATATATAGAAGTCTCAAACAATTCAAGGAGCCTAGTTGAAAGTGCTGAATGCAAGCCATATGATAACGTGCAATAAAACTAGAGACCTTGTGAGTTTGAGTGATTCTCTCTATTGTTGCAAAATTGAACTTATGTTCAGCAGTGATCAAATCTACATGTGGAATTACAAATAAATTCCGAGAATTGGCAATTTTAAACAATATATTATACCTATATGTATCAATTTAATATTAATATTAATAATAGCTTGATAGTATTGACGTTCATTTAGCAACGGAAAAGGTGCAATCAATCGATAGATAAGTTGAATAATTTTATTTTATTATAACTGCAGCCTTAGACACAAGTGGGATGCAATAAATGAATAATACATTAAAATCTAGCGTAAAAAATTTTTCAACATGATAAATCGATGATCACGTCATGTTCTGCATACATACGGTTCTCTGAAGAATGTCCATTTTTATTCAAAATTTATCACCCATTTTCTTTTCATAGATTTTTTCCCTTCCTAAACAGAAAAAAAATTAGTAGCTTCTATTAAATGAATATATTGTTCATGCTGATGTTCAATTACATGCATGTTTTCATGTTCTGTTAGGTCTCAAACTATTTCATCCTTCTCTTAGTTTTCATCAAATATGGATAACCCTAATGTTTTCTGTTTTGTACATTTCATTGTTATGGAAAACAAAAACAAAAACGGCAGAGACAAAACTAAACAATGAATTATGAATTTTACCTTCACAATCAGTAGAATTGTCAAGATATTTTGTAGTTCGTACAACCTTGTAGAGTAGCAGAGCTAAAATATGCTTGCAAATTCCAGGCAATCTTGCTTGGTATCTGTATATAATCTTGTCAACCTTCACATCATCATTTTTATAAGACATCATTTCCTCAATATGATGGGGTTGTCCTTGTAGAATTCCAATGTTTTGAAATAATTTTTTGCCATATAGAATCAAATGATTGCATTGCAACACTGGCTCACCCTCTACACAGCATCTGTGAGCATGTAAATATTAGAAAATTCCTATTATAAGAGGAACCTTTGGTAAACCTCTTGCCAGGTGATCTGAAAAGTATTCAAAAATGAATAAAGCTCACCTCAATATTTTACATAAAATATAACAAAAAGCACAATATTACCTATATTTGAACTTACAATATAATCCACAGGATCCACAATTAGGGAAACAACTTCGATTATTGATAGCCAATAAACGTTTAAACTTAAAAATCCCATAAATACAAATAGAAATCTAATGTAAACACGAAACAATACTCGTTTCGGTAAACAGCTGATCGGCGAATGCAGCGCCACCATCGGTAATTATTTTGTCCAATACTAGGGTCAGATGTTCGACTAGCTGTTTTATTCACTGAAATAATTCTCCAACTGTACGGTATCAGAACTATTTGAAGTATTGATCTAAGAAATAAGACTTTCCAAAGTAAAGTAAATAATTTATCAAAAACTCACATCAATTATTAAATATTCAAATTGTTCAAAATTAGCTTCCATACAATGAAATAAGTTATATTAGACTGTTTCAAATAAATCGACATTTTTTGTTTTCACGAAAACCCCCCTAATTATCTTCAGGGTACCGAAAAAAGACCTCTATGAAAATATCAGCTTCAAATAATAATATTTAGAGGTCGCTCATCAATTATTTCTTTTTGCCCTACTAATAGCAGGAAAAAAATTTCTTTTTTCAATAAAAAATTCCTAGAGCAGAAACCAATAGACGGATTTCATTGTGTGATACATTTTGGTGTAGACAATCAGATACTTTACAAAAATGCCTGTTATGATATTTCGATAAAACTGCCCTCCAAAAGTTATTCGATTCGGTGCTAATATTGAGGTATTTTCGAAGAAAAAAATTATTCAAAAAAATCGATTTTGTTTGTTTTCACGAAACTCTATTTCTAATTATCTTCGGGGTATCGAAAAAAGACATCTGTGAAGATATTAGCTTTGAATATTATTATTCAGAGGTCGCTCAGCTATGATTTCTATTTCCGCTGTTGATAGCAGGAAAAAATTTTGTTTTTTCAATGAAAAATTTTTTCTTCACGAACCAATTGACGGATTCCACTGTGTGATACATTCTCGTGTAGGGAACTAGATGCTCTACGAAAGTGTCTCAAACGATATTTCGATAAAACCGCTCGTTCAAAAGTTATTCGAACCTTTTCTTCAAAAATACTTCTATATTAATACCTTATATTGAGGTTTTTTGGAAAAAATAGTTCAAATGACTTTTGAACGAGTGGTTTTATCGAGATATCGTATTGAACATTTTCGTAGAGTATCTACTTCCCTACACCAAAATGTATCATACCGTGGAATCTGTCTATTGGTCCGTAAACAAAAAATTTTTTATTGAAAAAAGATTTTTTTTTTTGCCATCAGCAGCGAAAAAAGAAACCATCGATGAGCGACCTCTAAATATTAATATTCAAAGCTAATATTTTCACAGACGCCTTTTGTCGATGCCCTGAAGATGATTAGAAGGCGGGTTGCGTGAAAACAAGTAAAGTCGATTTTTTTTAATAATTCTTTTCTTCAAAAATACCTCAATAGTAGCATCGAATCAAATAACTTCTGAAGCGGCCGTTTTATCGAAATATCGTAAGGGCCATATTTGTAGGGCATCTGATTGCCTACACGAAAATGTATCACACAAAGAAATCCGTCTATTGGTTTGTGTTCTAGGAATTTATTATTGAAAAAAGAAATTTTTCCCTTGCTATTGGTAGGCAAAATAGAAATAATTGGTGAGCGACCTCTAAATGTTATTATTTGGAGCTGATATTTTCACAAAGGTCTTTTTTTCGATGCCCTGAAGATAATTAGGGGGGGGGGCTTTTCGTGAAAACGAAAAAAATCGATTTTTTTGAATCAACATCTATGTGAGAATATACAGATGCTGCAGCTGGAGCAAGCCCTCGTCTCTGATGCCCAGAAGGAGGTCATATTGGGCACTACACGAATAGTTCGGCGGTTTTATGCGCTGCACGTGATTATGCCTTGGCACTCTAGCCCGGTATAATCTCGTAAAAACCCCATACTGGTGTTAAAAATATATAAATATATATATATATATATATATAATATACAGGGTGTACCAAGTTCGACGGCCTATTAGGCGTTTCTGGAGAACTAGACTTATTTGAAATCTGAAAATTGGGATTATGATATTGTTTGACATTATCTACCGAGCTAAAATATTCTTGGAGCCTGACCACTTTTAGTTATACAGGGAGAGAAAAAAAAAAATTTCAAAATTTTATTTTTCTGTTTTTTTCTTTTTGAATTTGATAGAGTATGCAATTCTGAATACATTCGTACTAAAATCGTTGCATTCGTCGAAATACTATCAAAAATATCGAGAAAAACCTGAAGAAAAAGAGAGAAAAGATTATTCGGTATTATGTTTGTTATTCCTAATCTACATATCTTAAGCACGAACCGTTTTCACATTTTCGAAGTCAAAGACTGTGGAAATATTGTACATTTTTAAAATTTTGAAAAACTCATCACAGGGTGTTCCAAATGTTGGGCCAAAAATTGGGATCAAGATTGGCCCATAACTTTCGTTTTTCAAATTAGAACCCTATTTTTTTATGATTGCGTTGGATTGTACAAAGAAAAATGATGATAATGTTTTAACATGTTCATGCTCTTAAAATTGATAATTCTTAAGTTATTCAGCATTTTCTGATTTTATGTCGTATGTAGCGTCAAATTCATTAAATCTGTTTCATATCAACTATGACCTTGGTCATAGAAGATAAATTATTTCAATAACTCACTAGTGACACACCTTTTTGTTCAATTCATTCATCATTGTTGTTATGGAACAGGTTTAATGAATTTGACGCAATGTACGACATGGAATCAGGAAATACTAAATAACTCAAGAAATATTAATTTTAGAAGTATCAACATGATAAAACATTATCATCATCTTCCAGTGGCGTAGCGCAAATTTCGGGGGCCCCCCGCAAGATTTTAGTCGGGGCCCCCTCATAATTTTACGTTCATTCTGATAAGTTTCCCTTGACGTTTTTCAAAGAAAAATATTTAAGAAAATGTGATAAAAAATTTATATATGAGTATGTATACAATATATTGAATAACAAAAATTTGTAAACAAAATAACATGGATTCTTATAGAAAAATAACTGGAAAGAAATCAATGTGATAATAAAGTTGAAAAATTATTTAACAAAAATGCATTAATCT
Organism: Hippodamia convergens; assembly: GCA_038502775.1. Classification (NCBI taxonomy): domain Eukaryota; kingdom Metazoa; phylum Arthropoda; class Insecta; order Coleoptera; family Coccinellidae; genus Hippodamia; species Hippodamia convergens. The sequence continues at coordinate 38,054,593 of CM076611.1, read as the reverse complement.
TTGCAATTTTTTTTGTTCAAACATACCTATCTATCAACTTGTCGAAGGCCAAGCTTCAGGCTGCTTCTTGTTCGAAGCTGTAGTAGGCTCAAAAGTCTTATAGACGTGTTTGCGTTATTGTATTCCTAAGACAATTCTTGATTATCTCGAGCCTAATAAAACGATCATTTAATGATGTCCAAAGAGAGTCCCGAAAAGCTTGACGGTATATTAAAAAACTAATTGAGTGATATTTCGAATGGAGTTATTGAAAACCTTATATGTTTTTTAAACCATTTTGGAACATTTCTCTATTTTTCGGGAGTTATAATAATTGTTTATCCATTGTTTCAGTTTTGTTCATTACAAATAGCGAATCCACAAGTTCAATAGAATGAAATTATTGGGGCCCCATTTGAAGCTTTTCGTTTGACTTGGGGGCCCCTTTAGTGCCGGGACCTCTGATACGCCACTGTGCTGAATAATTAATTGTGACTGAGGCATTGGCTTATTAAAATATCAAAAAAACCTTTCGTCGCGTAGAAAATACATTTTCTTTTTCTTTTGCAAGTTCCACTCAAATATTTTCTTCTCCGATCTGACATTGTTTCTTATTACTGAAAAATTTTAAGACATTCGAACTGCCGTATCTAATTGGCGCATTCAATAACTTTTTTTTTTTTAATATTGAAAGTGAAAAAATACGAGAGACGTTTCTTAACGGATAAATAAGCTACGCAATTAATTCTAGAAATAACCTTGAATGAAATTGTAATCCTGAAACCAAAATCACTAAGAGTCAAAACATTGAAAACTTTGTCGTTGATTGTAAAAAAACTCACAACGTGGTTTCGTATTCAAACACTCGTTATACTTGTTTCTCTCACTACTAGAATAGAAATGGAAATAAAAAAATTTCATAATATTTTCCCCTTCTTCATAAAAATACCCTGATTGGAGAATTGACAATAATTTCTGCAATAACAGATAAGACGCAAGCCGCCTGAAGAACAACATATCAAATAAGCCGCCGAGACCCCAATAAAAGGCGGCCTTCAATGAGAAATACCGAAAAGCTTGACGGTATAAAAAACTCTTCAAAATAGGGTAGCAGAGGGTGTGACTGTGGGATATGTCGAATCGAATTACTGTTAACCTTCTATGTGTTTTGAATAAAATTCAGGAATTTCTCTATTTTTGGATAATATATAACTGTACCATCATTGTTTAGGTTTTGTTCCTTATATCATCAGAAAAATATCGCGACTCGGCAAGTTCAATAGTTACTGGGGCCCCATTCAAACCTTTTCGTTTGGCTCGGGGGCCCTCTTAGTGCCGGGGCCCCCCCGCACTGCGGGGTCTGCGGGGCCCTTTGCTACGCCACTGTCATCTTCTTTCGCAGATTCCAACGCAATCATAAAAAAAATAGGGTTCTAATTTGTAAAACGAAAGTTATGGGCCAATCTTGATCCCAATTTTTGACCGAACATTTAGAACACCCTGTGACGAGTTTTTCAAAATTCTAAATATGTAAAATATTTCCATTGTCTTCTACTACAAAAACGTGAAAACGGTTTGTGGTCAAGATATCTAGATTAGAAACAGCAAACATTATACCGAATACTCTTATCCACCTTTTTTCTGTTCAGTTTTTTTCTTTATAATTCGGAAAGTATTTTGACGAAATGCAAAGATTTCAGTACGGATGTATTCAAGTGTATATCATTAGTGGAATAATTCATCTTCTATGACCCAGGTCATAGTTGAAATGAAACAGATTGAATGAATTTGACGCTACGTACCACATAAATTCAGGAAATCCTAAATAACTCAAGAATTATCAATTTTAGGAGCATTAACATGTTAGAACACTATTATCATTTTTCTTCATACAATCCAACGCAATCATAAAAAAATAGGGTTCTAATTTGAAAAACGAAAGTTATGGGCCAATCTTGATCCCAATTTTTGGCCCAACATTTGGAACACCCTGTGACGAGTTTTTCAAAATTTTATAAATGTACAATATTTCCACAGTCTTTGACTTCAAAAATGTGAAAACGGTTCGTGCTTAAGATATGTAGATTAGGAATAACAAACATAATACCGAATACCCTTTTCTCTCTTTTTCTTCAGATTTTTCTCGATATTTTTGAAGTATTTCGACGAATGCAACGATTCGAGTACGAATGTATTCAGAATTGCATACTCTATCAAATTCAAAAAGAAAAAAACAGAAAAATAAAATTTTGAAAATTTTTTTTTCTCTCCCTGTATAACTGAAAGTGGTCAGGCTCCAAGAATATTTTAGCTCGGTAGATTATGTCAAACAATATCATAATCCCAAGTTTCAGATTTCAAATAAGTCTAGTTCTCCAGAAACGCCTAATAGGCCGTCGAACTTGGTACACCCTGTATATATATATATATATATATATATAATATATATATATATGGAAAAGATTTAACCGACATAACCCTCTGAAACGAAAATGAACCGTAGACAGCTGTTTCGGGCTTTCGGCCCTCATCAGTACGGTGAAAAGTTGGAAATTGAAATCACATAACGGATGAGGCCGAAAGCCCGAAACAGCTGTCTACGGTTCATTTTCGTTTCAGAGGGTTATGTCCGTTAAATCTTTTCCATGTACTTCACCGATCCCTCATTATTTATCCTTATATTATATATATATATATATATATATATATTATATATATATATATATATATATATATATATATTTATATATATATATATATATATATGGTGTCTACTCATGTGTTTTTTTCTGTTATTCCATCGGTTTTGTGTATCTACCCATGATACAAGGAATACAAGATATGATCTTGCGCATCTTGCTGTGACGTCACCTGGAGAGTAAACAATCCCGACAAATTCAAACATCTGTCATCTGCAAGATTTGTTATGGCTTAATGTTATAAAATAAGTTATCGTCGCTAACTTTTGAAAGATATGGAAGTATTTTTACAGTTCTTTCTTATTTTTTGTTCTGAAACGGCCACGACAACAATTTGTTTAAGCAAATTTCAAATATGAGATGTGAAGTAGCTTTGTGTACCAGCGATAATCAGCCCAAAATGTTCGATCAAAATACCATATTCTTTCGATTTCCAAGACACCCAGAAATCATCAAAATCTGGGATAATGGCTGTAAACAAAATGACGAAGTTATTCCTTCAATCAGCAGAAGATGTTCGAAACATTTTTCAGGAAACAGTTATGTTACAGATTTGCAGTTTAAGCCCACAAGATCGTCATCTAAAGAGTGTCATTTTTTGAAAGAAGATGCAGTACTTACAGTAAATCTTTCTTTTCCAAAATAATCATTGAGTTACAAAAAGTAAAATCATGTTGACAGAAGCCTCGATAGAAGCATACGTTATAAATTGGTTCACATCAAATTCTTTGGTTACTAAGTGAGTAATTAGAAAATTAGGGGATTGAATCATTAAGAAATTATAACAATATTTATTTGTAGTGATTACTTAAATGCTGATGATTGAATAAGTCCAGAATTCATCATCACGAATACCTATCTATGAAATTGAGGTGTTATCATCATAATCCCCACATATCAAGAAAGTTGGGTACGAATGCTCATAAAAGGAAAAGGTTAATGCAAATTCCAGATTTATAGAATATGCTGTTTTCAGAAGGATACATAAAAAAAATCTTTTATGATGTCACATCAGATTCATTTGTTAACTAGGTGAACGATGAAACTGTACCGATCGAATCTTTAAGAAACTACTTTCTGTTGCTGAAGATCAGAGCAGATAAAACAGAGAAATCACTCGAAATGGTTGTGTTTGCTGAAAATGCAGGCTTTTCTATCAGCAATGGTGTCAGAGCTGGGTGAAGAAAATTGAGCACTTCATAGGGAATTGACTATTAACTTGTCGAATACATATTTCGTTCATATGACGATATCATTAGCGGGTGGAAATAAATTGAATGTAGTTCACAAAATATCTTCTGAATCATTGAATGGGAGTGGGTCAGAAAGGCAAGCTTGCTACAAAACGAAACTTTTTTCACATTCAAACTCTAGGGTAATTTTTGAGATGTGGAGTCCTAGGAAAATTTGATGATAATAACTGGATGCAGTGCTGTTTTTTCTTTAATTGTAAGAGAAATTCTGTCACATTTTCTCTTAAAATTATGAAACGATTTGTTGATTTTAGGTCAATGACTGATGGTTTGATTAATGTAATGCAAGAGTGCCCGAAGAAGATGCAAGGAATAGAATTAGCATAAGGATTATGCTTCTTCGATACGATATCTTAGAGAAAAAGGCATTCCACTGAAAAATGATTCTTCATTCAATTGTTCGTTGAACTCGAGATTTCAATTGACATCAGCTATTATTGGATGAAAATGTGTAGAATTGAAAAATATGAACTAGAATCCAAGAAGACAACATGTGTTTATCTTTGAAGAGAACAGAAGGACAAACTTATTTTCTAAATGAAACATTATTTTATTTTCATTCATTCAACATTGTATATGTAAATATTGATATTGTTGCTTACAAATTGTGGAATTTTTCAATTTTGTGCATTTTGAAGGAAAGAATTAATAAAATATTTGTAGAATTGTGATTCTGAACTTGGAAACAATAGTTTTAGGAAATTCTTGACTGTCGGTATTATTTGTTTGATAGTTTTCAATTTATTTTCCATTTTTTAATTGAAATGATTACTACATTTATTTGTACAATGCAGTTCAAGTGTTGGGCGTTGGAAGCCTGTAGTCCGAAACATTTTTTAATTGTGTCAATCTTCTTACAGCAATATAGGAAAATATCAAAATATATTTGTTCTTTCTTCTGTTCCTTTGTCTTTAACTACAATAATCCTGAATTACTTATTGTAGGTAATAAAAAGAGAAAATTCTTGAAAGCCTTTTATGATACTACTTCTAATAGATCTTTATTGACAAAGTCAACAGGCAATCGACCGAGGTCCTTCAGCCGGTCTCATATATTTTCATGCTATTTTCAACAATTAATTATCTTAAAGACTGATTTGGTCAGTGCAATATAATGTCTCAGAAAACAAAGTTTCTCAAAAATAAGCCAGATTTAAACAAATTCAATTGTATTAAAGACTAATATTTTGATGACAATATCAAATTCAATTACAATAATGGCTGAGAATTTATTACATTCATTTATCAGTGGCTAAATGAATATAGCATTGAGTGGAGACTAATATGTACATCATAAATTAAGAGTATTCTTCAAATTAAAAAATTTGTCGTTCGAAATCAGACAAATGAGTCACAAAATATAAATAAATACTTGCTTCATTCCTGGCTAAATCGATTCTATTATGTACATCATAAATTAAGAGTATTCTTCAAATTAAAAAATTTGTCGTTCAAAATCAGAAAAATGAGTCACAAAATATAAATAAATACTTGCTTCATTCCTGGCTAAATCGATTCTATTACAAAATTTGCCTCATGAAAAACAAAATAATAACAGTTCTTTATTGGCCATCGAACTTAGGTCCTTCAGCCTCATGAAAAATATAATTCAAATGAAACCAGAATTTTTGTGTTTAAAATCTGGAATGATCCTCAAAATATGAATCAACTATGTTCTTAGCTTAATCAATTCAATTAGAAAAGTTGCCTCAAAAGAACGTACATCTGATAAAAAATCTCTATGAAGATACAATTCGCATTATGTTAAAACCCGAAGTTGTTTGAAATTCAATTTACGCGCCCGAGAATACTCTCCAGATGACGCGGTGCGCAAACTGGTCTCATTTTCGTTCGCCGGAAGATCATATCTTGTATTCTTTGTATCATGGTATCTACCCATGAAATTTAAAATTACTTTTTGAGCGTATTGCATAGTGTGAAAATAATGAATGGGAAATTCCTGAACTTAAATTCTTTAAGTTACCAAAGGAAATTTAAGGCTTGAAGTTCATATCATGTAACCTTGTAATTCATTTTAGGTGCTTTCAAATAGGCAGAGTTTCCGGAGCGAGAAGATATTGATCTGAACAAAACGTACACTGTGTGCGGTGAGCATGCCTTAGTCATGTCACTTATATACTCGCAGAGGAATTGGACTTTACATACAAAGAATTCTTCAAATAACGTGAATACAACAATTTCAGTACTAATAAATAATCGATTCACACAGTATTTGGACTGCACTGTCATTGCATATGCATATATGATAGAATTCCATTGAATATATTTCCGTAATACTGGTGGTATGACAACATATTTGGCCATGAATGAGTATTCATAGGATAAGGTACATCGTAAGTGGGATGTTTTTTTTTAATTTTTTTCTATAGGATCACTATCATGGGCTATTGCAAGGGGGCACCTAGGATTACATTTCGGGGGTGCTCCATCAACATGCATCTTGGACATATAAATCTCGGGGGGAGGTCTGCAGCCTCATTGCCCCCCCCCTCCCCCCCCCCCGGGTACCCTACTGGGCTATTGAGTATTAAATGTGAAAGTTCACTTGTCGCCATGACATCTGGAAACCAAATGGAATCACCTAACTTGTCATACCTTTTTTCTCTTTGTCATTTTTCCATTTGACTAGTAACCATACAACTCTGAGAGCATTGTTGTGGAGCATTTGTTTTTTGAGAAATACACTCTCAAAGACTCTCTATATTTTCAATTTTGACCACCAAATCATGCGAAACACATGGATTCCTAAGATTCTGGATTCTGGAACTAATGTGTAATGAAATTCTTGAAATGTATTCAAATTCTTCATTGAAGTGTTTGTATGTGATAATTTTAAATAAAGCTATAACATATCCAACATTTTATTCGAAATAACACCCTGATCACAAAACAAAGCCCTACATTCATTTTAATAATAAGGATGTTTTTCTTCTGAGATCGACAAAGTCGATTTTCAATTCAGTGTATATTATCATAAATAAAATTCGAATTTCGTGCTTATTAGAACAGTTGAATAAGGAATATGGAAAACTAAAAATAGTTTAACGACGTTCATAATCCATCGAAGAAAATGATTAATAATATGGACTAGTGAAAATCTAGATCATGAAGTAAACTGCAGGATCGTGCTGTCATCGAACCAACGTAGCAATATACTAGTTTCTGAGTTGTTACTCGTCATCAGTACTACTTAACGTCTTCGTCGATGACAAGCAGATTTTCAACCAGATTATTATTCATTTTCTTCGACGGATTATGAACGTCGTTAAACTATTTTTATTACGATACTTCGCGTTCAGCGCGTTAGAGAGCGTTTTCCACTTCACGAACTTCAGTACGAGACTCCGAATTGGAGTACTACAAGTTACTGATGGGAAAAACGGAATGCACGTGGGGATCTATCTCATGAAGAGTTTCTGTAGGAGTGAGGTGCTGACGTTTCTCCGCTAGTTGGCACTTCTCATTGGTCTAGGAAGTGCCTAACAGCATTGAATATAGGTCTGTGGCTCATTTTGGTTGTCATCGACGAAGACGTTAAGCAGTACTGATGACAAGTAACAACTCAAAAACAAGTCTATTGCTACGTTGGTTCGATGACAGCACGTTCCTGCAGTTTACTTCATGATCTAAATTTGCACTAGTCCATATTATTAATACGGAAAAATGTTGTCAATACTTTTTCAGCGCCATCTGTGTGTAACTTACACGAAACTAACCAAGAATCTTATTCGGTTTTTCAGTACTATAGATATAGGAGCGTTACCTATTACCTATCCTTTTAACCCTATAATCTTCTCATTTGTCAATCAGAAAGTAGCAAACCGGGTAGAGATCCTCCCTCATCTGCTGAATATTACAAAAAGCAGCTCACCAATGGGTCAAATACCTAAAATATGGGGTAGGGCAAAGGTAACCTTCATCCCAAAGGTAGGGATTTATCGAAGTATTTCGTTAAGGATTGGAAGTGCGTTTTGTACTCTCTGTCGTCTGGTATAGACGCCTGGGCATAGATAGCCGTATCGTCTGCAGATAGTGCAATTTTAGTTTTTGGATGTTTGGGTATGTCCTGCACGTAAACATTGAATAGTACAGGTCCAAGAACAGACCCTTGTACAATGCCTGCTTTTATTTCTTTTGCATTGTATTTTCCGTGCCCAATTTTTACGCGGTACATCCTGCCAATAAGGTAAGAATATAAAAGTTTTATCAGGAAAGATGGAAATTTAGTCTGATCATTTTGTATATCAGTCCTTCAATCCAAACTCGGTCGAAAGCTTTTTCTATGTCTAGCAATAGCATGACTGTGTAATCCTTTTCGTTGAAACCGTTAATTATGTCGACAATTATTCTGCACAGTTGCTGGTTGGATTTGTGCTTTTCTTTGAAACCGAATTGGTGTTCGGCCTTGATTTTGAGCTTTTGGATGCAGTGTTTGATTTTAGCGACAATGGTTTCTTCGGCTACTTTACTCAGGTAAATTATAAATTAATGAAAAAAATTAAGAATTTTTACTATACAAATAAAATCTCAGAATTAAGGACAGATAACAAACAACTACGGAAGACTGTAAATTCATTTACTGATACAAACGAAGAAAAAACCTCACAAAAGAAAATTTCCATCATTCAAGGTAATGAACGCTTGGAGAATGGGAAAAATATTGCAGATGCATTCAATAGGTTCTTCATAGATGTTGGCAAGGAAATTCAAAGTAATAATGACCACAATTTGAGTCAGCAGATACCCGATAATACCAATATCTGTCAGGCAAAGTGAATCGATGTTTTTAGAACCAATTACTGATAATGAATTGATTCTGCATATAAGATCCCTCAAACCTCAGTCTTTACCTAGAGATGATGGAATAGCTGTTTCGTTAGTTCAGCGCTATCACAAAATGCTGATTATTCCCTGGGTGAACTATATAGAGGGTGGCCATTTGAAAACGAAACAGACGAGATTACAGACGAAATAAATTTTTCCGATAGAAATGCTCGGACAGGTCGATTTTTGTTTCGAGGGGGACAACTTAATATGTAGGTTACGGACGCATAGCGCTTCAACCCTTGCTACTACAACCCTCACCCCCAATTTTTGAATAGGGAAGATGGGGTGAGTGATACCTCATTTGAAAGGTATTTTTATACTGATTTCAGCACAGTAATTGTTTTTTCATTTTATGCATTATTTCTCGAAATATTCTTAACTAAGCATTTTAAAATGAAGTGGTGTTTTCATGGCACTTGTAGTGTTTTTTTGGTGAAAAATCGACATTTTGAGCTTCAAAACAACCATGACTGTGGCTTCCTTCCTCCAATCCACTGACATAGAAATCTTTAATCAAGATGTCGAACAAACAAAGCGTATTGCGAAGGAGATCAATCTTGCTGAAACTGAATCTAAATTATCTTCGATATAATTTGCAGTATTTCCAATAACATGCGGTAACACTTGATCGATAGAAATCTCCAAAAAGTCCAAATACGTACATATCTCTAATCAAATTACCAGGTAAGAAAATCAAATCATTAATGATGCCACAGAAATATTCCAGTCCCAATTCGTGAAACGATTTCCGACTTAATTATGAAGTGTTTTCTCAGTTGGCTTCAATAATGTTTTCATTTTGTTGATCATTGAATTCATATATTTTTCAAAAAAAAGAGAATCGATAATTTTTCATTTATTACGAACAGATCATTAAGTTGGCTTACTGGTTCTTTGACATGTGAATTATTCTTAGTTTTGAATCGAGACTTGTATGTGTTCTAATTCATTGTTCGACATGGTTTATTCAATTGCAGAGTGGAAATAATTTCACTTTTTTTTGCAAACAATCAATGTGCGAATAGAACCGCAGAATTCTTCTATCAACGACATTTAGATGAACATGTTAATAGTAATAGTAATAGTAATAGTAATAGTAATAGTAATAGTAATAGTAATAGTAATAGTAATAGTAATAGTAATAGTAATAGTAATAGTAATAGTAATAGTAATAGTAATAGAAATAGTAATAGTAATAGTAATAGTAATAGTAATAGTTTATTCATGTTAATACATAAATGTTTACATACGTCAACTTAAGAATAAAGATAATTAAAATCACAATTCATTACAAAGTGGAAAAATCATGAGAAAAATATTCTTCTAGAGAATAGAAACATTCCTTCAACAAAAAATTTTTTAAGCAGAGTTTAAATGGTTTCAATGATAGCATCTTCACCGTGGGTGGCAGCTTGTTGAAGAGCTTGGGTCCATAATAAGTAACACCGCACTTAACCCTATTTATTCTATGGAAATCAGTACACAAATGATCCTTCTGTCTAGTATTATGATCATGAATTTTATCATTAGTCCTATACTCATCAATATGTACTTTTACATACATTAAGCAATGCAAGATGAATAAACAAGGAACAGTCATAATCTTTGTCCCCTGATATGCTTTTCTACAATCCTCTCTATAATTTAATTTACATATCACCCTAACTGCTTTCCTTTGTAGGGCAAATAATCGCATGATGTTAGTATCATGTCCCCAACATAAAATAGCGTACGATATTTTCGATTCAAAGAACGCATGGTATACCGACAATAATACAGTTTCAGAGACAATTCCCACTAATGTCCGCAAAGCAAATACACTCGAAGATATTCCACTACATATTTTTTCGATGTGAGTCTTCCAAGTTAAGTGACCCTCTAGATAGACACCCAAAAACTTCACTGAGTCTGACGAATTAATTCCCTCCAAATCTCTCATCGAAAAGTACATGATCTTCGTTTTACTTTCATTCAAACTCAGTTGATTACAGTTAAGCCATTGTGAGATTGCCAAATAGATATTTTTCATAATTGGGGCAATACTTTCTTTTGTTGGCGCCCTTTTAAGTGCAGTCGTGTCATCAGCGAATAAAACAAAATCAACGTCTCGACCACAGCTCACAAGGTCATTGACATAGATAAGAAAGAGAAGCGGTCCTAGAACCGATCCCTGTGGCACACCCAAATCAACACCCTGAAAGCTGGACAAATTGCGACCAAAATCAACACATTGTTTTCGGTCAACCAAGTAGGAGTCAATAAGATCGACAGCACATTGATCAAATTTATAAGCCTTTAGCTTGTGAAGGAGAACTTCTCTAGCCACGCAATCAAATGCCCTGGTCAGGTCACAAATAGTGCCCCAATATACTGACCACCCTTAAATCCTTCATTTATCACTCTCATGAGCTCAGTAATGGCAGCTGTGACTTATTAAATAGGCAATTTTTCTCGAAATAAGAGATTAATTGGCTTTGTAGAACCTTTTCCAAGATTTTGGAAAATATAGGTACAATCGAAATTGGTCTATAATTATTGACTGAGTTCACTGGACCTTTTTTATGGACAGGAACTACTCGCGCTACTTTAAGGATATCAGGAAAAACATTATCTTTTATGCAATAGTTTATCAATTTCGTAAGTGGACTGATTATTTCATTCGCAATTTTTTAACAATTTTACTATTGAAGCCATAGTAATCAATGCTACCCTTATTGTTTAACTTCGTCAACAAACCCCTAATAAAAACTTCAGATACCAGTGTGAATATTATCGAGTACATATCCCAGAGAGCCACAGTATTCACCAACATAATCAGCAGATGATCTATCAGATGGAGGTATATTCTCAACAATTTCTTGAGGTGTTCTGATAAAGTAATCATTGAAATCATCCGGAGTTATATCAGTCTTAATATCTGTGTTTTTCTTCAATAGGTTGGTGCTGTTTTTCACTACATTCCATACAGATTTAGGATTGAAATTATGTTTTTGGATGTAATTATCATTTGATAGTTTCTTAGCTTTTTTCAGTTCATTTCGATACAAATTTTGATAATCTCTACGTAGTACAGTAAGACGAGGAGAACAGAATATTTTTTCTAGTTCACGATAAAAGTTCAATCTATCACGCATTTTTCTTAAATTATCACTGAACCATGTACATAATAGGAAGAGAATCGGCGAAGTGTTTATAAGTTCGTTGAGGAAATGCTCCTCACACAATAATGTCTACACAATAATAGGAAGTATGTTTTGGAATTAGTGTCAAAGTTTCAAGAAACCGGGTCCGTGGCTGATAAAAACCAAACATGGAAAGAAATGAAGCAGCTGTGAACGAATGTCGCCAAATCACTCCAGAAATGCTGCAAAATGTGCGCTATCGTTTCGAACAAAACTTATTTCATTGTATGGAAGCTAATGGTGAACAATTTGAAAATTTAATTAATTGATGTGAGTTTTTGATAAATTATTTACTTTACTTTAAAAAGTCTTATTTCTTAGATCAATACTTCAAATCGTTCTGATACCGTAAAGTTGGAGAATTATTTCAGTGAATAAAACAGCTAGTCGAACATCTGACCCTATTATAGCATTAACACGTCGGTATGACTTCATTTGCCCAGTGGTAGATGTTTTGCAATTTCAAATACAAGTACGGAAATTTTGGTGTTTCGGAAGCACGAAATGTCAATTATTAGCAAAAAATTAATTTAAGTGATAAAATTCACTAACGCATGAATATTTCGAGAACTAATCCATAAAATGGAAAATCAATTACTGTGCTGAAATCAGTATAAAAATGCCTTTCAAATGAGGTATCACTCACCCCATCTTCCCTATTCAAAAATTGGAGGTGAGGGTTGTAGTAGCAAGGGTTGAAGCGCTATGCCTGCGTTACCTACATCTTAAGTTATCCCCCTCGAAACAGATATCGACCTGTCCGAGCATTTCTATCGGAAAAATTTATTTCGTCTGTAATCTCGTCTGTTTCGTTTTCAAATGGCCACCCTGTATATGTTAGTCCAGTATATGATGAAACACCATGTATATACATATAACAGAAAAGCTAGTATTTACTATCATTATTCCTATCTATCTTACTATGTTACATTCGGGTTGCATTTGTTGCTTTTGGGTTATCAAAAATTTTAAGGTGCGTCAAGTTGGTGACTCACTAGTGGAATTTCGATATGAAAATATTTTGGAAATTTTGTGCTCATTTTGTGCCAATTTGTGCCGTTTGTTACGAATTTTGTGCCCATTCAGTTTTCGAGATATTTCGAAATTTCAATATGAGTCACCAACTTGACGCTGTGACTCATATGTGGAATTTTGATATGGAAATAGTTTAGGAATTTTGTGCTCATTTTGTGCCAATTTGTGCCGTATGTTACGAATTTTGTGCCCATTCAGTTTTCGAGATATCCTAGGACGTTTCTGAAAGTTGTAACCCGAATAAAGCCAGGGAATCAGACAAATAATGAGTTATATAAAACCCTGGAGTGCGCTGTCACCACTTAAAAGCTTGTCGTTGACCCTTCACTACTGTACGGCAAAAACGTGGTTATAGACATGGTGGAAGAATACAAGGTCCTTCGGTCGGCGTTTTCAAATGAATCGAATTATTCGAATTGCCCTACAGTGGTGGGGATAGCGTAAATGTAAGTGTCACGCATTCTGTCACTGGTGTTGAAGGCGAGTCAGCACTCCAGGGTTTTATATAACTCAGTGTACATATATATAGTCCGTTTCAAAATTATTGTCATCAGAGCAAGCCATGGAATTCCAGCCGGGGCTTTATTTCTAGTTACAAAAAGTTACTAAAAATTTCTGTGTTCATCATAGATTGAAATATATCAATATAACCTATGAATTGATATTTTTCAAGGCAAATAAATTTGAAGATTTTTTTGTGAAATTATATTATTTCTCTATTTCAGTATAGCAATGACTTTATTACAGTACTAAAAGTAGTACTGAGTTTCATTACAGCATTGTTTTCAGTTATATTTTTCGTTTTATGGTTGTCTGTACTGACCTCCGATCAAATCAAGTTTCGAATCAAATCAATTCAAATTCCGTGATCTGTCAAATTTCGTATGTAACACCAACTGCCAAGATGCAATACAAAAGTCACTAATCTGAATTTTCATTTGAATTTCGAGAGTATTTCACAAAAACTGACTGAAATAGAGAAAATACCGTCTAATACTCGTTGCAGAAGGCAATTCCAACACTCATGCTATCGAAAACTTGCTCCTTCGTCGCTCGTTTTCGAACTTCGCATTCGTGTTGGAATAGGAGCTCATTCTGCAACTTGTTTTAGAATATACTATTTCATCATTGTTGTATTTGAAAATTTTCGAACTTAGTTTCAATTGCAAAAGAGAAACAAGCTGAGATAGATGATGACTAAAATATACACACCCACACAATTTCGCTGTAGATCGAGCATGGGAATTGGAAATTCAGGATTGATAATAAAAAATAGCGTGGAATGCTTCAATATGAAAGCTTGAAGGATTTCGAGGAACGAGGAACTCCTATGTAAAGATATCATTCATTGAATAATCAAGACTTCATCAAAGATAATTGAAAGTTCGTTCTCTATAAAGACTATTCAGCAATCTGCATTCTTGATGACTATCGAAAATTCAGCCAAGTTCTCGCTCTGTTTTTTTCTGAGTATTGTGGAACAAAAAGTATAAAGCTGACCTGACTTTACAATTTCATAGCCAAGTTGTTGACACAAATAGAAAATATTTGTAGACAAATTGTAAATCATTTGAAGTGTGAAATGCTATAAAATAGATCACTTATTATTTGTATTTATTAATATGTACTTTCCATTTCATGATTCATTAAATAATATATCAAATGTTGATTTTGATTTAAATTCAATTACTTTTCAGGCAGTTCAAAAAAGATGTACAAACTGATTTATTCATTGTTGTTGATTTTAGAAAAAAATAACGTCGTATAATGTCTCCTTGAAGATATAATCATGTGGAATAGATTTCCATCCACTGCTCACTCCTGACTGTAATGACTTGTCTTGCCTTCTTTTTTTCCAAAATTCATCTGACAGGTCTAGGTGAAAACTGAAATATTGAAACTTATTTATTTATCGGAAAACACCTCGAGAAAATAAATGATTGTTACCTAAATAACTAGCAAAACGCGATTTATACTGGCAGAAATACCTGCTGAATTGTTGAAAAACTCGCAGTACCGACGATAAACTACTTCACGTTCCCTTGTACTCAGGCGACGCGAGAGGTATCTTGATGAATTCCAGCCATTTTCAATCCGGTAATACTTGATAAATGTTCAAATCCAAAACTAATTTGTCGATTTAATCAAGAACATAAGCATACAGAAATAAAGGGATTTTTCCTCGAGCTTACCACACCAAACCAAAGCATACCATAGTTAACTACTCGAATTTCTTCGCGGCGTAGTTAGAACCATGACGTCACAGTTAACTACTAGGACTCGGAATCATATTCGAATAATTCGAATATTCGACTATTCAAAATTCGAATTCTCCGTCATCAGATAAATTCGAATAATCGAATTATTCGAATATTCGAATTATTCGAAGTACTATTCGAATATACAAATTATTCAAAAGTTATTCGAATATTCTTATTAGTGAAACCATTCGAATATTCGTATTATTTCAATGGTCAGCTTGTGTTAGAATGTGCGACTGTGTAACACATGTGGAGAAAATAGGCGCAACGAAAGGGATGCCCCCAGCTGTGATGGTTGCTATTAGTAAAAGGGCTCAG
Source organism: Hippodamia convergens (assembly GCA_038502775.1). Classification (NCBI taxonomy): domain Eukaryota; kingdom Metazoa; phylum Arthropoda; class Insecta; order Coleoptera; family Coccinellidae; genus Hippodamia; species Hippodamia convergens. The sequence continues at coordinate 38,039,018 of CM076611.1, read as the reverse complement.
CAATCTTCGAATAGAATAGAAAGTAGGAATGCAAACAAATGAAAAAATTTACCAGATCTAGGTACGAACAGATTCAGAAGAAGGCACAAAAATAGGTACTGACATTATTCGATATACAGGGTTGCCATTTGAAAACGAAACAGACGAGATTACAGACGAAATAAATTTTTTCGATAGAAATGCTCGGACAGGTCGATTTCTGTTTCGAGGGGGACAACTTAAGATGTAGGTTACGGACGCATAGCGCTTCAACCCTTGCTACTACAACCCTCACCGCCAATTTTTGAATAGGGAAGATGGGGTGAGTGATACCTCATTTGAAAGGTATTTTTATACTGATTTCAGCACAGTAATTGTTGTTTCATTTTATTCATTAGTTCTCGAAATACAGGGTGGCCATTTGAAAACGAAACAGACGAGATTACAGACGAAATAAATTTTTTCGATAGAAATGCTCGGACAGGTCGATTTCTGTTCCGAGGGGGACAACTTAAGATGTAGGTTACGGACGCATAGCGCTTCAACCCTTGCTGACCTGATTTGAAAGGTATTTTTATACTGATTTCAGCACAGTAATTGTTTTTTCATTTTATGCATTAGTTCTCGAAATATTCTTGACTAAGCATTTGAAAATGATGTGGTGTTTACATGGCACTTGTAGTGCTTTTTTGTGAAAAATCTTTCAAATGAGGTATCATTCACCCCATCTTCCCTATTCAAAAATTGGGGGTGAGGGTTGTAGTAGCAAGGGTTGAAGCGCTATGCGTCCGTAACCTACATCTTAAGTTGTCCCCCTCGAAACAGAAATCGACCTGTCCGAGCATTTCTATCGAAAAAATTTATTTCGTCTGTAATCTCGTCTGTTTCGTTTTCAAATGGTCACCCTGTATTTCGACAACTGATGCATAAAATGAAAAAACAATTACTGTGCTGAAATCAGTATGAAAATACCTTTTAAATGAGGTATCACTCACCCCATCTTCCCTATTCAAAAATTGGGGGTGAGGGTTGTAGTAGCAAGGGTTGAAGCGCTATGCGTCCGTAACCTACATCTTAAGTTATCCCCCTCGAAACAGAAATCGACCTGCCCGAGCATTTCTATCGAAAAAATTTATTTCGTCTGTAATCTCGTCTGTTCCGTTTTCAAATGGCCACCCTGTATATTGTTGTGGATATTTCAATTCAATATTGTAAAATGAATCACAAATTGAATTTCATTCAAATATTCAACTTGCTCAATTCGTCGAACGAACTTTCCAATAGTCATTTATTTCAATATTTCATTTCATATTGAAATTCAGAAAATTTTTGGTTTCTAAATATCCGAATATTCGAACGAATTCGAATAAATTCGAATATTCGAACGAATTCGAATAAATTCGAATATTCGATCAAATTCGAATATTCGAATTTAGTCGAATATTCGAATAGGAGGACAAACGAATATTCGAATCAGTTCATCTCTGAAATTCCGAGCCCTATTAACTACGCCAGTAAACCAATAGATCAATCTGGTTTAGCGGTTTGTTGTGTAGTTCATGGAGGTAGAAGAAGGGGAGGTAGCATATCCTATGTTTCCCTTGCTATGAAAGTGTCACCAAAAATCCGCCATGTTTGCGGAGCCAAATTTATGGCGGGAATTTGTATATTTGAATTTTTACAATTCGAAGTTTGTTCGATTCTCTTTTAATGACCGAAAGATGAATAAATAATGATCGAAACAAATCAAGGAGTCAAAATATCATAAACAATTGCTTCTAATGAAATAATTTGTTCCTGTTACTAATCATACATTCTATTTTTTTCAATAAAGGTACATACAAATTCAGATAATATGCAATGAATATGTATTCCTATCAATTAAAATTGTATGCAAAAATAATTAAATCATGTATTTACAAACGTCAAAAAATTCAGCTTTTCACCATTAATTGGCGAGTAAGATCAGCATATGCTGTACAAGAAACCATTTCTTATATGTTTTTCCACTACATACAACTGCCAAAACCAACGAACGAATAATGAATAAGGCCAAAATTGCAGAACCTACAGTTTAAAATACCTCGAAGTTGGCCATCTTGGGGTGCCAAATCCGGATTTGTTTCGGTGACACTTTTCAAACGGTATGCCCCCTCCACTTTCTTTACCTCCATGGGCGGCGTTCGGAATCAACGTCGGACGTCGTCCGGTGTGCGCCCAAGCCAGCCCAAGCCGTTCGGAATCGACGTCGGGTAAATTTTACCCCCGTTCGGAATCACTTGGGACGTTCGTCCGGATGTACAACTTTGCAACCAAGAAAATAGGTAGGTAACAATTACTCGTCTTGCGCAGATATCGTTTATTTACACATTCGAATTTTAAAAGTTTGTTTTACGGAGGAATTTCTAGTATTTAGTTTCTTAGGGTAGTTTATTATTTTTATTTTTCAAGATGAGTGTAATTTCAAATTTTACACACGTGATAGTCTAGGATATATACTCAATGGAATAATTTATTCAAAAGGAAAATGAAGTACACCTCCAAAATATTAAGGTTTATTAAAAAAGAATTATGTATATTTACCATTATCAATACAGGAGAAAAAGTGCCAAGAACTTGTCTGTGGTAAAAAAAATATTTTTATATACATTGATAAATACATGCATATGATGGTGAGTTTATTATTCATCTGTTACAAATCCTAATTCAGTTTTGAAGGTAAGTATTTAGAGAAAGCAAGTAAGTATTTTCAAAAACAAGTTAAAAATTATTATCAAATAAAATTATTTCTATTCCAGATACCAATCCAGAAGTTCCAGTGCTGGCGTTCCATCCAATTTCTTATCTGTTGCTGAAGTTGGAATGCAAACGAATGTTTCTCAAGTGTTCTGGAAGGCTGTTATAGAGGAGTGGAGCGAGGTATGCAAACGTAAATATCATTGAAAAATGATATGGTGGCCATTATATTCATTATTTTATGAAAGCACTCACGTTCATTTATTTATCCGTAGATGAAGGCTTAATTCTCGCTGATTATAAATAAGTTAGAGAATTATTCAATTTGCCAACTCTTTCATTTGTAAATACAGAAACCAAAGCAGCAAACTTGATCATGGTATGTACAACATGGTTTTTCGAATTCAAATTTTGCAACTTACTTCATAATTTTAGAACAACAAACAGTCTAGAGATAAGAGTTTGCTTGGACCACTTCATTATTTCTCCGATTATTTAAAAATCTGGTTTATTTGACGGCTATCTAGAAAATATTGATAACCCTGATTGGGTGACCAATCGACAAATAATCCAGGAAATAGAAGTTCTCCTGATGCTGAGAATTATGCAAGACATGATAGAAACACTAAACATTAAAATCATGAATGGATTTTATATTTTTACCGTTTTTTACAGTGAATAAAGCTCTTAAATAAAACAGTGTTTCTTTTGAAGAACATTTAATAAATACTAAGGGTCGGTTTCACAAAACTTTAATTGTGGGATTAAAAAACCTTACGTGAATTCGTAACAATCGAATCACTCGTTTTGAAATTTCAACGAATCGTCGTGGCTCCAATTAATTTAATGGTACGAACAAAGTTTTGTGAAACCGACCCTAAGTCAAATTAATATATCGTGATGGAAACCGCAGTATGTGGTATCTCAAAAAAATCAAGCACTATTTTATTGCACCACTCTGGCCAACTTGTTAATTTGCACAACATGCAATAGGTGTTATGTAATTGAATCATTCATTTTCAAAACAACTCAGAAAAAGTCTCAATCGATGAAAACAGAAAGAATTTGTATACAAAAAGTCATAATGTCAATAAGAATCATGAGGCAATAAATTTTCGAAAAACTATGGTATTATAATTCAGAGGTGAAATAAATATCAAGCCTATTGGAAAAATTTGCTGTCTCTCCTGTAAACTTGGAATGTTGGACATACGACATATTGCAGTTTCCACTACGATTCATGCATTATTATTATTTTCTCTTCTGAGGATAGCTGCTTCGTCATCATGCCTGGTCTTGCTGCAGAGAATGTTTTAGCAAAATTAATTTCTGTAACTGGTATGCATCAACCTAAAATAATTTTTATTACTGAAAATATCTACTTCCAATATAAATACCACTCACCTTACTGATTTTGGGTACATTCCTCAATAAACAAATATCAGCACAAGTGCTGATCCTGGATTTTACAATAAATTTGGCTACAAACAAAATAGCATGAAGAAGACTGCATAGTTCCTCAAGATCGGCCAGGCCAGTTCAAGGGCCACAGTTGATACTTATTTTAGCTTCATCAGCAATGCTGTATCTTATTTCCTTTGTAAATACTCCACCTCAAAAAAATAGAAAGTTTATTTATCACATATATTACAGTAATGTAGTACGTTTACTTACATTTCCTTAAATTCAATATTTTGCTCCAAAAATTTTATTTATTTACAGGCTGTCAAGCGCTCTAGAAGACTTTCATTTGCTTATTGGTGTGAAATCTACTGATACTTTTGAATACAAAATACATTTGCAGCTTCCACGGGAGGAAAATCTAAAGAAAGAGTCATCTCATTTTTTTCGAGGTGTGTAAATCAAAACCCTAAATCTTATTTATTTCCTGCGAATATCATCCAACTACTTCTGCATTCGTTATAGAAATTTAAATAAAATAGCCACTTTAAGTATTCACTGATAGAAAATTGAATTAATTAAGATATCTTCATACTCTTGATATATCATTTGAAAAAATATTAAATTAACCTCACGTTGCAATTAGAAAGAGAGAGAAGATCACACCCGACGTCGTTCGAAAACGATCGGCAACATTTTAAACAACTGAGTGAACTGAGTGCACCCAGCGTTCGACACACGCACTTTATCCGACGTTGATTCCGAACGCCGCCATGGTGTAGTTACTTGAAAAGGGAGAGAGAGGGACTGACACTTTCCTTTGCACTCATCCGCCATAACTTACCACACAGGGCACGAAGATAACCATGACGTCATGAAGTTGACTAACTACACTGATGTAGTTAGCTCGAGGAAAAATATATTTGAAATATATTCAGGAAGTTAATTCAAACTCTGAAATGTCAAAAAAGTTACTGATGGGATATTTCCAACATATTTTCGAGATTCCACAGCCGCCCGAGATGCCAATCATTTGAAACGGACTATACATAGTTTGTTTTTTGTTATGATAAACTCTATGATCCACTCTTGTCGTATGGTTTACTCGGTTCGGTTGGCAACAGCACAGTTATGGTCACATATGATTTCTAAACTGTGGCAACAGTGACTATTCATGGAGAAAATCACTTGGACGATCAAGAAACAACACAAATCCTTTTAAATTTTCTAGTGTCATTCTTCAAAACATATTTCATTATCTCTGCAAAAAAATGTCTACAAAAAAAGTGAGTATTTAGTTAATTGAAGTGATGTTATTTTTTATCATCCGATTTCCCATATTATGAATTTTTTTAGGTGGTTGAAGATGAAAAAAATGAAAAATCTGCAACTAATCTAAGCAATACCTATCCTGATTCCTTGGTACTCCCTGTTAATTTTACTATTCGAATACATGCTTCTAACTGGACGAATATTCATGTAATTATCATTTCAGGAAGTAAAACTTCAAGAAATTAAGAGCAAGTTGGAAAATTGGAAGGAAATCATATTACCCCTCTATAAAATTCTCATTTGGGAAAAACAATGGCATCCATTCGCTATTGCTGGAGGTATTTCCTAATCTTTTTTTGTTGGATATGTTTTCTTCAAGGAACAACTTATGATATTCACAACTTTTTCACGAACTTTGTTGAGGTTGTTCTATATCAGGTGCTTTCCAGTACCTGGCTGGGAAATATCAGGAGCGCCTTGTGTGTGCATTGCTTTTATTTTGACTGTTCAAGTTAGTGATGCGTCCTGCAGTCAAGCTGATTTTCCCTTACTGCTGATGCACCACATGAAATTTCAGAGCATCACACACTGACAGCAGTTGAACGCCATAGCAGGGCCGTGAATTATCAGTGCACTAAGTCCCAAGATATCACTCAACTGACTGGAAAGCACCAATTTCAATTTGATATAAGGAACTCTGATTATTAAAAAAATATTGCAATTACCAATGTTCAAAGCAGAAATTGTAGTTTTCTTCTTATGCTATAAGAATCTTCTGAGGACTTTGTTTTGATCCAGGATTTTTTTCAGTTACTACTTCAATCTTCATGTTCATATGGCTCTCAGATATGAGTGTTTTAACTATATTTTCCTTGCTTGGTTTGATTGTAACGCTATGTGATTATTTGGTACCCATTGTTTTATCCACTTTGGTGAAACCTGAATCTTGGACACCTCAGAAAGAAGCACTTTTAGATACTATATCTGGAGAAATATTGATCATCAAGATGAAAATTGAACTTGATTGCTCAATGTACTGCAGAATGAGAGAAAGTCACCCAAAAATGGTAAATAAGTATAATTTTTCTTGGAAATGGGATTAATTTTTGAATTTTTAGTATTTTGCTGTGACAACTTTTGCCCTTGGAATTCTGGCATGGTTTGGAAATGTTTTCAACAACTTGTTGATAGCATACCTTTTTGTAACATCGATATTGCTCCTTCCTGGTGCCGAACGTACCAAAGTTTATACCCATATTCATGAAATTCAGAACAAAATTTTCAAGGAATATGTTAATCCAAGGTTTCAGTTAACAAAGAAAGACGAGTAAAATATGTTTTTTCTGTTTGAATGAAGATTATTACTGTGATTTTAATTGAATGGCTCAACTAAATTAAGATTATCCCTGATGGGTGAAAGAGACTGAATGTAGTTTTGTATTGTGTGTACCTTTCTTAATAAACATTTCTATTAGTGTTCACCAATTTATTGTGTGTATTCTTATACATCATATGTTACTTCAAAAGAATGTTTATTCACATAAATATATGTTGGTGTTTTTTAACTAGTTTTGCTAAAAATCTTTAAAATAGAATAACCACATTGCAACATATTGAGTAATTAATGGTTGTAACTATTTAACTGTTTGTTATTGACCATTTGTACTTTGTTTTTCCTAAAAGTCTCTAGTCATTATGAAGGAGTATTGATAAATGGTGCTATTATTGAAGTAACACTCAATATCAAATCTTAAGTAATTTGATAACTCATACTGTATTGAAAAAATGTAGGTTTGTTAAATAAACTTCTGTTAATCACAATCCTGATAACTTCAAAGACATATTAATTTGACCTGCACTTGAAACATCTCATCTTACAAATTTAAACCTCCCTCCATATAATTATTTATAACATGCATGATTTATCCCTTTTTACAAATAACATTATTCCACGTTGTCATTACTTGGGAAGAAAAAATAGAGTATTTTTTTATTCAACTTTTTATTAGAATGAACACTTGAATTTCGTTTCATTATTGCATAATTGAAAACCCATAAATACTATATTTTTCTAAAACTGAATATAAATCGAATAATTTATGAAAACTGAAAAATCCAAACTTTCTATAATGTTGAACAATTTTGAGGAAAAGAATTCGATTTGGTCTTCATATGGTTAAAATTATAGAGAAAAAATCAACTGTAGCAAACCTATATTGTTGTTGTCATAAAAAAGATTCCTTAAATTATCTTTTACTTTTCTAATATAATTTTTACAAACATATCTGTTAATACGCACAATCTCCGAAAGTATGTATTGAGAATTGACAATAAAGTACAAACACTTTCTTTCGATAAAAACTAACTTAGATATGAATTAAAATGAAACTCTTTCGATCACATTTTCATAGTCTTCGTCTGCACAAACACAACAATCTACTTCATCTCTTTCGTGTAAGCTTCCAATTCTGCATCCAACTCTTCTGCTGTTGGCTGCTTTTTCGGTGTTCTTGGGTTGCGCCCTCTGCCTGGTCGACCTTCAATACCAAATTGAGAATTTAGTAAATCAGATAATTTTCCCATAATTGTAGTATGACTCACCTCCTCTATTGCTTGCTCTTGCTCTTCCTCCACCTGGATTCCTAGGGCTTCTGTTCTGGAACTTTTGTGGAGAGGGTCCATTTCTCCTGACAGGAGAAGGAATTTCAGATGTGGTCAGTTGTATATTCATAGCTCTCCCGTCCAAAGGTACACACCGTTATATTGTTTCATGGCTTTGATAGCATCGCTCCTCCTCTCAAAAATTACATCTGCTGTTCCTAAGGATCTAGCTGATCTATCATAATGCACTGCGGCACTCTTCAAAGGGCCAAACTCGGCAAAAAGTTCTTGAATATCCGAGTCAGAGACTCCGAAGTCCAAGTTAGAGACCAACAATTTTGTTGGACCCATATTAGCTTGGACCATTGCTCGGGCACCGGACAATTTCCGTGGTCCGTACCCTTCAAAGAGATCATGCTTCCATGCACTGTTTACATCTCCCTAAAGAAACAATTGGTTTGTTGTGAAATCGTCGAATGAAAGTCCAACTATGGGATGGTCCAATTGGATCGTTCCACTTGAAAAATTGAAAATGTTAAAAAACAAATATTAAAATTCATTTACCCGATTGTAGGATCGAGTGATTCCTCCACGGCCCCTGCCTCTCTGAACACCAGAACCTCCGGCTGAATTACGGAAATTTCTTCTCGGTGGGCCTGCACTTTTGGCACCTCGGCCACCTCCACGGCCCCTTCTTCCACCAGAATTACCTCCACGGCGTGGTTTGTTCGATTTTATTATTTCATCCAAGCTCATTTCTATTTTATCCACCATTTTGTCGAATTTGATATTACAGAGATGTAGAATTAGGATTAATCCTTCCGGAACTCAAGATCACAGAATATATGGTTTCAATGAGAAAATTACACTTCACAATACTTTTAATAATACCTCTGAAAATTTTATTTCAGAAAATGGCTTCACTTCACCTAACGAAACGACACTAAATATAGCCTACTTAAAGTGTTCTATGGTTGGAGCACTGACACTGACTTTTTATGAAGAACGTTGTTGACAATCACAGAAAACTCTAATCACAGAAGACACTACTCATTGGTTACAGATATTAATTTATCTTTTTTTTCATGATTTCATATTAAAAATCCAAATAGTATTAAGACCAGTGAACTAATAACTGTTATTAGTTCACTGATTAAGACTTCTGAATTCGGATCCATAACAATTCGTTAGTTTCAAAAAACAATATGAAAGGAGTATTTTACAATTTTATACAAAATTTATTTTTGACAAATATGAGGTTATGATTTTAGTTTTCTGTCAAAATATGTTTTTTTTTAAGAAGAAATTAGAGAGATATGGGACGAACTTTAACGTCGTGCGCTATTAGAGTTAGGCGTTATTAACGGTACGACGCATGCGTATATCGATTTTAAGAATTGGACAAAATAATTACCGATGGTGTCGCTGCACTCGCCGATCAGCTGTTTACCGAAACGAGTATTGTTTCGTGTTTACATTAGATTTCTATTTGTATTTATGGGATTTTTTAGTTTAAACGTTTATTGGCTATCAATAATCGAAGTTGTTTCCTTGATTGTGGATTCTGTGGATTATATTGTAAGTGCAAGTATAGGTAATATTGTGCTTTTTGTTATATTTTATGTAAAATATTGAGGTGAGCACTATTCAATTTCAAATGCTTTTCAGTTCATCTGGCAAGATGTTTACCAAAGGTTCCTCTATTTATAGGAAATTTTCCAATATTTTCATGCTCACAGATGCTGGGTAGAGGGTGAGCAGGTGTTGCAATGCAATCATTTGATTCTATGTGGGAAAAAATTATTTCAAAACATTGAAATTCTACAAGGACAACCCCATCATATTGAGGAAATGATGTCTTATAAAAATGATGGTGTGAAGGTTGACAAGATTATATACAGATACTAAGCAAGATTGTCTGGAATTTGCAAGCATATTTTAGCCCTTCTACTCTACAAGGTTGCACGTACTACAAAATATTTTGACAATTCTACTGATTGTGAAGGTAAAATTGTAATGTAAATGAACATCAGCATGAACACATATATTCATTCAATAGAAGCTACTAATTTTTTTTTTTTTAGGAAGGGAACAAGTCTATGAATAGAAAATGGGTGATAAATTTTGAATAAAAATGGACATTCTTCAGAGAACCGTATGTATGCAGAACATGACGTGATCCTCAATTAATCATGTTGAAGAATTCATTACGCTAGATTTTAATGTATTATTCATTTATTGCATCTCACTTGTGTCTTAGGCTGCAGTTATAATAAAATAATTCAACTCATTTATCGATTGATTGCACCTTTTCCGTTGCTAAATGAACGTCAATATTATCAAGCTATTTTTAATATTAATATCAAATGAATACATATAAGTATGATATATTGTTTAAAATTGCCAATTCTCGGAATTTATTTGAAATTCCACATGTAGATTTGATCACTGCTGAACATAAGTTCAATTTTGCAACCATCAAGAGAATCACTTAAACTCTCAAGGTCCCTAGTTTTATTGCACATTATCATATGGATTGAATTCAGCACTTTCAACTAGGCTTCTTGAATTGTTGAAACTTCTATATATTCAAAAATATCAAGTAGACTCAAAGTAATTCATTTTGATAAGAATGAAAATTAGGTATTGTACAAGAACAATATGAACAAAAATTTAAAATGACTTGACTTGAACTGCTTTTTTTGGTAGGTTGAGTGAAGGTACTGCTTTGTTCTCAAGTAACAGAAATATTTTCATAGTGAGAGTTTCTGAAATAATTCAAAACATATGAAGCATTGTTTCCAATTGACATCAATTTCCACTCTTGCTTGTTTTCATTTCACAATCTTCTGGTCGGAAATGCTGTAAGCATACTCTAATATGTTTAGATACAGGTTTTTCCATTATCGAAACATGCTCCCAGGATTTACGTCTATTAATTTCCTATACGATTTCTAGATTATTGGTAAAGTAAACATTTTGATTTTCACCACGAAAATGGGCTCCAGGATTCCTAGATTTTTTAGAATTACATCCATAAACACAACAATTAGTGTTTTTCACGGTTTTTTTCTTAGGCATATCTTTTTATCGCAATAAAAACGTAAAAATAAACAAATAAACCCAGCTTTCACGTACTAACTGTCAAAACGATACTCGACTCGTTTCGGGCTTAGTTCCAGCTAACGCCGGCGGTGTCGCATAGAGTTGTGTTTTGCTCTATAGCGGGCGCTATTAGCGTTAACGGATCACGTTTACGGAGTACGGAGGTTTAACGGAGCACGTTATCGTAATTTACGTTATTCTTCAGCCTTGCGCTGTAGAACTTTCGTCAACAAAATAGGAGCGCGAAACCCAAATCAAATCGTTTTTCGTACTTATAACAGAAGTACCTACTGACAAAAATTGCTCAACTTAGGAGGCAAGAATTTATATTAAGTTCAGATTTTAATTTGATATGAAATCTGCAATCAAATGAAAAATTCACAGTTTTCGTAAAACATTACTTCGAATCTAAAAGAAATAACATAAAATATTACATATTAATTGCAAGTACAAAAGTGCTATCAAATACCGATTTTGCAGTTTTTGAAAATAGGGGCACTCTGTTGGAATGTGGAGTAGATAATTTCAATTCTCCTCTGAAAGCAAATACACAGGTATTCATAAGTTTTGCATATACCCAGCAGTGTTACTTTTCATGCCTATAGGCAGAAGAATGATTGTTCTCAATCGAATGAAACATTTTTTGAGAAAAAACATTCATTAACAATTTTTTCATACCTACCTATTTTCAACAAGAAATTTAAAAACACATATGCAGGTGCATCTGAATAACACCGAAAAAATGAAAGGGGTGATTCCTTGAGGAAATTAAAGTGGGTATTCGGTATAAAATTTGTTGGAAAACCTCTCCCTGGGAAAGTAACAGCCTTCAGAAGATAAAAAAAATTGTTTTTTTCCTATATGTTAAACTGAAGACAGAAAACTTGGTAAATATCATTCGTCAATGAAATTACACATATTGGAATTTTTTCAACTCTGAAGTGTTTTCTGAAAGGGTTTAAAATAGTAAAACTCAACATATTTTTCTCACAACTTTAATTTGGATGAAAATTTTCCTTTTAGAAAAATATAGCTGAAATGCTCAATTCATATGCTAACTTTTCATCTCCACTCTGAAAACATCTACGAGAAAAACATAAATGTGTTGCAAGCTCATGTTGAATAGCATTTTATTAGACAACAGCCAATCAAATTATACGTCTACTAGGCTGAGACTTTTAATACTAAAACAATAGGAAACAAACATTGAACAAAAGCCTGTCGAATATCGATAATACAATTATAATAAATGTTGGAAGAGGAAGTGACAGCCTTCAGCTTCAATACAAGCATTTTCTCTTCTATGCGATGGAACTTGATACAGGGCATCCTTTCATGCCCCAAGTAATAGTTTTCCTGGTTTATTCTGCATCTGCAGATCGCTCAAGCAGTACCATCAATAAAACCCCAGCAATTGGGAACTGCTTCTTTTTCTCGAACAGCCTGAATTAAAGAGGTTTAGAGTTTTACATGTGCATATACAATAACAAAATAGCAGTTCGAAACAACTCTTCATGTTGAGATGGTAAACAATTTAAAAAACCTTCATTCTCAATTTATTATACTAGTACCTGTGCATATCTTCGCAGCCTGTCTTGGTTCAACCAACGCAAATTCTGCAAATTTTCCAAAAGGTGACTGTGGTTGTTGTTAATTACTTCGAGAGATTGGTTTATTATCAGTGACAATTACTGAGCTGAATAACCAAATCATTGTAAATCCTCAAGCCTATTTGGATAGGAAAGTCTGTGACTGGTATACCTGAAATTTTAATGTTGAAGTCCTTTGTAAATTCAGATTACATCTGGCATTCTTATAGCTTCTGAAAGCCTATATAAATATAGAAACTTCAATTATAATATTTTTGAAGATTCCAATGAATATGATATGAAACTTTTAATATCGATGATTTTCCAAATGAGTGTAAATAAAGTTGAATTTACACTCATTTGGAAAATCATCGATATTAAAAGTTTCATATCATATTCATTGGAATCTTCAAAAATATTATAATTGAAGTTTCTATATCTGCTCCACTACCACCTGCAATTATAATAGTTTAACTATTTTCCATTTTTTTCCAAATGAAATGAAACACTAAACTAAAATCTGAAATCGGACTTCTCCCAGCTAAATTGTTTTAAATTATAAATTTAAATCAAAAACAAAACACAAAACTAACCTCAATAGGTGCACACAGAACAGGATTCTGTCATTTTGTGTGTTTTCAAATAACGTCGTCGATAAATCCGTTAAAGCAACTCTTCCATAAGGCTAAATTTGCCATATACCTATAAAACCCTATACTGCTTAACGTGAAAATAAAATTGATGCAATCTAGTTGCCATGTCTGTTGACCCGTACAACAATCTACGCATGCGCAAACTCAGAATTTGACAAATAGAGAAAAAGTGAGGTTACATTTTTTACATCTGATATCACACTTTGACAAGTGAATATCACTTAGAACATAGAATTTCTATATTCTAAGGAATATAACTATTTGGAAATATTTGAGGTTGGGTTTTCGCGCATGCGCAGTGCACAGCTGGGGACAATTGTACCACGTGATCGCTGCTTCAAATGAATGCAGGTAAACCGGCCAATGCTAGCGGTATAGGAGTTTATACGTATATGAAATTTGACCACAAATAGCGCAATATTCGTTTACCGCATCCCGTTATTGGGCGCATTCAGCAGAAAGAGCGCTAACAAAACTGTTTGCGCTACTGATAGGTACCGGTAGCGGAAATCTGTTGACATCGGGCGCATTCAGCAGAAAGAGCGGTAGCAAACTGTCACAACTGTCAGTCACACAACACGTTACCGAAAAGGAGCGCAAGCCAAGTACGCTACTAAAAATGGCGACCGCTACCCAACATGTTACATAGGTAGCTCAACGTTCAGCAGAAGATCATAGAAATTCGGTAACAGTTCCGTAACTGTTTTCTCTGCTGAATGCGCCCATTAGCGTACGTCGGCGTTATCTGCTTCTTCCATATCTCTCTACTGGGCGCATTCAGCTTCAGCAGAAAGAGCGGTTACAAAAATGCTTGCACTACTGATAGCCTTGTTTATAAATCTCTAGTTATTCAATGAAGTGTAATTGGGGGAGTTGACTGATAGAGGGCGCTTTATTCGACTACTCTATTATTATATTTGTCGTGATAAAATCTCACGTTTGTCTACTCTAATCTACAACATAGGTTACATTGGATTTTGAAGAGTCGCATTCAGTGTCAAATTTGAATTGAATTCCTTAAATAAGCATCTCAAACTATAGCGCCCTCTATCATCTAACTCCCCCAACTACTGTCCATTGAATAACTAGGGCCCGTTCCACTTGGCGACCACAACGCTCAAAATCGTTAAATAGGACGGCTAAAGGAGCATTTTGAGCGTTGTGATCGCCAAGTGAAACGAGCCACAAGAGTTATATAACATATAACAATGCTGATAGGTACTGGCACAGAACACGAATATACTGGTAGCGGAAATCGGGCGGATTCAGCAGAAAGAGCGGTAATAAACTGTCACAACTGTCAGCCACACAATACATTACCGGAAAGGAGCGCAAGTCAGGTACGCTACTAAAAATGGCGACCGCTACCCAACATGTTACATAGGGGCCGTTCCACTTGGCGATCACAACGATCAGAATGCTCCTTTAGCCGTTCCACTTAACGACCGCGGTCTTTGTGAGCGCGGCAAAATCATCGCTCACTCCAAGCTCAAATCGACCCACATAGTTCGACGTTCTGTGACGACTTATCTCAATAGATGCGTGAAAGTGAAAATGGACGTTCAGAATACAGTTTAGATATATTTTATTATAATATTTCTAACTGTTGTACACTTTAATTGAATTTATTGTTTAGAATGACTTCTACTTTTTTCAATCTTGTCATTTCTTTCATGACAGCCCAAAACGCCCAATAATCCGTTCCACTTGAGTTGACATAATAGCGCTAGCAAGCAAGTGGAATGGGGAAAAGGGCGGTCGTGAGCGTGAGCGTTGTGATCGCCAAGTGGAACGCCCCCATAGATAGCTCAACAGTTCCGTAACAATTGTCTCTGCTGAATGCGCCCATTGTACTAATCTCTAGATTTAAAAAAAGACACCAGAGGAAGTACCGCTTATCTTGAATCGCCAATCACCTATTTGTATGTAAAATTGTTCAAAAGTTGTCTCGCTTGATTTGGGTGAAACGTATTGGTAAAAGATTTTGAAATAAATTTATTGAAAGAACACCTCAAACCAAAACGCCCTCTGTCAGTCAACTCATAAGCGATGGTACTGATGTGAACAATGCAAGAGTGGTTCCGACGGGATCTATGATTTTGATACTGTGGATTTGGTTGGTGTGTGGCGATGAAAGCACACGAATGTTGATGATCTTTCTATGTGTTTTCTGTATTGGCTATTTTCATAAAAATATTCTGTCTACATCATCTATACTGTGAAGTTGGCAAGCACTTGGATAGCCGAGCTGTCCCGAATACTTCCGACATCGATTTTACCCCCCTGTCGCCCTTGTCATATCCTTATCCTTTCAATTTTATATCAGCATATTTTGTGTTCTGTGATATCCAGATTCAGTATTCATATACTTTGATGTTCTGTGTTTCATTTATCATTCTTCACTTAATTCTGCTGGGTACATGACAAATAGTCGAGCCCAAAGCCATGTGCAAGAAATGGAGGCCGAGAAAAGTCAAGTCCAGTTGACTTAATTCTGTGATATAACCATCAAAAATTTATTAGAAAATTTTACAAAACTCTAAAATTTCTAATGAGAGTGGAGTTGTTATGTATAGTGCTCTTTTACTTTCTTGTAGAAAAAATCTACTGGGCATTCAACAATTAAATCAAGAGAAGAATAATTTTTGGCAAAAGCGTATGAATCGTTGTCATCAGTGTTAGTCTTTACTTTATCGTAGCGTAGGCTTAATTGAATACTGAATAATCAGATATACTTCACTTCAAGATATTCAGTATCACGTTGATTTGCTTTTAGTTTTAGTGAATGGAGGTAGACGTAAAAGTTTCGTATTGCTACCAAACTACATATCTAGTCCTTGGATAAATTGAAGAATTATATCAGTGATATAATTTAAACCAATTTATCTCGTCACCCATCCGTCTTCGCTCTTTTTCTTAACAATTATCTAATAAAATGTAGATAGAACTTGTTTTGTTTCTCCTTCTGTAGATAGTGATAAATAATATATGCTTAGTACTGATTTATTCAAGATAGAAACCTACATACAGTATGCAACTATTTGTGTTTCTCGTTTAGAGTGATGAACAGAAGGTTATGGTAATTGATGAGATGGAAAATAAATAGAAAAAGTTAATTCAGGTTTTGGAGATAAAAAGCATAGCTATCCATCATTCATCAATATATGAAATACCTGTTGTTTCTAATAATTTAATATTATTAAATCTTCATCACTAGGTGAGTACTACATTAAGAGAATTGTTCATCCAAAAAGTCTTACATAATCCACGATACACATAGTCTATGTGTATCGTGACATAATCTACAAAACAAGTGAGCCAGAGGCTGCCAGAATAACGTAACTGGTACTATTTTGTTTCAATATGTATTGTATTATTTTAGCTCTCTCAATCAAAAGAATATATATCTATATTTTAATAGAAATAAACAAATGAACAAGCAGTTGATAATGTTTTGGGTGGCCAGGGAGGACGTTATGTATAATTTGTTTAGGTGGCTGACGCTGACTTATGCATTTATCAAAACCTGAAGCGGCGTAAAAACCAATGTCAATAATACAATAATCAGTCAATTCACGTTTACACCGCGTTGAAGAAGCTGTCGGTTCAGTCGGTTGGCTTTGGAAATTTGATACAATCCGTCTGTATAGAGGAGACGAAAATTGGAGGTTATGATGCCTGTCAAAACATTCTGTGCCTTAAATCAACGTCATGTTGCCACTTCTACATGAAAATCTCAGTATTTATTACAGATAACAGATTTGTAGATTTGTATCGGTAATCTTGTACTTTAATGCATCTAACCCGAAGGCGTCTTGAAGTAGGAACGTTGCCAAATTGGGCATGATATTTATTTTTGCTATGACAGAAATGAGAAATTAAACAATACTCATATTTTCGAAACATAGATGCATTCAAAATAGTAATCATCGAATAGTTATTTTCCTATCAAGTGTAGAAAATTTTACTTTTCCGTACGAGATTGCTGTTGCCCGAACGACGCGGAGCGGAGTTCGGGAAAACAATCTAGTACAGGAAAGATAGTTTCTGCACAAGATAGGAACATTAATTTTTCTACGACCCCACATTGAAAATATATATTTTATTTCAACATACAAAACATTCATTGAAAATCCATAATACACATGAATTCTACATGTCGTTACCATGGTATATACTCTCATCGTTGACGTTCGATGCATAGAGACATATCATAATTCAGTTTATGATCCCCCTACCCCCAATGTTGAAGGAAGTTGGCAAATTTTCAAAGCAGTCGGAGGATTCTCCAGGGAGTTGGAAAATTTTCAAAGCAGTTGGGAAAATTCCTAAGCTGTTGGAAAAAGTTCAAAGCAGTTGAAATACATAATTCCGAGAGAGTTATGAAATGCGAAGGAATCTGAATTAGAAAAAACAAGTTCGCAATCAGTACTTGACAATACATATATGTATCGCCGGCAATAAATGGTATTTAACCCAAAATTTTTACCATCATGTGCTTGAAGAGATGCGGCCTAAAGAAGTAGGTACCTATACTCTATTCAAACCTAAGCGAGAGCAGTTCGCGCAGCGGTAGGAGGGCTTTCGGATATTTACTTTCCGTCCAGAGTCGAATCGAGGAGATTTCATACAATCGTTCAGTTTTAACTGAATGAAAAGGACCCAAATCTGGTGTTTCCCGGAATTACTTTGTCGGAATCTTGCAAGATTCCGACCCAAATCTCTAAAACTCTGGTGCTTCCTGGAATTACCTTGCCGTAATCTCGACCATAGATCCGAGTACGATCCTGGCAATCTTTTAGGGCGGTCGAAGGGAGCTTTTTTATGACCCTTTGACCAATACGAGCTTTATTGTGCGCAAACCAGACGATTCTGTTTGTTGTTGTTGCTCCTTCTTAAATTTGAACAGAGTATAGTTGTAAATTTTTCAGTTACGTCGGATGGACTGTGTCATAAAAAAACCATCTGGTAGGTATCATGAATTTAATCTGTAACTATCAGATAAGCAGAATCATCATTAGGTAGGCTCTTCGTACATTGTGTTATAGTTTTGCGAATGAACAATATGTGTAAATAAATTCAAATAATGAAAAAGATTAAAAGTGAAGTTTGAGTTTTTTGGTGCCTTATAAAAAATTACAAAAAAAATTTATGAACAGAAAATGCACGAAGGATAACAAATGTGAAAGAAAATTATGGGCAGTGACCACAGAATTTCGGAAGGCAATTTTTTTCTTTTTTTTTTGTAACAATAAAAACTTAAATTAGCTACGAAACACAAATACAAAACAACAAAAATCATTCAAAACACTAAATATATCCTCAATTTCAAACATTGAGTGCAATAAACGCTGCAAAGAGTTCGAAATCGCCAATCAAATAATTAGAAAATGACGTTCAAAATTGTTTCTTCAATATGACTGATTAAGGGGAAACCGTTTCCCTACTAAATTGGGAATCTCTTTTTTCTAAGAAGTACTATCTTGATTTGTGTCACACATTTTCTGTTTTATTCCTTAGTTATGTTGATTTTCTTTTAATTTTGTATCAAACGAAATATATTTTCTGAAAATTTTGTTTCTATTATTCTGTGAAATGGACCCATGTTAGGGATGAGCAGTTTCAATATTATGAATCTCATCAAAGTGGTAAGTAATTAATTTTGATTTTTCTTCTACCCAACTTTCAATCATGTATATTTCCTTATTTTATGGAATCTGCTTTTTTTTTGAGAAATATCTTGTTTTATGATGCTTGAAATTTTGGGATACACCAAAGAATGAAACTGAACGTAATAAATGAATAAAACAAAAAGTGTGTCTCAAAGTTTCAAACATCCTTCAAAGTGACATTAAGAGAGTTTTCCGGGCTTATTGGCCGTGGTCTATTAGGAATTATTTCACCTAACGTTTCATTCTTCAGATGATTCTTGATCTGAGATTGTAACTCGACCGCTGATTAATGGCGGGAGAAGGTAGTGGGTTTACGTGCGCGATGTTGATTGGTGCATGGCTTCCACTTCGTATTGGCTTGATTTTGGTCTTTTCCAATACTGGCAACCCTGCGCTATGTACCAAAGTAGTTCATTTCCTTCTGTTCAAGTTGTTCTTATGTTTATATATCTCAATGTCTTCCATGTTCATCCTAAGATTGAAACTTTTGATGTTTGAAATAGCTTCTGCCTTTGAGAAAACAATATTGTGTCCACCTGTTAGAGCACGTTCCGCTAGTGCGGATTTCTCTGCCTGATTGAGTCGACAGCATCGTTCATGCTTCTAAATTCTCGTATTGATACTCCGTTTCGTTGTACCAGTGTAGACTTTGCCGCAGTCACAAGGTATCCTGTAAATACCGGGTTGTGAGAGTGGGTCCACTTTGTCTTTGGTAGTTCTGATCATTTGGCCAAGTTTTTGAGTTGACTTATAGGGTCTCGATGTTGTGCCTTCTCAGTATTCTAATAATTCTATCGGTGACCTTAGGGATGTAAGGTAAAGATATTTCCTCTGATGAAAATGAGCCGTGCCTTCGCTCCCAGATTCCATGAAATAAAAAAAAGCTACACAACTCAAAAAACAAACAAGTGGGGTTTCAAGCAATATCAAGATACTCTTCATGAAAAAAAACAGACTCCATAGAATTTACTTAATTGAATGTTCAGTAGATGGAAAAAAAAGTTGATTACTCCTCACTCTGTTGAAATTCATCATTTTGAATTTTTTTTACCGAAACAAATATTATACCACAATATGTATAACGGTTTTCTGTTAATTCAATGTACAGTTGGAAAATTTTCGATGGATTTAAAGGTGTACAAGAAGACCTGTATGTCAGAATGCAATTTCAGGATTATACTTTTTATTATTTCTACAATTAATCACCATGCAATACGCTCCGTCACTCATTTTGAATTTCAAAACTCACTCAGTTCTGAACACAAAATATACAGGATGTACCAAGTTCGACGGCCTATTAGGCGTTCTGGATAACTACACTTATTTGAAATCTGAAAATTGGGATTATGATATTGTTTTACATTATCTACCGAGCTAAAATATTCTTGGAGCCTGACCACTTTCAGTTATACAGGGAGCAAAAAAAAATTTTCAAAATTTTTTTTTCTGTTTTTTTGTTTTCGAATTTGATGAAGTATGCAATTCTGAATACATTCGTACTGAAATCGTTGCATTCGTCGAAATACTTTCTAAAATATCGAGAAAAACCTGAAGAAAAAGAGAGAAAAGAGTATTCGGTATTATGTTTGTTATTTCTGATCTAGATACCTTAAGCACAAACCGTTTTCACATTTTTGAAGTCGAAGACTGTGGAAATATTTTCAGAATTTTGAAAAACTCATCACAGGGTGTTCCAAATGTTGGGTCAAAAATTGGGATCAAGATTGGCCCATAACTTTCGTTTTTCAAATTAGAACCCTATTTTTTTATGATCGCGTTGGATTGTACGAAGAAAAATGATAATAATGTTCTAACATGTTAATGCTCCTAAAATTGATAATTCTTGAGTTATTCAGGATTTTCTGATTTTATGTCGTACGTAGCGACAAATTCATTAAATCTGTTTCATATCTTCAATGACCTTGGTCATAGAAGATGAATTATTCCAAAAACGTACTAATGACACATCTTTTTTCAAAATTCATTCATCATTGTTGTTATGAAACAGATTTTATGCATTTGACGCAACGTACGACATGGAATGAGAAAATACTAAATAACTCAAGAATTATTAATTTTAGGAGTATCAACATGATAGAACATTATCATCATTTTTCTCCGCAGAATCCAACGCAATCATCAAAAATCTCATTTGAAAAACGAAAGTTATAGGCTAATATTGATCCCAATTTTTGACCGAACATTTGGAACACCATGTGACGAGTTTTTCAAAATTCTAAATATGTAAAATATTTCCACTGTTTTCGACTACAAAAACGTGAAAACGGTTTATGCTTAGGATATCTAGATTAGAAATAGCAAACATTTTACCGAATAGTCTTATGTACCTTTTTTGTTTAGATTATTTTTGATATTTCGAAAAGTATCTGGACGAATGCAACGATTTGAGTACGAATGTATTCAAGTGTGTGTCACTAGTGAGTTATTGGAATAATTTATCTTCTATGACCAAGGTCATAGAAGATATGAAACAGATTTAATGAATTTGACGCTATACGTACGACATAAAATCAGAAAATCCTAAATAACTCAAGAATTTTCGATTTTAGGAGCATTAACATGTTAGAACATTATCATCATTTTTTTCGTACAATCCAACGCAATCATAAAAAAATAGGGTTCTTATTTGAAAAACGAGAGTTATGAGCCAATCTTGATCCCAATTTTCGTCCGAACATTTGGAACACCCTGTGACGAGTTTTTCAAAATTCTAAAAATGTACAATATTTCCACAGTCTTTGACTTCAAAAATGTGAAAACGGTTCGTGCTTTAGGTATCTAGATTAGGAATAACAAGCATAATACCGAATACTAATTTATCTCTCTTTTTCTTAAGGTTTTTCTCGATATTTTGGAAAGTATTTCGACGAATGCAACGATTTGCCATTCAGAATGGCGCACTCTGTCAAATTCGAAAACAAAAAAACAGAAAAAAAAATTTTGAAAATTTTTTTTTCGCTCCCTGTATAACTGAAAGTGGTCAGGCTCTAAGAATATTTTAGCTCGGTAGATAATGTCAAACAATATCATAATCCCAATTTTCATATTTCAAATAAGTCTAGTTTTCCAGAAACGCCTAATAGGCCGTCGAACTTGGTACACCCTGTATAAGTTAACAGAAAAAAACACACAAAGACAGAACAGGAACGAACCACCATATATATATTGCTAATTGGGGTCTAGAAAAGGCATACGCCACTACGGTGCTAACATACATACATACAGAGGGTCTTTCACGAGGAACCTCACCCATATTTATACGGGAAACTACTGAACGTATTTTCATGAGATTTAGCACTTATAAGTATTTTACGATGCTGATGAAATCTAAAATATTTTCAAGGCATGAGCACCTCCGGTTTTTCCTGAAATGACGTCAACTTCCGTTTTTCAAATTAGAACACCATTTTTTTATTGCAGAAATAGATTCCTTAGAAAATTTCAAGTTATTTTGATGTAACATTTTTCAGTTTTGGTTGGAAAATTCTCTCTGAGCGGGAAAATTCGAAAAAAAAATCGAAAATAGAGCTCCGCTGAAACAAGAATAACTTCGAGGTTTTTGGATGGAAAATTTTCATTTTTGGGATTTTTCAAGATGTAAGATTGATGTATCCACTTTAAAAATCGAAATCGCGATTCATGATACAGGGGGTGAAAAAATCGCTTACAAAGTTAGGGATGACAAAATCGTGAAAAATCAATTTTTTCGAATTAGAACCCCATTTTTTTATGTCAGATATTGAATCTACGTTAAAAAATAATGTGAGTGTATGCATCACACCCTTGCCCTAAAATGGATATTTTCTGAGTTATTCACAAGAAACTGTTTTTCGTCTTGAATTTTCAGCTATTTCTTTTCCCTTCACGCCAAAAAGATGAAATTTTGACATATGTCAAAAAAAAAACAACAACTAGATAACAATTTTTTAATAATGAATAATAATAAACAGATGTTTGAATTGATTGCTTCTAGAAGGAGATAATCGACTTTGAAGTTACCATCAACCTCACATGGAAAAATCGTTTTTGGTGTTTTAACGTAATTGGCAGCTGTTGTCCTATAATCCATACTTATTTCTGCTCCTTCGAACTCTCCTGCAGAAGTGAACTTTTTTTAATTTTCCCTAATTTACATGATGAGGTTGGGTGAATTGATCACCAAAGATTTCCAACCAATTTCAATAGTCCTTCTGTCAAACCAGACATCAGTCACTCGAAATAATAACTAGATTATCTATAAATGAGTAAAGATGATTGTGAATAAATATGAAAAGTTTATCTTTATCTTGCAGGAGGGTTCAAAACAACAAATTTGCAATGAGCAGCTTCGAATGACTTTGAAATCTCGATATTATTTTCCCATGTCAAGTCTATGGAAAGATCAAACTCGATTATCTTCTTTAAGGGGCAATAAAATCATATATCTGAGATTGTGTGAATGAAATTCGATTCACAAAATCGAAAATATGGAGCTATCCAATACCCTCCGACAGCTGAAATATGTACTCACCACTCGACATACAGTCAAATAACACATCAGTTTTCTATTAAGTTGTAAAGAACATGACGTGATCCCAAAGTTTTTAGACATCAAGTTGTCGTCAAATTTCGAACAAAACTACAGACATAAACTGAAATGTACACTACTAAGGAAATAAATCAGAAGACAGATGAATAAATCTGGGTTTGTAGATATGAAACTTAAATTTTTACACCACCATCTTTTGGAGATCTTACACCTAATAGAATATGAGATATTGATCTGCAAGCTTGAAGAAAATATATTTTTTGAAAACTACTACGCAGATCAGAGAAGGTCAAGAACGCTCCACAACCTGATCACATGCTACAAGAGACAAAGAGATGTTTTTTCACGGCAATTTTCCACCACCGTAAGGCAAGAAGACCTTTTCGTGGTTCACTACTGAAGAGACTGCTCTACTCAATCTTGGACGCAAATTTGCACCAGCACCTCGACAAATGGATGTTCACACTCTAGCCATGGACTTAGAACTGCAATTACGAAGACACGAATATGGAACTCTGAGTGAAGATCTTAAAATCATACTGAATAATGTAAGAAAATTGAACACGCTTGATAGTTATATACCAGGCTTCACTCACAGAGAATTTGTTGAGACCATAAGATCCTTAAAATCGAAAATTACCACTAATAATCTAACCATCACAAAAGCAGACAAAAACGCAGGCATAGTTATTCTCCCAACATCACTTTATCTGTATAAAAGTCTGTAGAAGTCTGTAGAAAACTCTAAACTTCCTCGAAAGCAATAACATGCAAATTAAGAATACTAATCATCTAACAAAATACACCACGCGACTAAATAAGATGCTGAAAACCTCATTTGATCATTCATAATAAAAAAGAAAAGAACCTAGAAATCCCTACTTTATATAGTCTAATAAAACTACATAAGACAGACAAAAGCATAAGACCTATAACTTCTGCATTCAATTCATCTGCTCATAAAATATCCAAGACCATCAATCAGATCAAAACAAAACAAATCAGTTATAGGTCACCCATGTCTATAAAAAACTCAGTTGAATTGGTCGATGATATCAAGTCTGTCAAGCTCGATTCAAACAGCAAATATATTTTGGTGTCATTTGATATTGTAAATCTTTATACGAATGTTCCAATTGCAGAATCTCTAACTCTTCTCAGAAAATACCTAAACGACTCTGATATAGTCGATAATTTAAAGTCATTCCTGAAGACATACATACACTTATGGACCTAATAAAACATATCACAGAACAAAATTTTTTCAAGTTCAATGATAACATCTACAGCATGACAGATGGTTTGCCCATGGATTCACCTTTGAGCGGTCTTCTAGCTAACATATATATAGACCACTTAGAATCTCAGATTCATTCACACTCTTTGTCTCAAAAAATAGCTCTTTGGAGAAGATACGTTGACGACATTTTCTGCATTTGGTGTGGAACCATCGCAGAACTAGACACTTTTCTCAAGTTCATCAATTCAATATCTAAAATAAGGTTCACTGTAGAAATTTCAAAGCAAAATGGAATGAATTTCTTGGACCTTAACATCACCTTAAATGCTGATAATTCATTCGAGTTTGATATCTATCGAAAACCTACAGAAACTGACGTAATCATACCGAAATATTCATATCGCTCTCCTCAAATAAAAAAGACCGCCTTCTATTATCTTCTCAACCGTTTAAATAATATACCGCTTTCTGAAATGAATTATCACAAAGAACTTAATAATATCTATAAAATAGCAGCAGAAAATCATTATACAAAACAGTTTGTGGACGATATCTTGACCTCCATAATAAAAAGAAAACTTTTGAAGAAATTATTCCCCCATACTGCAGTCAAAAAACCTACATAGTTATTCCCTACTTTTCTAACCTTAACAGCAGACTACAAGCAATACTAGCGAAGTATGAATTAAACCTCGTCAATGTTTCTCATAGAACACTGGAGGGAATATTATAGTATTCTCTAACTATAGTTAACAACAAACCCAGAAATGAAAACAATCAAAAGATTGTTTGGATTGAATTGAAAATGTTAAAAATGGCTATCGTGGGTTGTCTTCGGCAGTTAGACATATAGTTATTTTATAGAACTTTCTGAGCACTACAAAATTTCCCTTTCTCTTATAGTTTAAGCAGCGTCGCCCGTAAAAGCCGGAAGGTTCGGGATTTTTCATGAAAAATCGATATTTTTTCTCATTTCTTCGTTATATAGGGATGAACCCTTCATGAAAACCTCCCAAAAAAAATTCTCTACAATATAGTGAAAGTTTCATCAAAATCGGTCATCTGGTTCCTGAGTCCATAGAGGACAAACAAACACACGGACATTCACATTTATAATATTAGTATGGAAGTATGGATATTAGTATGGATAACCTGCGAGAACTGTCCTGCCTTCTATATCGGGATGACGACTAGAGCAGCAAGAATCAGATTCAATGAACACATCAAAAATAGGCCCGCTTCTGCCATGGGAAATCATTTGATTGATAGTAAACATTCCACCTCACTCGCCACTCTAACTTTACTTCATGAAAATAATTATTATAAGCTGACACTATTAGAACAACTTGAAATTTTGAAGAGCAAAAACAATGATCTTCTACTTAATGATATAAAAGATTTCCCGACGCCTAATCTGTTCAAGTCGATTCGTCCTCTAACAACGTTATTTTAACTTTCCGATGACCCCTGTACTTGTGTCAGATGACTGACAGCTGACGCAAATATTTCCACTCAAGACAGATAACTCGAATGATAAATATCGACACTGGCCTCCCGAAAATGAATACGTCCAAATCATAACATCGAAATATAACTTGAATACTAATCCTTCAAAAGTAAACTAGAATTTATGAAAACTAAAAGTACATATTCCTTTGACGGTGAGTGGATAATAACACAGCCTGTCACACTTGTTCATTTTTATTGTTGTCCTAGAAATTGTTTTGTAAAGGAGATTTTAATCTGTATACCTGTTTTTGTCATCATACTTGGCTTAGAGCCGAAATCGATCGTCAGAGAATATAATTGTTTTAGTAAGTGTGTTTTTCTTTCTCTCTTCTATTTCATATATCTGAGACTATTCACCAAAATTGCGTCTCCTCCAGAATCCGCAAAACTTGTTACCTAGCTGGTATACCTTCCCTTTGACATGAAAAAAAAAACACTTTTTTGTCGAAAACTTAATTTTTCTCATAAATTTTTCAAAAGATAAAGCTGATCTCTCAGGAAAAACTTAGGGCTATAAGGAATATCATGCGAAAAGTGTGAGTACCCTAGGGGTGGGTCTCTTATCAAAAGTTAAAAGCCACGGAAATACGAGACATCGAGAATCACCCTTTATATTATTGAATTGATCTGGGGTTAACTATTTAAAAAAAAATGAGGTGTACCCTAAAAACAACACGAAATTTTCTCTGCATTTCTTCGATGGCAAGAGTATCTACTCATCAGAATTACCGAAAAAAATTTTTAGAAATTTTTGAGATATTTATAGAACGAACCGATGAGTAGTGAAATATTCGAAACATTAGTTTTTCAGAAATTCCTTGTAACTCGAGAAGAATCGATATATTACGAATACGTATTATTGAACCCGAAGACATGCGGAGTCCTTGAAATTTTTTTTTCCACCATTCATAGTTCTCGACATGCACACAGCTCAAAGTGATGATAGAATTCGAAACACCCTTTACATCTTTTCAGACCTGTCAATAATCTCACACATGACATCTAAGCTAAAATAAAAAGGTATCAATTTTTATTCCGATTGAACTGACCTCACATTCAACAGTTCCTAAAAAAGCGCTTAGGGCTAAGCAATGCTTAGTGCTCAGTAATTGAAGCACTTCACGAAAAGGCTTAGTGCGTAGTAAACCCCAATGTGCTCCCGAGCACATTGCGGATTACTGAGCACTAAGCCCTTTTCCAATCTTGTCGTAACACGAACGACGCCGACGCATTGAAACCCTCAGATCTAGTTTTGTTCAGTCGAGTGATAAACATATCGCGTTAGTGTGTGACGTTAGTACGCAGTTCCATAGACTTGGTGAGTTTATTGAACGTGCCTTGAAATTTTTATGGTGTTTCATATTGGAAAATCAGTGAAAAGAAACAGTCTAAAAATTTCTGAACTTTATATTCAATTCAACGTCATAGCAATTTCAGCTTTCATTTCTACCACAGTTGAGTTATGAGTTTTATACTGTGCGTGACTGAGGACGACCTTTACGTCTCTTTATGGTTAAGTAACATGTAGTAACCCCCAAAATATGTTATCATACATCCACTACATTTTAGACTTTATACTTTCACGCAGATCTAGAAAACGCTGGCTATTATTATATACTAGCATGTTGAACAATCACGAGATAAGGAAGTATAAGGAACCTATTAGGAAAAGCTATCGTTAATTTGAAAATATAAAATATACTCAAGTTAAAAGTAGATCAATACACCTTGGCAAAGACTTCAAAATCATTTGCTTATTCCACTATCATGTTATTAGTTATTGATCCAATTTATTAAATGAAGCCAAGCCAAGATTTTCATTGTTCGAAGGTTTTCGAACGTACGTGTTCATTCTCGGAAAAATAGTCGAGAATATTCCAACTGGCTGCAATTCGAAATAATTTCCTGTGGTATTGATCAACTAATAAATGAACCTTTCGTTTTGAAATTTGTGGTACTTCTACAGTAAATAGTCCTAAGGAAAACTGTCAATGGCCAATATCTTCCACAGAATAATGTATAATCGATGCAAAAAAGAAACTAGTCTAGGATTCTGAAGATGGAACCAAAGCAAAGTACTTCGCCCCTTTCACCGATTTGTCATAACTTCAGAATCTCGAATAAAACTATAGGTCATGTGGCAGGCATCAGCATCTGGAGAAACTTCTCATACGCCTACTTCGAAAAAAAATTTTTAACGAAATCAGTTTCATAGGACGTACACGTCAGCATGTATGTATGTATCACTTTTCGTGAACACTATATGTTGAAGGTATACAGTTCAAAATTGGTACGGTACTTTGAAGGTAACCTTCGGTCTTCGAAAACCTATTGAACTTGGTGGAATCTAGCTTTTATGGACTTTCAGAAATATGTTGGTGCGACCCGGAATACGGTTTTTTTACACACTTACTATAATAATACAATTAATTGCCAATAATCCGTTTCATAATGATATCCATTATGATTCAGACTTTTCATGAAAATAAATATTTTGAACAAATTTAAACTGATCATTTTTTACCCATGCCTGCATTTGGCATTATGATGGCCAGAAATCTAATTTAGTGACGGAATGTTACATTGAAAATTACATTTAGAATAAAATCAGCATTCCCAATACATTCTTAACCATCTCTCATGTAGGTAGGTACATAATATAATTATATGAAACACGCCTAGATTTAGTCTAGCAGTCAAAATATTAAAACCATATGACGAGAAAGTTGAAGTGTTCACGATTGTTCACTCACAGGCAACATATTCGATTCAATTGAGTCTGTTCATCGATAAATTTGTGATTTCAAGCACGATTTGATTAATTATTTCTTTTAAGAAATCTAGTTCTAAATTGTAGAAAAATTAGACATACCTCCTTCTATACTCTTGCAGCAGCTTACTGACGCTTTAACTGAAGAATGGAATCAAATCGACCAGGATTTCATTCAAAAATTTATTCAGGGCATGCTATGACAAATTGTAGCTGCTATCCGTGCACTTCGGGGAAACACTTTTTATTAAGTCTTTTATTTTTTTAACTTTGTGTTCAGTTTATTTTCATTATGGTTTTAACGCACTGTTATAACCAAAGGAAAATTTATGAAATGTACATCAGAATATCAGAAACTTTTTCTGATATTCTTAAGAAAAGATGTGTCTTGATGATAAAATATGAAATCATAACACAAGGTGGATTAACTGAGATATGTTACAGCTGGTTTCATAAGAAAACAGACTTCGTTTTACACAGTATAAAAAATGTACACCTGATTTTCTTGAAATTGAAAGCACGTAGAAGATTTTGAATAAATGTACCCATAATTGAAAAAGGAACATTTATCAGATCGAACAATCTCTATTAAATTTATCAACGTACAACGTACAAATTTAATCAATTCATTGTCTGGATCGACTATTCTGCCGGTGAGTGTATTTAGTTTTTTATGTGGGAAATTGATTTATTAAAAATACAATGAATCTTCTCTACTTTCATTGAAATTGAAATTATTCAATATTTGAAGTTTTTTGTATATTCAAGATAATATATGAAAAAAGTTCCTACAAATAATATACATGGTAAAAAACATACAAGCTGGCACTTGTGATTTCTACGACTCTTTCATAGTACAATGATTCCACTCTCCACTCTCTACGAATCTATCTGAAAATAAGGATCTGATTGTTAGCTTTCTCTGAAAGGCCCTTTCAATTCTACCAACTAATGAGGTAAAAACTTTTGTAAAAACAAAAAAAACTACTTATCCTCTTGATTAGTGAATGTTTAATCCATGAGATATATGGGGGAGGAAGTCGGGAGAATGAAATTTCGGTTCTTTTATTAAAATAAGAAAAACTGACCAAGAAATCTCTGCAGATGACTAATGTAAATGTGAGCGAAACGTTAAGTTGATTATTTCGAATAGGCCACGGGCTATTGGGCTGGCTTATTATCCAGGAAGACTCTAGTCAAATTACTTATACTTCGTTCAAAAATTATTGTCATCAACGAAGACCTTGGAAGTCTACTCGCGGATTAATTTCTAGTTGCAAAAAGTAACTGAAAATTGACCATCACAGAAGCAAAATATAACATAGAAAAGTATTCAAAATTTCCTTAAAAGTTTAAACCAAATTCTGAAATTTGAGGGATTATTCAGAGTCGGAGAATTTGTTTTGATTCATTTTGTAGTTTTGACATCATTCCCCTTTTTTGTATGAATATGTATATGAAATCTGAAATAAAGAAGATTACTTACTTACTTACATTCTACACGTACATGTATGGTCTCTTCTCGCCGAAACGGTGATGAAACGATCCTGAGCAGGTGTTGTTTTTCGTCACCCACCAAGCCTTGGTCTTTCCAACACGGAACCTGTATCCCTGAACCTATTCCAAAGTCGAGATGTCACACTTTGGCTGACTTGGAGCCTTTTCGCTACAACAACCTGAGTTAGGCCACCCTGTAGCATATCTATCAACTTGTCGATGTCCAAGCTTCAGGATACTTCTTGTTCAAAGCTGTAGTAGGCTCAAAAGTCTGATAGACGTGTTTGCGTTATTGAATTCCTAAGATATCTTGATTATCTTGAGCCCAATAAAACGATCATTTGACGATGTTCAAGGAGAGTCCCGAAAAGCTTGACGGAATATTAAAAAACTGATGAAGACAGGGTAGCACAGGGGGAAATTGAGTGATAATTCGAATTACGAATGAAATTATTGGAAACCTTATATGTTTTTTTCATATCATTTGGGAATATTTTTTTTGGTAGTAATAATAATTGTATCTCCATTTTTTTAGTTTTGTTCATTATATCATCAGAAAAGTATAGCGAATCTTCAAGTTCAATAGAATGAAATTATTGGGGTCCCATTTGAAGCTTTCCGTTTGACTTGGGGGCCCCTTTAGTGCCGGGGCTCTCTGATACGCCACTGTGTTGAATAAATGATTGTGTCTCAGACATAGGCTTATTGAAATATCAAAAAAACCTTTCGTCGCTTAGAAAATGCATTTTCTTTTTCTCTCTGGAGTTTTCTTTCGCAAGCTTCACTCAAATATTTTCTTTTCCGATCTGACAATTTTTCTTATATCCGAGAAATTTTAAGACATTCGAACTGCCGTTACTAATTGGCGCATTTAAAAACTTTTTCAATGTTGAAAATAAAAAAATACGGGAGACGTTTCTTAACGGATAAATAAGCTACGCCATTAAGTATAGAACTAACCTTGAATGAAATTGTAATCCTGAAACCAAAGACACTAAAAGAGTCAAAACATTGAAAACTTCGTCGTTGATTGTAAACAAACTAACAACGTGGTTTCGTATTCAAACACTTGTTTCTCTCACTACTAGAATGAAAATGGAAATTAAAAGATTTCATAATATTTTCTTCATAAAAATATCCTGATTGGAGAATTGACAATAATTTCTGCAATAACATATAAGACGCAAGCCGCCTGAAGAACAACATGTCAAATAAGCCGCCGAGCCCCCAATAAAACGATCATGTGGCGACGTTCAAAGAGAAATATCGAAAAGCTTATTAACGAAAGTTGTCTTTATTCTTGAACCCATAGCATTTTGCCTTGCTGTTAATAAACATATACATCATAAAAGGGAATAATAAAACCCTCGGTAAAACCACAAGCTTTCTTGGAGCATATTCGGCGCGGTCTTCGGCTACCCGAATGAAATGAAGTTAGCAATGGAGAACGCCATTACATAAATGCACCTCTAATAAGTTAATATTATAAACACTACGAGAATGCGAAAAGCCATCATGTGTACTAGAATCTTCGCTCTACAACTTTTGTTTGAAACTTTTTTCGGTAAGCCTTCTAGTTTCTGAGAAAAAGAAATTTTTTCGACATTTTCACGAATTTTCCAAGGTTCCTGAAAATTTGGGAACCAGCATTTTTGCCCATGAGTTCCTACTCTAGTGACAATCATTATATCAAAAATGGAGCTCTTTCCGCAAAAAAGTGATTTCAGACCTTCGTTTACTGGACTATAAAAAACTCTTCAAAATAGGGTAGCACAGGGTGTGACTGAGGGATATGTCGAATCGAATTACTGTTAACCTTCTATTTGATTTGAAAATAATTCAGGAAAATTTCTCTATTTTTCGAGAATAATAACTGTACCTTCATTTTTTAGGTTTTGTTCGTTATATCATCAGAAAAATATCACGACTCGGCAAGTTCAATAGTTACTGGGGCCCCATTCAAACCTTTTAGTTTGGCTCGGGGGCCCCCTTAGTGCCGGGGCCTTCCGTACTGCGCGGCCCTCTGCTACGCCACTGTATATACCGGATGAAAAATCGGGTTTTTTGTTCGTGTCTTAGCTTCAAATAATTCCATATCTTTCTGGCGCCATCTGTTAATTATTTTCATAAGCATATCTTGCGGAGTATGGATAATCACATATCTTTACTTGAAATTTAATTTAATCATGTTTTGGTAGGCGTCTATATTCAATTACATCATAATGATAGCAAAAGATAGCTAACAGTGATCTTTACTGATTCATTTAGTGACATCTATTCTACTGGAAATTATTTTGCTCGATATAACGTTAGATCGATCGAAATAATCGATGAAAAATGGGAACCCTACATTTTTCTACCTTCCTCGTGACCTATTTTTGCCATCAGAGAGATGAACCTGGCATAAATGTGCAGTTTGGGTGCGCTACAGTTTTTCATATCTGTTAATGGCTTAGTAAATCGAAGATTACACTTTTTTGTGAAATAACGAGTTTGAAATTTGCCTCTCAAATGACATCTAAAAACGGCAATCAAGGAGCTCCATAACCTTATTTCCAGGAAAACATGGATGGATATGTGTTAGGAATCGACATTGGGACCACTTCTGTGAAGGTTTGTGTCTTGAGCCCCGAAGATAATGCTGTGGTCGCTGAACAAAGTAAAGACACTCAATCTAACGTACCTAGTGATCAAGGCATAGACGGAAATAAGCAAGATGTACCCAAAATCATCTCGGCTATCAACACCTGTGTGGCAAAATTTTCGAAAGATCTTTTACAACAGGTTATTCGGATGTATGTCAGGTAAAAGCAAAATGCTTAGAATTTCATTTCAGGTGAAACGAATTGGCGTATGTGGTCAAATGCATGGAGTTATGTTCTGGCACCATGGATCTTCGAAGGCTTGGGAAAGAATAGAAAAAGATGGGACATTAATACGATATGACGTAAAACCTGATCAAGTCTCTCATATTTATACTTGGCAGGATAATAGATGTTCACGAGAATTTTTAGAAACCTTGCCTATTCCCAATTCTCATCTCCAGGTTCATAGTGGTTTTGGAATAGCAACAATATTCTGGATGACTAAAAATAGGTAATTAACAGAAAAACAATCAAATGATGAATGCGCGTGTTTCAAGGTAATACAATTTATCAGCGCATTCACCATTTCAAGTTTTAACAACCAGTCTAATAACTATTTATTGAATGATATTCATTAGGCCCGAAGAGATGGAAAAATTCGAGAAAGCAGGTACAATACAGGATTTTGCGGTTTCTATGCTGTGCAATAGCGATGCACATTACATTTCGGAGCAGAATGCAGCCAGCTGGGGTTACTTCCACTGCGGCTCGTACAAATGGAACATGGAATTATTGGAGAAGGTTGCTTTTCCAGTGAAAATCCTACCGGAGATCAAAATGAGTGGACAGATTGTCGGACATCTAGCGGATACGTGGCATTCAATTCCTCAGGGAACTCCAATAGGTAAATCATTTTTTTATTTCATCTTCTGAGGAATTTCTTCACAAAAATTATGGAGAAGACAAGATAGCGATTAAAATAGTTCTATTTGGAGATGTTATTCTATTCCAATAGTTCTCATATCTCCGTTGCTTTTTTAAATTGTTAACATTTTGCTTGAAAAAACGGAAACCGCTATAAAGAAATAATCTTTCTATGAAAAAGGTAGACTTCAGCATGGAATATTCACACCATAAACATGATGGCGATTTTAATTAAGCACGTTTTTCGTGAAAGTACGCCAAAGATTTCTGAAAGTGCAGTTGAAGTCTATATTTTTCACCATTTTTGAAGTATTGATACGTTGCTTCATACCTATTTCTTGATAAATTACTTTCCGTAGAAGACCATCCAAAACTACATGAAAACTGGTCGATGAATTCGGGTTATTTAGAAATCTTCTTAGAAAAACTAATAACCCATGATAATGATCTGATGACGATTTCGACCAACGAGCGAAGTTTTCTGAAGTAATGCAGGAGAGGTGTAATGAGGATGAAACTCATAGAAATACAAATGATGATACCTTTTCATCGAGAGTTGTTTTTACTGATGAAGCTATGTTTTACTCGAATGGGTCTGTCCATCAACATAACTGGGTGCAGACAGTTCACACCCCGAAAAAGTTAATGTGTCGTTGGACAAAATTGGCCATCATATTATTGGACTTTTTTATAGAAGGAAATTTGACTAGTGCTTCTCTCTAGAGTTACTGAGGAATCAAATATACCTGCAGTCATTGATCGATTGATCTCTTTTTCGGTGTGAATGGTTGACAAAAACAAGATGGTGCGCCTCGCTTCCGCATGATGGAATTGAAGTGAGGAGGTATTTTGATGGCACATTTCCTGACAAATGGATTGATAGGAGAGGATCAGTTGACTGGCCACCCCCATATCCTAATTTCGAAATCACTTGACTAATTTCTGTGGGGCCATTTCAAAAGTTCTGTTTACCAAAATCGAATGGAAGAACTGCGACTTAAAATTCATAGAGAAGTCGGAAGAATACCTGTTGCTGCATTGAATAAATCATTGAGGAGTTTCGAAGAACGGCTTGTACCCAGTCAACCAACGGTGCTCAATTCGAACATTTGAAACATTGAATTTATTTTCCATCCTTGAATAGGAAACACATCGATTTCAAAAAGCGAGTTACCATACCCAATTGCTTATTTTTTAATGTTTTACTAAAAAAACGGCCCCAATTTTCCTTTCATTCGCATGGCACCGTTGAGTAGGTTATCAAATTACCTTTCACTGGATATATCACAATCCATATTTATATTCCCATTTGAAAAAATAAAGTAGTCAGGTGAGAAATATCAAATTCAAAAAAGCATACGAAGAATTGCTTTTGTTGAAATAAAAAATCGACGGGTGTGAGGATTTTTCATAATAATTCTTCGTACAGTACAAGAATTATGGACGAGTTATGTTACTTCTTTGGGACGCTGTATGCTTCACGGGTTGTGAGTATATTTGCCAGTGAAGTTGCAGATCTTTCCTGAATATAAAATCCTCAACTGCCACCTCCTTCTTTGGGCTTTCAATAAAAGAAAATTCTTCGTCATCCTCTCAACTCACAAACTTCGTGATTGTGGCAACGTGTAGCTGAAATATTAGTCATTCAGATTCTTATGAAATAATAATGATAATTTTATTCTGTCTACAAGATACAATCAGAGTAATTACATTTTAATTTAAGAAAATATAATATAAATTTAGATTATTTAAAAAAATAGTACTTCCTGATAGTTTGTCCTTTCTTTTTGACAAGGGCTTTTGGCATTTTTGCTTTCAAGGAAAACTAGAATTTGTTAGTAATGATTGTAGCAGCGTCATTTTGACTGTGATGACATTTTATGTGTGCTGCTAACCATATTCCATTCCAGTTGCAAAAACCTGAGAATAATATTACATGTTCAAACGATTGCTTTTTTGGAAGTGGATAGACTAAGGGTCGGTTTCACAAAACTTTAATTGCACCGTTAAATTAATGGGAGCCATCGCGATTCCTTGAAATTTCAAAACGAGTGATTCGATTGGTTCGAATTTACGTAAGGTTTTTCAATCGTACAATTAAAGCTTTGTTAAACTCGCCCTAGGTATTATAAATATATCATAATTTGATGGGATATGGGATCGGTATTATTAGAACATCATTCCTCTATTTCAGTATCGTAATGATACAGTACCAAAAGTACAAATCAATTCGAATTCCGTAATCTGTCAAATTTCGTAATTGACACCAACTGCCAAGATACAATACGAAAGTCACTAATATAAATTTATATTTAAATTTCGAGAGTATTTCACAAAACATGACTGAAATGGAGGAAATATCGACGAATACTCGTGGCAGAAGGCAATTTTACACTCATGCTTTCGAAAACGAGCGACGAAGGAGCGCATTCGTGTTGAAATAGGAGCCCATTCTGCATTCTGTGGTACTAAAATCCGACTACGATTTTTGGCTAGTTTCTTACTTTTGACACCTAAATGGCGCTAAAAACATTGTTCAGTACAGAAAACTATTTTAATAGGCGCGAAATTCGAATTAAACTTCTCATAAATTTCCATTAAATTGAGTATTTTTGTCGAGCTTTTGAAGAAACATCCTGATCGACAAAACAGAAGCAGGGCTCCGCTTTTTGATCAGGATGATTTTTTCCATCAACACATTGTTTTGAATCAAATGAAATACGCTTCTGGATTCTTTAAATTTTTATTTGAAATGATTGTGTGAAATCAACACAATACAATACAATAATAATTATGAAATTGAGAACATTTCAAAAATTTGTTCAAAGATTAAAGAATTATTATAACGATTTCAAAAACTTATTCATACAGTGAACTCTCGATGAATCGAACATCGGTAAGTCAAACAGTTGTTCTGGATTCGATTCATACATATCTTACCTACCTAGTGTATTTTCACCTAAATGAGTCTAGCGGGTCTAGTAGATGAGTCGAACTGCTGGAAGGGTCGTCAAGAGAACCTCCACCTCTATAAGTCGTTCTTCTAACCACCATCACCTCTATGAGTAGAACTTTTTGATCTAATGAATGAGACCGAAGAAGATTCGGTTCGCAAACATACGATTTTTCTACCTCTAAGAACATGTTTCCAGTGCTCAGACGCTCGTTTCTCATTGATGATGATTACGTGTTTACCTGAGTTTTTCTCTCAATGAAGTGAAGTCTCAATTCAATAACTCGAATGTTTGGTGAGCCGAACATTAAATAAGTCGAACAATTCTTTTGGTCCCTAGGAGTTCGACTTAACGAGAGTCCACTGTATATTAATTACAGAATGTTTGAACAACAATAAAAGAAAAATATCAGAGGTGTACAACAAGACCTATATGTCAGCCCAGCAAGAGTTCTTTATACGTTATCCAGAACAATATATTTTTGCCCCGAAAACTCTATCCATTTGACAGCATTGAAAATAAAAAGCAATGAACAAGACAGTTACAAGATATGAGTTACAAAACTTACATTTCCATTCTCTGCACATTCAGGATTATTCTTTCTATTATTTCTGCAATTAATCACCATGCATTCTAAATGTCGGCTAGTTTTTAACACAAAATTTATAACAGAAAAACACACAAGCAAAGATTATAAAGTGAGCTAGGAGCTAGGTGCTACTCTTGTAGATTTCGAGTTATTTCAGTGGAAAATACGCGTATACGAGATAATACAATAATTCAGCAAAACTATTTATTTAAGTATTTCTTTCAAAATTGACAACAGCCTACTAATAATCTCTATATAATTTCGCCAAATGGACCCTAATTAAATATTTTAACCATAACCCGATTACTTTTGAA
The DNA here is from genome assembly GCA_038502775.1 of Hippodamia convergens. Classification (NCBI taxonomy): domain Eukaryota; kingdom Metazoa; phylum Arthropoda; class Insecta; order Coleoptera; family Coccinellidae; genus Hippodamia; species Hippodamia convergens. The sequence continues at coordinate 38,001,079 of CM076611.1, read as the reverse complement.
ACTACAGATGTCGCTTACATCACCATAGTCGCTTTGTTTCCCATCTTTATACTCTATAATCTTTGGTTTTAGAATATACTATTATAACTTGTCACGAATATGTCATATTCTGAAAGGTGTTGCCATGGGAGATCTTCAGTGTTCCGTCTTGTCAACCATCGAAGAGAGCTCTGATGCCACCCTTAACATCTCAACATCTGCACAACTCGCCTACGTGGTGAACAAAAAATTCGAGGAGTACGAACTTGATGGACCTCCAAATTGCAAACCTATGACTTACCTTCCGTACTTTCACGGAAGCTTCTTGGCGGTGGCCGCTTCTCTCAACGGTGGCAACTCTCTAGCCACCTTCGTCAGGGTGCTCCAGCAATGGATATTGGAATTCGGATTTTCTGTTCCCCAAGGTTTGTTACGTTTGTTTAAAAGAAAGGTTTAAACTTATACAAACTTTGCAGGCAAAGTTTGGGCTAGGCTAATAGAGCTGACTAAGGAGGACAGAGCATCTTCAGACCTACAAGTAAATCCGACGTGCCTGGGCGAGAGGTACGACCCCGATTTGACAGCAAGTGTTACCAACATCAACATAGGAAATTTGGGCTTAGGCCAAGTTTTCAAGGCTTTATGTGAGGGAGTAGTACGAAATTTGCACAGGTAAATAGATCATCATGTAAACGGATTCATAAAACTTCATTCAAACTAATGCGTATATGATTTCGGAATTAGGAAAGTGAAAATGTTAGCTTTTTTGTGATACTTTCTAGATCAGTACCTGCCTACTAATAAAATCGTTATTATTAATAACGATTAATGGAGAGATTGGAAGAGCGAAGAAACACTATCTAATCATCCTCATTGATTATATTAAACTCTGAGGCCATCAACCATGTTACTCCTTATAAAATCATTATATCTAATAATTATTGTTCTACAGTATGATGCCGAAGGAGGTACTAGCAGATTCCAGAATCGAAAGAATAGTTTGTAGCGGTTCTGGTATAACGAGGAACGAAACGTTGCAGAATGCCGTTAAGGAAATCTATGGGATTCCTGTTAAACTTGCCAAAGGATCAGACGCTGCTAAGGGCGCTGCCATGGCTATGAAGCCAACTGAGATTCAGTGACTTTAGATTACCGTTATGTTTTATTCTTATATCCAAATCAAACTTATCTAAAGTGACATGCGTTTCAATTCCATTTTTGGTCCTTAACATTGCTCTACTGCATGGAGTTTCTCGAATGATTTTCCAGGCTTTCAGTGCAAAGGCAGTATATTCGTTCAAAAGATCGAGGATGTTTTATGAATTTCATCAAATATTTTCAGTCGGCATAACTTGAATGCCTTAATCCTTAATGGATTTTCCAGAAATGGACATAGGAAAATGTCTAGTATTCGCATTCGCTCATGATGACTCGCGGATAGCGCAAGTCCGGACTGAGAAACTTCAACTTTTATTCAACATCGCGTAAGACACAAAATAAAATTTGCAAGAAACAAATTTCTCCTCAGAACTTACACTAAAGAATTGTTCAGACTAGGCTATCGGCAATAATGACAATATTGACAATAATGGAAATATTGTCAATAATCAAAGTCTCTCAGCGGTCGAGTTACAATTTTAGACCAAGAATCATCTGTAGATACCTATCGCAGATGTAGAATAAATGTTAGGTGGAATAATTCCTAATCGACCACGCCCAAAAATTCCGGAAGACTCAATGTCATTATATCCGGTCGTGAAAGCCTTAAATTAATAATGGAACATTCCGTGTTAGAATATCGGATATCTTCAATGTGAACAGGAGTTTCGGAAGGTAAAAGCACACTTGATTTATAGACCTTGCGGGGTGTTGTCATAATGTTTTATTGGGATGGTTCGGCTGAAACTATATAAAGATAAAGTTTTATAAAATGTTTTGCTCTATGTCAAAAGAATATACAGCAAAACATTATATGTATAATACACTACAATACCCAAACAATAAAGCATGTGTTTCGGTAAGTGGTAGCTGAGATAAGTGACGGGGTACCAAACCAAACGTCCATACTATTGGGTATATGACAAAAGATAGGGAAAAAAACTCAAAAAAACGCCTAACTCACCTTGAAGTTGTGTTCAAAAATAAAAGCAATTTTCTTCTGCTGTTTCGAAAGCTTATACTTTTTTTTATTTGCCTTAACTTCTAGTGCTAGCAATACACGGGAGTATGTCATTGGGCACAGATTTATTCAAGCTAATGAACTCAGGATTTTGGCTTACTGCATGGGCTATTTTTTTAAATATAAACTTTTCCTTGCGCATGAAATTACCATGAAGCTTATTAAATTCTGAATTCATAATATACAGGGTGGCCATTTGAAAACGAAACAGACGAGATTACAGACGAAATAAATTTTTTCGATAGAAATTCTCGGACAGGTAGGTTACGGACGCATAGCGCTTCAACCCTTGCTACTACAACCCTCACCCCCAATTTTTGAATAGGGGAGATGGGGTGAGTGATACCTCATTTGAAATGTATTTTTATACTGATTTCAGCACAGTAATTGTTTTTTCATTTTATGCATTAGTTCTCGAAATATTCTTGACTAAGCATTTGAAAATGAAGTGGTGTTTTTTTGTGAAAAACCTTTCAAATGAGGTATCACTCACCCCATCTTCCCTATTCAAAAATTGGGGGTGAGGGTTGTAGTAGCAAGGGTTGAAGCGCTATGCGTCCGTAACCTACATCTTAAGTCGTCCCCCTCGAAACAGAAATCGACCTGTCCGAGCATTTCTATCGAAAAAATTTATTTCGTTTTCAATTGGCCACCCTGTATTTCGAGAACTAATGCATACAATGAAGAAACAATTACTGTGCTGAAATCAGTATAAAAATACCTTTCAAATGAGGTATCACTCACCCCATCTTCCCTATTGGGGGTGAGGGTTGTAATAGCAAGGGTTGAAGCGCTATTCGTCCGTAACCTACATCTTAAGTTGTCCCCCTCGAAACAGAAATCGACCTGTCCGAGCATTTCTATCGAGAAAATTTATTTCGTCTGTAATCTCGTCTGTTTCGTTTTCAAATGGCCACCCTGTATGTTGTTTTCAAAGGCCGATCGCTGGGTTGCATGAGGTTTCCCCTGGATATGAATTATAACCAATCTGGACTCTGGGAATGTTCCAGATTTTTCGTCGGTTCGCCTTAATTTAAGATTTTATATTTTATATAGAATCTGTAGGCTATATATCCTGCCAAATATTTCAAACCTTCATTCGATACCGTATCAGTGAATCTATTACCTTCCATTTCTGTAATCAACCTCTCATAAAGAGTGGCTCGAAATTTTCTAAATTTCCCCCTAAGTAACTCTTATAACTAATAGATTCAGGTTGAACGAATGTGAAGTTTTCTTCTAGAGTGTCTTCATATGTTTGGTTCCCTATGCAATCCTCCTGTTCGACTGGTAACTTGATTAATGCATTTTGCAATAAGTCACCAGACAAACAGGAATCAGAATCTTCTTCTGTATTGCTATTACATGTGAAGACATATAAGGAATTTTCCTGAAAACTTAATATGGGTTTTCTCTCCCAGTCTCTGAAATAAGAAAGAATTAGAAAAATTTTTTGATAATATAAGAAAGGCCCCTGCGTAAAAAATTTGAGCACTAATTTGTCAGGGGCCAAAACTTTACGAGAAAAAAAAATTGTTGCCTAACAGTGAACAGAAAGAAAATGATATATAAGGAATATTGTAGAGGTTCTGGATGGTCCGATGGTAGTTTGTTGCACCCATACCTCTAATGTAAAGAAAGAAAGTTTCCAGAATATCCTGATTCAACCTATAAGTGATGAGGTACTCAATTTCATATTTTTCTTTCAAAAAGAAATAGAAATCTATCAGGTCTGTACTAAAACCATTGTACCCTGGATGGTTATCATATTTTGATTTGGCATTAAAAATGTCAAATCATTAATCAAAGTAATAAATTCATTGGTAGGCTTCCAATTCGGGTTCACAAATAAGAATTGCTTTCCACACCACATATTTGGGCAGCTGGTTTCACCATGGTTAGAGAGTGAACATACTTAGAATCCTGACTTTTATGGTGGAAAAAATGGGGAGGGGGATTTCGCCTGTATTTCGATAACGGTGCGTTTTTTTGTGAAAATATTCTTGTAAAAAATGAGAACTGAAAATATGTATATATTCGATTTAATAGTCTTAATGACAATTCCTCACCGTTTTCAAGAAAATTTACACCTACTTGTGTTATCAGTATCCTACAGTGATTTTCAATAGGTTACTATAGCTGTGAAAATTCGACTGAATCTAAGGAAAAAATAGAAGATATCAACTCAAGAAGTCTGAGGATATGTATCTTACAGAGTAACAAAGATAATTGCTTAGCAGGAAGATTTTCTGTCCATCGTGGCTGCTATCCCTGCTTCAGGCAACCTTGCAAGAGCATGGTATGCAAAATTTCCAGACAACCGAAAACGCCTAACTCCTCATTGTAACTATAGCCGTGGTATCCTCAAACTTATGACTAGATTTCTTTGGTGAGGATATAGACCTTGTTGTGCGGCTCGTAGGATTAACTCCGCCGTAGAGAGACATCTTTTTCCCGAAACCAGGACGAGGAAAAGCTAAATCTTATGCACTGTCAACCCAGGAAATGCAGAAGCTTTGAATCGAACATATTTATTCTTTCTATGTGCTTCTTCAGATGGTATGGGGCATCATCAAAGACGATTTAGCATAATTTTGTAAGCGAAGCTTTGATGGTTCGAAGTGTTATTGTTCATTCATTGCTAGGCAACCATTTCATCTAAGCGATTTGCTCCTGCCAAATTAGTGCAAGTATTTAAATCCTTGGTTTCCTCGAAAGCGGTACCGACAAATTGCGACAGCAATAATGCGGAAATTGACGTCAGATTGCGGTGGAAAATTGAGGGTTCTTGATTGCAGCAATCAAATGTGCAAAGCCTTGGTTTCCTCTGACCATCAACGCATCCTTAAAAACCACTCCCGATGTTTTGCATGGCACAGTTTTCTATGACGTCATTTGCTGCATTATTTCGGTCGTAATTTGTCGGTACCGCTTTTGAGGAAACCAAGGCTTAAGCAGAAGCATTTTCATTATTTAAAAAAAAATTTAATTGGTTTCAATTCAGATGCTAAATGTGAAACCCCTAAAGCATTTCTGAAAATACATTGTTCGCTCTTAATTTGGGGATCTCGTCATTTCAATATTATATTATGCATTTTTTCATTTAATTTATTCGGATAGCTCGCAACACCGAACCAAGAAACCACTTTTTTTCAATGGACTTCGATAATTTACCTGCAGACATGTGAAATAATAATCGTTATATTCTCGGAAAGTCGGAACCCTACTTATGAGAGTATTCTCCCGCACATCCGGTGTATGAGAAGGTTTTTATCCGACTTCACCCAACTTTATTAATTCACCTGCCATCGATGCGGCAACTCGCCGCGATCTCCACTTTCAGTTCCGTCGACGACGTGCAGAAGTCATAGAGATACGTACAAACACAGAACCGCGGAAAGTGTCACGCAGTGAAGCCGTTCGGTGATTAGTGCGCGATGAAAAGACGCGTGAAGGTCGGATCTCTGTGAACCGTCAACCGACGAAGACGTTGGATCAAAGGACGGGCCCGACCGAATTATGGTATTTATGGTGAAACGTCCCGCCGTTTTTGGGTAGGTATGACATTCCTCAGATTCGACATATCCGCGAGAATGGCTGATAACGTATTTTATTACGCCTGCCGGAATAACGCGTTTGACGTTTCATGGAATTTCGGTCATAGAAATGTTAGATCATCAAATTAATCTATAGATTGTTGGTGGGTTACCTTGAAAACAAAAATTTATGCGGATAATCGAATTTTGTGGATTGATCAAGTAGAATCTTGAATCGCTCCTCTGATTTCAGAGGTGTCTCCGACGAGAACTCTATTGCAACGTTAAATAAGATTGAATAGAATAGTCATAGGTCATAGTTAAGAAATGAATCATCAAAACTCAAGATGAATTTGTAATTTCCCTACAAGTTTTGAAACAAATTTTATTTTTGAACTTGATTTGCACTCTTTTGTTTCGAAACTAATATTTCGAAATTTCGTAGGTATCAATTAATTTCATTGAAGTTTCCTCATATTCAAATTATTCGTCTGAATGCTTTATGCTCAGAAAAATATATTCTTTCCAAGTTCAAAGAAAAACTTAAATTTCCAAGAAGCAACATAATGATCAGCACATATTCTTTTGGGTACACAACCCCAAACACACAGGGTGTTTCGTAGGGAAGCGGAAAACGAGATGATTCCAGAGTTACAACTTTATTGGCTCTGGCTATTTTTCAAAACGAGTTACAGGGTACAGGAATTTTACTCATTTCTTCATGGGGTCATAACAGGTTAACAGGTGAACCATCCTGTATATTTTCTTTTTTTTTGGCACACCTTGTCTCTCTTTATTTATTTATAAGTGACAGGAACACATGTAGGATAAATTTCATGAAAAAAATTAATAATCGATTGAAATTCACAACAGAAAACTTCTTCTGAATGCTTTTATAATTTTGATAATACTATCGGCGAACAATTCAAAACCAATTGGGCAATTATTCACTGTTGCCATAGCCAGGGGCGGCCTTACCCATTGCGAGGCCTTGGGCGGGAGGTTTTCGCGAGGCCCTTTTTCCTTCGTGAATCCAGTTTCACAAAGCGGTGTCAGTGATAAGGCACTGGATTCATTTCAAGAATAACGATTTTGGAAACCACTTTTTTTCACCAAGCATATTGGCTCCATTATCATATCCTTGACCTCTGCATTTTTGCAATGATATAACCAAATCTCTAATTCTTTTATTATGTCAAAATTATCATCAGTCAAACTCTCAGCTGTGGTGTTTTTCGACGGCTAAAATAACAATGAAATGATTTATTTTTATGATCCAGATAAAACGAATAAAAAGTTCCATGGGAAATGTCACGATCTTGTATGCATATTTCTAATGAAAACAGTGGTTTCTTATAATATTTGTATCGAAAATTTCTCTGCAAAATCCACCATATATGACATTTTCTGAGATTGCCCGAGCGATAGAGGAGTCGCTAATGGTCAGTTTGATTGAGGGCGTCAAGTTCCAGTTGTATCAATCGTTTATGAAGCTCGGAACAGTTAGGGGTAGTGTTGTGCAACTTGGTTACTTTTGAGTATCCTATACTGAAGTATTATGTATTACATAAATTCATTGGATAGTTAGTATCCAAATTTAAACTTACAAAAGCCACACTGAGGAGATAGGTTTCATAAACCAATGAATTGAATTAATTTCTTAATTCAATAACAAGAAAAATTTCGAATTTATTCGAAAAATTTGAATATGACCTCTAAATGTGAATGAAGAACGAAAAACAATGAAAATGTTTCATAAAAAAAAATAGATTATAACGAATCTGAACCCAGTTAGTCCAGTAAACGAAGGTCTGAAATCACTTTTTTTGCGGAAAGAGCTGCATTTTTGATACTAAAGAAGAAACTCATGGTCAAAAATGCAGGTTCCCAAATTTTCAGGAACCTTGGAAAATTCTTGAAAATTAAAAAAAAAACTAGAAGGTTTATCGAAAAAAGTTTCAAGCAAAAGTTGTAGAGCGGATAATTCTAATACAAATGATGGCTTTGCGCATTCTCGTAGTGTTCATATAGACTAATAAGAGGTGCACTTATGTTGTGGCGTTCTCAGTTGCTAACTTCATTACGTTCGGATAGCCGAAGACGCTCCAAGAGAGCTTGTGGTTTCACCAAGGGTGTTATTATTCCCTTTTATGATGTATATGTTTATAAACTGCAGGGCGAAATGCCAGCACCCTTACCCAATGCTACAGTATTCTCATCCCTAATCGCTAGATTCGAAAAAAAAAACAGATTTTCCGCTCCTCCTTCCGTAATTCTCTACAATGAAATGAATTCGTGCTATAAATATTTTATGAGGTTCCAAGATCTGGGATAAGTAAACATAGTACCTACCTAAATACTTTTATAATTTTCACCCTACTTGTGTTGTGTGATTCTACATTCTATTCTTCCTACTGTTTATGATCTGGTGGGTCAGACATCTGGTGCCTTAATTACATTTTTCGACGTTCCGACAAGGCGCAATATTCAAAAACTACATCATGTTTTTTTCAATTTCGTTTTGAATGAATGTATGGGTTAACGAACTTTTTAAGAACTCACCCTTATGTTTAAAGCTTCATAAATAATTAGAGATCTAAATCAATATCAAAATTTGCTCTGGTCTTTGCGCGCGAGGCCCCACCAAGAGCGAGGTCTCGGGCGATAGCCCCGTTCGCCACCCCCTAAAGCCGCCACTGGCCATAGCCTTATATTTAGTAGTGAATTCATTGTTTGCCTTCTCGAAGAAATAAAAAAATATGGCTAGCAAAGAAGTCAATAATTTCGAGGATATCACAGATCAATTATTTATCTGTGTAATGTGTGAATGTACGAAAGGTTTATCATTTATTTCCTTGTTATTCTCTAGGCTGTTGATATTTAAATGTTTGAACCTCAAACCTGGATCTTCTTGCTCTGAATAAAACTTGAAACTTGAAAATTTGAGGAATTTCTTTTGAACTGAATCAATTCTATACTCTGTTCAAACCTAAGCGAGAGCAGTTCGCGCAGCGGTAGGAGCGCTTTCGGATAGTTACTGTCCGTCCAAAGTCGAATCGAGGAGATTTCATACAATCGTTCAGTTTTAACTGAATGGAAAGGAGCCAAATCTGGTGTTTCCCGGAATTACTTTGTCGGAATCTTGCAAGATTCCGACCCAAATCTCTTAAACTCTTGTGCTTCCTGGAATTACCTTGCCGCAATCTCGACCATAGATCCGAGTACGATCCTGGCAATCTTTTAGGGCGGTCGTTAGGAGCGTTGTTATGACCCTTTGACCAGTACGAACTTTATTGTGCGTGAAGCGGAGTTCGGGTAAGCAGTTGAGTGCGGGAAAGACACTTTCGGCACGAGTTAGGAACAATATTTTTTCTACAAGCGCTTATATGAAATCGATTTGAATTCAAGACACAGATCAAATTTGATAACCTATATTAATTCATAATACACACAAGGTCGAACGTAATTCTACATGTCGTTACCATATTATTTTCATCGTTGACGTTCGGTGCATAGGGAAATATCATGATTCAGTTTATTCTTTGATAAAAGTGTGCCAGAAAAACCCTGCTAATCCTTTCCCGCACTGAAAAGTGTGCAGGAATGCAATAGCAGGGGTTTTTCCCGCACTGTTTGGAAATGTGACTCTTTACGAATTGAAATGCGTGCGGGAAAGGGGTTGAAAGCGTACGCCTGTAGAAAAAATATTTTTCGGGGCACTGTTTCAAGATTGAGCACAAACTTGGTATTTTTCAAATAGGACACCCTGTATATAGTAGTTCATGAATTCATGCAGAACTACATTAAAAAATTCTAATATAAATGTTTAAGTTTTTTCGTTTTCACCATTCTCAACATTATGTTGAAGATAGATATTTTGAGATTATGTTCGAAATATAATAAAATAAATAGGTTTAAGGCACATGGCGTCTTGAAAAAGTAATAAGTATATGTATGTGTGAAAGAATTCATGGCCTACTATTAAAAAAACAAATATTAATATGGAGTTTTTTTTCAAAATAAGAATAAATTTTTTTTACTATTTCTACGTGAAAGTATCTATCGAAAGCAATTATCATGTTTCTTCTATCTAATACAGTGCCTGGGAGATAATTACATCTCAAAAAGTGAACATTTCAGTTTTCGCCATATATTTTAGAAACAAAAGTAGTTGGAATATTTTTGTTTGTGGATTTAAAAGTTTTACAAAAACGTGACACAGGGTCGCGAAAACCGCATGTCCTGTTCTTCAATAATAGCTGAGATACAGTGTAGTCTCAACCAATTTGGGACACAGTGTACAAGTTTCAAGCAGTTATAAGGGATCTTTGTGTTCATTAAAACAGATCTATATATATTATCTATCTATAGATATAATAATCACACCAAGATCTATAAACGTTTGATTCTAGATCTAGATAAATGAATGGTGTTCATAACTGAGCATTTCGAGTTATGAAGCTACAGACCATTAGCTCCACAATAAACACCAAAAATTTTCAATTCCTCCTGCGAATCCAAACAATCCCTCAAAGAACTTATAGTTCTGAAAACTTTCAAGTCATAAGCAAATAACAAAAAACTACAACTGTTGGAGCATTCAAAAGTATCATTTTTATATAATTTACAAATAACAGTGAACCCTGAGGTAAATCAGGTGATATATTCTGTCAAAGCAATATCCACTTATTTGGACATATTGCTGCCTATCTCTTAGATAAGATCAGGACCATAACATCATGACTGCCAAGTTTAATTCTTTTTTTTGGTTTATTACTAGGCTTTAGACCGGTAGTCATGCAGCCAGTCACAAATTCATATACAAAATTGTACAGTCATAATCAACTAGTTTACAAATAATTACGAGGAACTAGAATATTTACACATGTGTATATATATATATATATATATAGAGAAAAAAATTAAGAAATTATAAGAGAAAATAAATTTAGAAAAATAAATGAATAGAAAGGTTTTATAGATATGTAAATAATATGAATATATATGAGCATTAAATAAATAACAATATAATAAATATTTAAGAGCGGTACAGTATAATCCAGTATAAACAGGTGTATAAATCAGATTTTGTGGACTATCTTAGTGAGGAACCGTATTATTAGGTGATAAATTTCTTAATTTTCAAGAGCAAGTAAGTGATTTATATTAAAAGGTCTGTTAACTTTAAGTTTATCTGTTAAGATTATGTAAAAATTCTTGGTTTCGTCAGAGTATTTTCCACATCCAAGAAAAATGTGATCCAAATCAGCTCTCACATGACATGCTTCACACTCGTCAGATGGTAGGATGTTGATCTTATACAAATGAGCTGGACAACAACAATGTGCACATTTCATCCTTGTGATAGTGGTAACGAATTTTCTACTGACGTTAAAATTTTGGTGCCAATATTTAGTTGGTATACTTGAGGTGAATAAAATGTAATTGGTTCTTGGCTTCTCACAAAATTCTTGCCATCTTCTGTTCCATTTCTCCTTAATATATGAAGATACATAGTTATAAGCATCGCAAAGTGTAAAGGTACAGTCATAGTTAGGACCATTATCAATGCTGTCTCTGGCTAATGAATCTACATATTCGTTACCCTCTAACCCCGAGTGTGCTTTAACCCATATGAAGGAAATATCATTGTTTGATTCGTTTCCACAAATCTTCCCTCAACAAAATCATCTTGTTCATATACAACTTGCTTGGAACATTTGAATTATCTGATCCTACAGTGAAAATGTATTTGTTGAAATCAACTTGAATGGGGATGGGGGCTTAGATTTGTTACGAAGTTTAAATAATCATTTAAATTTTGAAATTTTATAAATTTTCCATTTCATATGAGTTATATTTTTAAGTTTTATTGTTTTGATCGAATATGTAGAAAATTATATCGGAAATTTTTCGGACTTCTTTATTTCAGGAACATGATTATGAACTAAATCGTACAATTTATCATATAAGATATCCACATCCGCATTTTCATTGCTTAATAAGTCAGACCGAGGTCAGACCATTTAGTTCCAACGATTGAAGAATTAAGTGAATTATAATCAGCCTTTCTGAAATTATAAAAATTATTGGTTCTCATTAAGAGAGTCTTCCGGGCTTATTGGTCTTGGTCTATTAGGAATTATTTCACCTAACGTTTCGCCCACAACTGCGGTAGGCATCTTCAGAGGAATCTTGGTCTTAGATTGGCCCAATTCATACCCTGATCATTGGCGGGAGAAGGTAGTGGGTTTACGCTCGCGATGTTGATTGGTCCATCGTTCCCACTTCGTATTGGCTTGATTTTCGTCTTTTCCAACACCGGAAACCATGCGCTATGTACCAAAGGAGTTTCTTCCCTTCTGTTCATATTGTTCTTATGTTTATATATCTCAATGGCTTCCATGTTCATCCTAGGATAGAAACTTTTGATGTTTGAAATAGCTTCTGCCTTTGAGAAAACAATATTGTGTCCATCTGTCAGAGCATGTTCCGCTAGTGCGGATTTTTATGTCTGATTGAGTCGACAGCATCGTTCATGCTCCTTAATTCTCGTATTGATACGTCGCTTCGTTGTACCAATGTAGACTTTGCCGCACTCACAAGGTATCCTGTAAATACCGGGTTGAGAGAGTGGGTCGACTTTGTCTTGGGTAGTTCTGATCATTTAGCCAAGTTTTTGAGTTGGCTTATAGACAGTCTCTATATTGTTGCCCTTTAGTATTCTACCAATTCTATCGGTGACCTTCGGGATATATGGTAAGATAGCTTTTCCATTGGGGGTAAGTTGTGATGTGTTATCATCACGTGTGGAAAGTCTTGGTTTTATTGCCCTCTGAATTTCCTTAGCATTATATCCGTTAGCGACGAATGAATGCTGTAGATGTTCAAGTTCATCATCCAGAAATTCCGGCTCGCACAATCGTCGGGCTCTATCTACGAGTGTTTTTATAACTCCTCGTTTCTGTTGAGGATGATGATTGGACTGCTTGTGTAGATGAGTTATAAAAACACTCCCATTCAAGGTTTCCAATAAAGTGCTAATACTCTGGATGGAGTCTTAACTTGCAGCTTGGGTCCAGCCCTTGGACTGTTTCAACCTCAGGAGGAAGGATAAAGTCAGCCATATTCACTCCTAGTCGTTCTAGCGGTGCTAGCTTGCATGTGTTGCTAACAGTATTCTTTGAGTTTGCCCCTTGTCCGAGCACTAGAAGGGTCAATAGATTCTAGTTCGTGTAGTCGGCTTGGTGCTTCTTTCAGAATCGGTATGTCTTCCTCTCTTCCATCTTTGTTTCTTGGTGACATGGACTTCTAATGAAACACACTATGTTGTTAGGGGGCAAAGGGAAAGGGGGTCTAGTCATTCGTGGTTCTGTTGCTCGGCCTATGAACATAGTGCTCAGGATTCATCACAACTACTCAAGCTCGAAAACCACTACAAGTTGACGTGCAGGGCCCAGAAGCGCCGTACCGAATAATGATAATAAATGACAATTTATTCATCAGTTTCAATGGCAATATTACAAATTATCGGAAATCCTGCCTGAACAAAGTTTGTGCGCTAATCTCCTGACACTAATTTGGGCATTCAATATCCTAAAAACTACAATTAAAATAAAATTGACGAACTATCGAGTACAGCATACGGGAGGCACTGTATAAGAGAAAAATAGAAACAAAAAGAAAATTGCGCTCTGAATTGAAATATTTTCTTAAAAACTGATGGATTATCAAGAATGAATGTTCGTAGTTTTTTTTGTATAGTTTTCTGTTATTCATAGAATCTTCAACTTCGGTGGGTAGATGATTGTAAATTTTCGGTATCAAAAAAAGTAGGAATTTGTGATTTGTGTTCCTTTGAAACAAAGGAACCAAAAAATTCTTATTAGTGTAACCCCTAGTGCAGTAACCATGCCATGATCTATAGTTGGAAATATATCCTCTACTTTCAAGAGGAATATCAGAGAGCAAAAGCAATGCACAGGTTCATCAATCGGTTACAATCATATACCTACCTAATTCACTAGTTGGGAAAAGTCGTGGTTTACTGAGAAGAATTTTCAATGCCACATTCTGGAAGGTATGAATAGAATTGTTAAATGCTCCACCCCACACGACAATACATTGCCTAAGAATAGATTTAAAAAGAACAGAATATAAAGCAATGAAAGTTCTGTGTAAAGTTATGCTGATGAAATTTTGGATTCTGTTAGAAAATTTAAAAATTTCGCAAATATTTCCGACTGTATGTGTTACGGATTCGACTGTTTTTCTGATTTTTCACATACGTTAGAAATTCAAATTTTGCAGCATTCTCTTCCCTATTATTCGTAACAATATAATTTTCCCCAAAATGATAATATCTATTGTAGACTGATTCAAAAAAATCGACGTTTATTGTTTTCACGAAACCCCCCCTAAATTATCGTCAGGGTATCGAAAAAAGACCTCTGTGAAAATATCAGCTTTGAATATTAATATTTAGAGGTCGCTCATCGATTATTTCTATTTTCCCTAATAGCAGGTAAAAATTTCTTTGTTCACAAACCAGTAGACGGATTTCATTGTGTGATACATTTTCGTGTAGGCAATTGGATACTCTACAAAAATGTCTCGTACGATATTTCCATAAAACGGCTCGTTCAAAAGTTATTCGATTCGATGCTCATATTGAGGTATTTTTGAAGAAAAAAATGATTCAAAAAAATCGACTTTGTTTTCAAGGAACTCGCCTTCTAATTATCTTCAGGGTATCGTTTGAGAAAGTATTAGCTGTGAATATTAATATTTGGAGGTCGCTCATCGGTAATTTTTATTCACGAACAAATAGACGAATTCTACTGTGTGATACATTTTTGTGTAGGGAATTACCTAGATATATATATTTACAGGATGAAGTTACAATATACCAATTACAATATAATGATATAGTATAATCATAACTAAATACAGACTATTGCCGCCTTCCCGTCACCCTCCTCCACACTATAAAAATGTCCTATACTGCTTCACGAACTTTTTCTTCACAAATACCTCAATATAAGTATCGATTCGAATAACTTTTGAACGAGCAGTTTTATCGAAATATCGTACAAGACATTTTTGTAGAGTATTTAATTGCCTACACGCAGTGGCGGCTTTAGGGGGTGGCGAACGGGGCAACCGCCCGGGGCCTCGCTCTTGGTGGGGCCTCGCGCGCAACAACCCGAGCAAATTTTGATATTGATTTAGATCCCTAATTATTTATAGAGATTTGAACATAAGGGTAAATTCGAAAAAATTTAGTTAACCAACTAACATTCTGAACGAAATTGAAGAAGCCATTTTTTAGTTTTTGAATATTGCGCTTTGTTGGGACGTCCGAATGGGTAATTGAGGCACCAGATGTCCGATTCACCAGATCAGTAGGTAGAAAAGAATGCACACAACACAATTAGGGTGAAAATTATCTAAGTATTTAGGTACAATGTTTACTTATCCCAGATGTTGGAACCTCATAAAATATTTATAGCCCTGTTGACCGTTCTTTGGCGGTCCCTTTGAAATATTCGTTGAATTATTTTCTTATGAATGAATTCAATCCATTGTAGAGAATTACGGAAGGAGGAGAGCGAAATCTGTTTTTTTCAAACCTAGTGATTAGGGATAAAAATATTAGGTTTTTTCTGATGGAAAACTTCCATTGTTTTCGGTTCTTCATTTATTTAGAGGTCATATTAACATTTTTCGAATGAATTAAAATTTTTCTTGTCATTGAATTGAGAAATTAGTTAGTTTGTCAAGCCGTTAAAAAATTTGAGGACAAGGAAATTGTCATGATATGTTTCTATGTAATGATTATATAGTTCATTTTTCGAAAGTAAATATTTTCCTGGGGGGGAGGTGTGGAATAATTAACCCCCCTTAATAATTTCTTACGTATAAGACCGAACAGAGATTGTACTAAAAGGTCCAGTTCGGGTTAAAGTTTATTCATTTCCCGTAAATGGAAATGGACGGCGATTCAGCGAATATCATTGTAAGAAAATATTAATTAACGGTGAAAAGCTTGACAGGCGCTGGATAATTCATTCACAAATAAAGGATGCTGAAAGGAGTTTTTCTAGACTTAAAATCATAAAAATATATTTAAGGACTACGAAGACACAAGATCGGCTTTCAGCCCTTGCTATTCTATCAATAGAAAATGACGTAGCTCATTCGATCGATTATGATACTTTAATTAAAGATTTCAGTGCTAGGAAAAGCCGCAAACATGAATTTTAAATTCATCATTTCTGTATTTGATAATTTTGTAAATCTTCCAAAGTTATATTATATTTATGTTATATTATATTATTATATTTTAATTAAAACTCAAATTTTATATCTTTATAAAATATGACAATAACCTATACAGAACAACCGGACTTACTTTCGCATCACATAGGTACTTTTCACGAAGGAAAAAGGGCCTCGCGAAGACTTCCCGCCCGGGGCCTCGCAATGGCTAGGCCGCCCCTGTCTACACGAAAATATATCACACAATGAAATCCGTCCATTGGCTTGTAAACAAAGAATTTTTTATTGATTTATTTCTTTTTCCAGCTATTAGTAGGGAAAATAGAAATAATCGATGAGCGACCGTAAATATTAATATTTCGAGCTAATATTTTCACAGAGATCTTTTTTTGATACCCTGAAGATGATTGGGGGGGAAGTTGTGAACTGTTGTGTGTAACTGTGGTTCACAGGGATGCAACGTGATGTGATAAAAATAATTATTTTGGGAAAAAAAGGTATTCTCGACAATCAAGTTTCGCAGGTTTATCTGCATCTCTGCAACAGATTTAATGAATTTTTTTATCCAAGAAGAACTTTTCCTCGTCACAACAAGGCGAATTTTGAAAAATCAAATTAGAAGAAAACTCACCTTCATAACAATTATATTGAAGATACGAGATTTCCATCTTTTCATTCATTCGATTTGCCCTTTTAGATTATTTTCTTCCGAATGTTGTAATACGTATTACCTAATTTATCTGTTTGTAATTGTATTGTATGCTATTTTTCTTTCCTAAGCATACAATCGATAACAACAACAAGAGTGACCTGTGACACCCATTAAGATTGCGCCATAAATACGATCTAAAAATGGAATTTAGCGTTTTTCCACAATGAAGGCCTCGTCCAAACAAACCTTGTTATAAAAGAACAACGGAAATTCTTCATTTCGCAATCTTACGAGCATAATTTCTCAGAGAACCAGTTGTTTCTTATTTGCATGTATATATCCGGTAGAGTAGCACGTCAATGGCTGTTGAAGACCTCACTTCAGTTAACTTTTAAGAAAACCCGTCTGTTCCTTATTTGCGAAAATATTCGATAACGTTCTTTGGAAAAAAATATTCAGTATTTTCCCTCAGAGTCCTGTGAAGATTCGGGTCAAGTTGATGCGTAACCATAACCGTCGTTTCATTCTATATATACAGTATAAACATACAATATATACAGGCTATATAGCCTATATTCTAGTTCGAATGAGTCTAGATCGAAATGAATACCATTTACGATTCATTGGCTCACAGAGCCTGAAGAAAGGAAATCAGATTTTGTCACTGAGAGAAGAAATATACCGGTTTCAGCCTTATATGGCATCAGCAGTATCCCAATTATCTCAGAGACAAAATCTTCATAAAAAAACTTCTACTTTTGAAGCAACTAGTTAAAGCATTCTGAGTAAAATATTACAAGTAGTGACATCTAGAAGCGTCAAGAGAGATGTTCCACATCTTCAGGCACATGCTAAAAAGAACTGCGTACATCCTCCTTTACTCCACTCCTGAGATTTTAGCGGTGTCCCTGAATCAGGGCCTCATGCAAGATTCTCCGAGTATTGCAAATGCTCAATTATTTTCGCGACTGTGAAGCCAAGTTTTTTTAAGAATGGAAAAAAAAATTTTTCGTATACAGAGCCAATACCGAGAACATTTTTGAAACAAGGAGAAATTCAAAATTTCTCGGAATATGTATTAGCTTCACTACAGAAATTCTGATGCATATTTATTGTCGTGAAGGAGAAAGTGAAGATTTTATGAGTTTGCTGATGTTAATCTTGATACCACTCGAAAAATATTCTCTTTCATCTAGTGTATATAACTCGTCAACACATAACATGGTCATTTTAAAAACCTTGTTTTCATTTTACGGAAGCAAATTTATAAATTGATTATATTGAAATCAATTCTCTATGAATTTCGATAGAAACGTAACTCAGACCTTATCGTGCGTTTTGCTCTGCATTTAGTTTTTGATGATTCGAAAATGTACATCACTTGACCTCTTGTCCAAAAAGTCTCATATTCTACATACACATCATATTCTTAGGACATATTTTCCAGTAGGTCCCAAATGAATTAAACCCACCTCTTAATTTCTTGATATCAATATCTTTCATATATTTCCGCTGATAATGTATCAACAGAACTGCATGTGCAAATTGTTGATTCGCAATCCTCCAGAAAAAAAAATTGAAATTTTACGTTTTGTCTCAACATAACATTTCTCTACTAATACACTGAACTTACACTAACTGATAGCTAAACACATAACCCTTCTTTCTGGTTTCGCTGTAGTCAGCTGATAATTGATAACTTGACGTTGGTTGAAACGCAGATTATAAATTAAATTTTTCTTGACACTTTCTTGAACCCTCAAAGTTTACTACCGAAGTCGCAAACCGAACACAATAGCTTTGTTTTCGGCATGGTTGGCATAGAATTTCCCCATCTTATGAAACCCAGTGGGTTTTTTCGGGTTTAATCAGATTGATGAAACCCTCTTTTATTGGTTTTTTCGAAAAATTTTCGGTTGAACGAACCTTATATACATATATTTATTTGTGAATGTCCTTCGAGATCATTCTATCATGGTTCATCTAAAAATTTTAAGTAAATATAATTATAATGAATATAATTTCTTTCAATAGAGTAATTGACAAAGAGAATGCCGCAGTTTTCGTTCTTGACGAAAAACGGGCATTTTTGTACAAGGAAAGATTGAACTTGTCAAAATGAAACATTTCTGACACTTATCTATTAAGAAACCAAAGTAAAACTAGCTGAAACTCGAACGATCTTTTCCTTCCAGAAGCAAGCATTACCATTTTTTAAAATAGGATTGACGAATTCTCGTTTTCACATTCGTAATCTGGGACGCTAAAGAATTGAGTAAAATTTTTTTCACAGCACCGACACAGTTCTTTCAGTTCTGCATGCAGCTATTTACCGGAACTATACAGTGTGACACAGACTCATGGTACACCCCATTTTCTCCTTTGTTTCTGTAGCTATTTTTTTTAAATTAGGAACATTGAATATACTCACTATAGGACACTTTTTGACATATTCAGAAAAAAAATCAACTTCAAATTGTTGTTTGTGTTCGATAGCTACCTTGATAAATTATTGTGATTGAACCGAGAAGATACTTAAACTTGTCTAAACTCCATTATCGTGTTCGTATCGGTAATACAGAAAAAAAAGTTGATATGGATGGTACTTTCGAATGACGTCAGAGTACCATTATGCTACCATTTGAGAAAACGGAGTTTCGAGTGAAAAAAGGCATTGGTTAACTTTTTTGGTGCGTAACTTAAATAAAGACGGTTATTATTATTATTTTTATTATTATTTCGAACCACGATACTTTTTAAATCGAAATTACTATAGTGTAGTATTATTTTGATCATTTGGAATAATTTTAGGGAGTTCATGGCTCTCTAGATCGAAAAATAAAATGGGCGTTCTGACGAATGAAATATCAACTATGAGGTATCATCAGATGAAGAAAATTATGGAGATTTCAAAAATGTAATAATAAACCGGGTTTCCCATTTGAAAATCTAAAGTTGATGTCATTTCCGGAAAATTCGGAAATTGGATTTTTTTTCTAAATATGTCAAGAAGTGCCCTATAGTGAGTATATTCAATGTTCCAAATTTCAGAAATATAGCTACAGAAACAAGGGAGAAAATGGGGTGTACCATGAGTCTGTGTCACCCTGTATATCAAATAAAAAAAACTGAAAAGTGCCAAAAAAACCTAAAAAACCCCATAAAATCCCAAAAACACCAGACGGGTTGGGCTTTCAAAAAAGAAAAAAACCTGGGTTTCTTTCAACCCTGGTTAGCGGATCGAGTTCCGAACTATCAAATTTCTCAGATTTCTACCGAAAATTTACACGTCGATCTTTCTCAAGCGTTAACTGAGTGGCGCCAGCTAGTTTTTTCTAAATTCTAAATCAAGGAATACAATTTTGTAGTAACTGTTATTCCATAAAATACAGCAGTGATGTCATAATTTTTTTTCAATTGAAAAATCCAACTTACCTTGATTGCGATGTAATGAATTGTTGCCGCAGGTAACGCTTTTTTCAGAAAATAACACATTTACTGCGTTAAATAAAAATTTTATTTTCGTGGAAGAAGACGAAATCTTTCCTGGAAGCTGGATAGGTCGCTTTATAACTATTGGGTGGTCAATGTGTTCCCCAGAATTGAACCTCTTAGATTTTTGTGGGGTCATGTAATATACAATAGAAGAGTTGCGGCAAAGAATTCCTGTTCAGGTGGATCAATTCACTGAAGACTTAATAAAGCGAAGTGTACAATGGTCCACACTCGTATCAATCAGTCCCACCAAAGGAATAATTGCGTTAAAAATTCGTTTATTTTTGTTGTGAATAACGATTTTCATCCATGAAATTCTTATTTTTATTTCTAACAGTAAATGTGTTATTTCTGGAAGAAGTTCATCTACAATATCAATTTCTTATACTTATATTTAGGTTTGTTCAAAACGAATAAAGTAAATGAGTGGAATTATTTTGAAAAGAAATTGGAAACCTAATTAGATACATTTTGTTGATGGGTCAAAGTCTCGGTCAAAGTGAAAAGAAACAAAAGAACTCTTAGAAATCAACTCATTGGAACTCCTCATATGAAATCGAAGGAACAAATTCTGGCTATTTGGTGGTTGAGTCTGCAGCAAAGTTAGAGTTAACATATAGTTATAAATATACGAAAAAGGAATATGATGCTGCTGCCTCATGAGTTTATCGAGTTCATTCAGCAACGGAGAATAAATGGGTCACTTGGAAACTGGTGCAGTGTTCTGTCACTATACTGCTAATAATTCTAGCATCAAAATATTGAACTACGTTGAAACTCTATTAGATTTAGACTCAATGATATCATTATATTTTGCCGGCACGAAACTGCCGTTGAGTGCGGGAAAAGCACTTTCCGCACGAGATAGGAACAATATTTTTTCTACAAGCGATTATATGAGATCGACTTGAATTCAACACATAGATCAAATATAATACAACTTAAGATGTAGGTTACGGACGCATAGCGCTTCAACCCTTGCTACTACAACCCTCACCCCCAATTTTTGAATAGGGAAGATGGGGTGAGTGATACCTCATTTGAAAAGTTTTTCACAAAAAAACACTACAAGTGCCATGAAAACACCACTTCATTTTCAAAAGCTTAGTCAAGAATATTTCGAGAACTAATGCATAAAATGAAAAAACAATTACTGTGCTGAAATCAGTATAAAAATACCTTTCAAATGAGGGATCACTCACCCCATCTTCCCTATTCAAAAATTGGGGGTGAGGGTTGTAGTAGCAAGGATTGAAGCGCTATGCGTCCGTAACCTACATCTTAAGTTGTCCCCCTCAAAACAGAAATCGACCTGTCCGAGCATTTCTATCGAAAAAAGTTATTTCGTCTGTAATCTCGTCTGTTTCGTTTTCAAATGGCCACCCTGTATTTCGAGAACTAATGCATAAAATGAAAATACAATTACTGTGCTGAAATCAGTATAAAAATACCTTTCAAATGAGGTATCACTCACCCATCTTCCCTATTCAAAAATTGGGGGTGAGGGTTGTAGCAGCAAGGGTTGAAGCGCTATGTGTCCGTAACCTACATCTTAAGTTGTCCCCCTCGAAACAGAAATCGACCTGTCCGAGCATTTCTATCGAAAAAATTCATTTCGTCTGTAATCTCGTCTGTTTCGTTTTCAAATGGCCACCCTGTATATACGATATCGTTGTTCTTCCACAAACATAACTACCTTATTTGCTTTGGTAAGTCAGATGTTCAATACTTCACCTAAAATAGTCCAAAATGTTATAGAATATAACAAAAAGAACACATGAAGATTGTGAACCTTATGACATTAAAGAATAATCTAGAATTTCGTGGTTGATACTATTACCCAAATTTTGCGCTGTTTCAAATTGTAGTTTTTCATAATAATTGTTGAAATAAATGTTTTTCAAGCATAAATAAATTTAAAATACTAATCATCGAAATGAATACGATCTTCAATCTTTTATCATGAGGCTGGAGAAATGAAATCCGATTTTGCCACTGAGAGAAGAGATATGCTTTCAGTCTTATTTGGCATCATCAGTATACGCTCACATGGCGGAAGAGAAACGGCCAAGCGAGCGGCCAAGTCACTTATTTCGACCAAGGCATAGAGTTTGTGACATAAGGATGCGTGAAGATGAAGAGTGTAGAGTTAGCAGCTGGGCTCTATATGAGATCTGATAACTTTTTGACAATGTTAGAAATACGGCCTCGTCTTGGCAATATTTTACATTAAAATGTTTTTGGTTGGATCATAATTGTATAACTCCACCCATATTTCACAAAAAAGAACGTTCATTATGACGTGAAGGGTTGAAGTGAGAAATAGATAGAAGAATTCTAATTTTCGATATTCTGGATGAGTGAATATTGCACATTGATTCGGCTTCAGAAAATTATACATACCTTTTTAGATTACATTTATCATCTGTGATTGTCCCTCATATATTTTTAGTTACTTTTTGTGAGGAGAAATTAAACCCCGACTGGACTTTCAAGGCCTGTTTAGGTGAAAACCGTAAATGAAATTGAACCGTATCTCCACTCAGTTGTTTATATGCTACATAGGTACATCCGTAAGGAAGCCAACGGAAAAGCGATCAAGAGCTAAATATGGTGATTATAAGGTGGTGTCCTGAAAAGAAAGACGAGTGTCGATCGTTAATTTTCGACGCCAATAATCGAGACGTCTGTCTGCATGTTAGATCCTCGTATCTAGAGGAACGTCTAAGAATGAAACTGGAAAGGATAATTGCAATATTTACAGTTAGATAACTAACGAATGGTATCTATAACTATCTCGTTGCACTTTCAAGGCAATTAAAAGCCACGTAGAGTTTCTAATGAAACTCAGAAAGAACATCATTGGCGTCATACCTTGTTTGCTCAGATAGAGCGAGTTCTCTAGAGATAACTCGTTCGTTTTTTCGCAAATGCAAAGAAACCTATTCGTCCACGACGAAAGATAATATGAATTATAAATGAAGCTACTTTCTGACGTTGTACCACTTTCCGAGGTTTGTCTCCTTGTCGTTTCACTTTTATATACAGCATGTTTCATAACCTAAATGGTGTGAAATTTTAATTCGTTTTCTTCTAGTTATTAGCGATAATTCAAATAACACAAGTACAAGAGTAACATTTTTTCAATTGATGTCTAACATTAAAAAAAGGTAGATTTCAGAGTGTTGACGTTCTAAAATTCACACAATCTATGGTAATTGCTGTTTTAACGAACTATTATACACGATCTTCCTCAAACACATGCTAATTTATTGAAAAAAGCTACCTCTGACCGTTTTTTCAAAATTTACTTTCAGCAACATCAGGACGATTTCCTAAAAACTACCAGTAGAATGATATAAGAAACTGAGTTTGGCTGTTTTCAGTGTTCCAAGAGGTTTCCTTGCTGAGCTATGACATAAGGTTGTGTTTTTTCTTGGGGGGAAAAATGGCGATTCTTCCTAAGCCATTTGAAACTATTGTTTCCATAAGAAAAAACACAACTTGATGTCATAGATCAGCAAAGAAACCTCTTGGGAAAAAACAAAGTACGCTACTGGATTGCTGTGAAAAAAGTTTCTGTATAATGTATTTATTTCAACATTCTATCACAAACAGGAACTGAGATAATGACCAAAGTTGAAACCGCCCAAATTTAAATTTTGGCCTATAACTCGAAAATAATAATAAATAATAAAAGAAGTTATAGGAATGCAGTTGATGGCATTATCAGTTTCTCTGAAAAAGACCACCGTAACGTGCCATTCATTTTTCTCTATCTCGTTGGGTTAAAAAGTTGTAGTTCATGTATCACCAATTTTGCCGACCCTGTACATGTATAATATGTTTGTAAATATTACTTCATTATGTGATGTGCGATCTTCAAAAAGAAAAAGTATCAACTTTCGGGATACAATTTCGAAAACTATACTGAGTGACAAAGAAACCGCAACAACCAGAAGGAGTTGTTGAAATTTTAAATTTTTTGCTGGCAAAAAGATAGTATAGCAGGGAGCAAAGTATTTGAATTTGGAGAAAAATCGTGAAGGTTTCTTCATGTAAGTGAACATTTTTGGTCACTTGAATATTGTTTTCGTTTTTTTTAAATTTCACAACAAACCGGCTGTTCGAGGAGATCCAAAGTCGATGTTTAGTTGTTCTTGAAATGCATAGTGCACGTGTACGCGAAACTGTAACGAGATTTTGTCAAGCGTGGTTTGAGAATGCCCACAAACGAAGAAGAGTAGGCATCGGACGTCGAAGGGACACATGTGAAGTTTGAAATCTAGGGCCATTAGAAACCGATTTGCAACTCGATCTTTGGCTGATGAGTGGTTAAGAGAAAAAGGTCATCCTGTAGCTGTCCGAACGGTTTACCTCCGTATAAAGTCTTTTAGACTGCAGCATTATCGACCCCATCTTGTGTTACCTCTTAAGGTTGAGCATCGCCGGCAACGAGTACAGTGGTGAAGAGAACGTTAACATTGGAATGTGGAAAGGCATCAGGTTATCTTTTCTGATGAATCTCGATTCTCCTTGCGTTCACATGATGGCCGAAGAAGGGTTAGACGACGTCGGAGAGAAAGACGTGAACCTCATTTTGATGTTGAGCGTCATGTACACCGGACAGTAGGCGTTATGGTATGGGGTGCTATTGCACATGCAAGAAGGTCATTTTTTTATTAGAGTGGAGAAAATCCATCTCACGGACAACACCCCGCTTCTTGGAGTGGTGTGTGGTGACTTTCCCCTTGAGTCCATGAGGGGCCTACCCACTAAAAACCACTCTGTTGCCACTCCCCACGGGGAGTGAGCACGGTTTTATTACCTGCAACCGAATTACGATGTACTGGGCGCAGGTTGCCCTGGGGTAGTTTGCCCCCGCAAACACCTCAACTGACACCAATCCTCAGCCTTGGAACTCTAGTTGTAATTTGGTTCCATCGGTTCCAGTTTGTTGAGGAACCTTGCAGGACTCTCGTGGTGATTCCACTGAGAAGTCCGGTTGGTACTCCCAGATCGTCAGTCAAGATGTTAGCTGTTAGCTACAAGTAAACCTGGCTACTTCGTCCTTAGTAGGATCGATGTTAAATTGGCCGACCTTCAAACATTGGTTGAGATCAAGCTGTGGAGTGCCTGACAGGACCGAAGTGTCAATAACCCATACGTCACGCTCCCCTACGGCGATCAGATTGGGATTGCGAACACCCATAGTTGTTCGCACCCTCGGCTCGGTAAAGACCGTCAGGCCCTTGTTCTTGAAGAAGCCTGAGAGTGTCTTGCACATAGCATCGTGTCTCAGGATCCATCCTCCATGAGTACGGAACAACGAACTATTAATACAGATGTGTTTATAGCTCATTGGTACGGAAGCAACACTGTATCACGTGTGCCGCGGTTTCCATGCTAGTACACCCAGCCCTACAAATGATTTCTGAGAGAGCTGTTCTCCGTCCTCTCGACGTGCGGGCTTGGGTGGGTAGACTGTTGATATGCACGTGATGATATTGGCGATAGTCCCTTCCAGGTATGTCCATGCTCCCAGCATCAACCCACCGAGTGGAAGCGGTTACCTTCTCACTCTCCCTCAGCTCCCTCCCTCTTTTGAGGCATAAAGCCTCGTGTCCCAGTATTTTCTGCGCTGTTCTGCAGAATAGATCCTGTCAACGTCGATTGTCAGGACCTTTTCGGCATACCCGAGGTAGATCTGACTGCCCTTGATGATGAGTCTTTCAGCCGCGTCAGTCTGTCCCTTAATATTCCTGGGATAGTGACGGTGAATGCGGGAATCCCGAGTCTACCATTTTTCACAGAGGCGTGAAATTATCCAAGTGGCGTATCTTTGGGCAATCCCACCCACGCCTTAGTGCCGCCCTTATCTGAAGTTCCAGCTGCCTCAGGCCCTTCATAGTGCATCCAGATAGAACCAGCGAATATATCTGGGCACCAAGAAACAACGCAAGATCTCAAGTCGTTGCTGCGGCTTAGTGGAGCTCGTGACAGTCTTAGGAGTTCCACCTCCATTGTGGGGCTGTCCTTTCTCAGTCCCTGTGGGCTTATATTGACTCCCAAGTAACGCCACTCTTCCGTAGGGCCGAGTTGGCGGATGAGGTCGCCCTGCTGTAGTTGGAACTGTGCTTTAGTCTTTATTCGAGGAAACATGACAGCGCTGCGTTACCTTCAAGCAGTAGTGGAGCCATATGTTCTGCCTTACCTTAATCGGTTCGAGAATACAATATTTCAGCAAGATATTGCTCGACCACATGTTACCAGAGTTAGTTTGAAATTTTTTGAAGCAACCCATGTGCATCTTTTTGCCATGGCCTCCCAGATCCCACGATCTCCCGTCCATAGAGAATATTTGGGACATCATGGGTAGAAGGCTTGGAAATTTACCCCAGTCCCCACGGACTTTGAAGGCTCTAAGATATAAAGTACAGGTAGCTTAGGAAAGTACATGTCTATACATTCCGCAACAAGTCTTGCAAGAAGATGGTCTTTTTCTTCTTGAGGGATACTCTGCCGTGTTAATTGAAAAGGGCGTATCTGCAAAAAAGCACTTTTGAGATATTTGACTTTGAAGACAATTTTAATTGAATTAAAATGAAAAAGCAATGCATGATATGGCATATCATACATTGCTTTTTCATTTTAATTCAATTGAAATTGTTGTTGTTGATGGCATAAATGAAAGTCTTCAAAGTCAAATATCTCAAAAGTGCTTTTTTGCAGATACGCCCTTTTCAATTAACACGGCAGAGTATCCCTCAAGAAGAAAAAGACCATCTTCTTGCAAGACTTGTTGCGGAATGTATAGACAACCGCGATGGACAAACAAATTATTAACAAATAAAAAAAAATTGTAAACACTCCTTATTTTTCTCCAAATTTTAATCATTTACTCCTTGTTATACTTTCTTTGTTTTACCAAAAAAGACTTAAAATTTAAACAGCTTCTTGTGGGTGTAGCAGTTTCTTTGTCAGTTAGTATATTTTAATCATAAACTGAGCATCTGACAAGAAAACATATTTTTTTGGATTCTCATTCATTTTGGAACAAATCTGAACTCTCAATTTGCTTTCAGTCAAAGAACAAACATTTCTACACCGCATCAGATTTCTGAGGAATTGATTCCGAAGTAAAACGTTGTTGTTTTTTTAACAAAAACCATGCGTCGGAAGAAAAATGAATGAGTTTCTCAAAATCTTTGTTATTTCAAGAGAAAGCAGTGGCGTAGTATTTGTTTTTCAAACATATGCAATATGCAAAACACGTACTGATGCCACTAGTACAGAAAATGAAACTTTTTGTAGGTATATGGCAAAATTCAAATTGATGCTAAGAAGAGCCGTGCCAAATTTTATTTTACAATATTATCTCATTCATTATTAAAACACTGATTATTTTTCAGAATTTTATCTCCTTGTGTTCCAAAATTCAAGACACATACATACTTTCCTATCCTCCTGAGTCCCGACATCATATTGAATGTGATATAAAGATTGCATCTGGCAATTTTTGTTCATTAAACACTGAAAACGTCATACAAATTTTTCAAAAAATTATACTCAATGGAAAAAACAAAAAAAAATATGTTCAATAAGATGACCATCATCATAAATAAATCGTGAATGAAAGTTTCTAACGCCATTATTTTTGCCTGTCAAGCACGAAAATAGGGTACTTTTTCACAAAAAATTTGGTTTCGAATTCACGCCTTGGATTTTTACATTTCTCAGCATTTTTCAATTTACTTGCTACGGTTGGTAAATGGCGCCATCATGAACACAAACTTCATAATCAAATAACAACAGACTGCAACATAGCAGCGAAACAGCTGCAAACCCAAGCCGTTCATTCATTCATCCAATACGTTGGATCGAAAGATTTACTGCCGTAAATTCATTACATTAACTCATTAACAGATAAATAAAAAAATCTCGATGTCCAACATATTGGACATCAGGACTCAGGACGATAGGTAGGTATATTCTGTATATGAACAACATGCTTATAGTTTCATTCAAATAACTATCGAACTACATCGTAAATAGATGATAGATACATTAATTCTTCATTGGTGAGTATCATTATTAATCATTTTCGAAAGTCAAAAAATGCATGCACGTTACATTTCAAACGAATCCACAAATCTGAGCAATGAGGTGCACAAACAGGAAGAAATTTTATATAGATAATATAATAAACCAAAAAGCTGTGTCATTTATAAGGTATTATATTTCTGAATTCTTGATCGCTATCCATATACTATACTAGGATAACAACAAATAGAAGTATAACCAAAAAACAACTCGACGAAAGGAATAATCAAATCGGGGGATACCTACAAACAATAATAATATAATGCCACACAAAGAATATCTAGATCGGGTAGAAATATTATAATTATTACGAGACGTATCGCGAATCGAGCAAGTAGGATGAAAAAACGAAGAAATCCAGCTTGCCGAGTCCTTTTCTCATCTTGTCAGAACAAGAATGGTTTTCTACCTCTCATGGGCATTCTACCTAGATACTGTCTAGAGACGTAGGTGTTGTTTTGATCTTCAGTAATTGGGTTCCATAAATAATTAATTTAATAGGTGGGTGCTTATGCATTCATTCAGGAATATTTTTTGTGAAGTATTAACTCGAAGATGAAATGGAGGTGGATTGGTTGAAAAAGAATAATTCTCATCAAGAAGCTTCAATTGTGACAAATAAAAATAACGGAAATTTCAAATTCACCAAAAATTGTTTTGAAAGATAAAAGATGGGATAGAATGGGAACATCGATGAAATATCTTAAATGAAAGGTTATTCATAATAGAGCCGGCTCGTGAATTCCGAAAGTTGATCAGACATCCAGCTTCAGAGTCCTCAAACTGTGATATTGCATCATGGTCCACAACTAACAAAAGAATTATTAAATTTGTTATAACATACAAACGATACGATCCGATGGGATATCGATTGAAATTCATGCCGATAGAATTTTGCATTTTCTTGAACTTTTTTGGGTCCTTAAATTCATCGACTAATTTTTAAGGGAGAAATGGAAATGAGTATGAAAAAATCAAAACAAATAACGTTTCGAATGTTATATATCATCCGCAATCAACTAAATTCGAAAAATTTAAGAGACGTGGATTTTTTTCTGAAGAAGCTATTAAAGAATTAAGAATCAGAGAATTTTAGAAAGTATAGATTCGTTCATACCTTATAACTTGTATGTATCCCAATGTTGATTCACTTTGAACTTCGTGAAAATGAATTTGACAATTGTCCCTAATTTCAAATTTCTGAAACCTTTCAGGGTTTCACTCCCAGATTCTGAAACAAAATCAATCAAAGTATTTTCAACTACTTGTAATGCTCTTATGAAAAAATTTTTCATTCATGTTTTTTCAGCGACTGGGTGTAAAAATCCCATCACAGTTTTTGAAAATACAGAATTCTCAAAAAACACTCTATTTTAAGCCTGACAGAGGAATTTATGCAAAATTTAACTATTTTTCATTTTTCGAAATTGCCAATTTTTTCGATGAAACTGAATCGCAGAAGAAAGAAATTTTGAACTGTGAGTTCTTCCACACTTTTCACCGGAATAAACAGTTAAAGTTTGCCGACATACTAACATAATTTTTGTAATTTTTCTTGTGATACGATTCTGCCGACATTCTGCATAGACCTACGTTCATGATTTCACTCCTCCGAAAGAAAACACAATTGGAACCAATGATAACGGTCTTGTTACTCAGAAGAAGTGTTTCAAATATTTTTCGCCGACTCTATGAAAAAATGACAAAACTCCCAGTATGAAGGAAGACGATGGATATATCGAGGATCGTCTCGTCCACTCCGTCGCCATCTCTAACCGGCTGTCACAAACAGCTGTTCAAGACCCGGATGGTAGGAGAAAGGCCATTGAAAGGACGTTTGAAATGAGCAATGCCTCGCCTGTCGTTGGGTTCGTTTCATTCAGTCAGTAAGTTGCCCACCTCGCGTACCGGTACCATCACACGTCCGCGAAAACAACGCGACCCCGAATAGTCCCCCGAGTGTTACCATGGTCCGCAGCCTGACCCACTGGACGAAGACGCTGAGCTTCCCTGCCAGGATTTCGCCCAAGCAGCAACATCGCGAGCCCACTCTGACGCCCACCCCCAGCAATAGCTCAATCAGCGGCCCCAACAACGTGAACAACAATAATGAAATTAACAGTATGATGAACCAGAGCCAGACCTCCTTGCTGACCGAAGTCAACCAAGTAAGTGGAAAAATCGGGAAAGTGACGGCTGCAATTACGTGCAGATATCATCAATTAGGCCAATTGAGGTTATCTTAAATTGACCAAGATACCGTTCGTCCTGCTAATTCAATAAAATCTAAGAGGATTGCCTCCGTCATAACCTCCTAGAGAAATATCAAATTGATGATTCAAGTTGTATGATTTAACCGAATTTTTCATTCGTCTCGGAATAATTTTTTCGCCATTCACCTGGTCTAATGTCGAATATTTCCAAGTAGGTTCCATCATTATTTTTCAATTGTCGGAATTCTGGTTCATTTTGAAAACATGTCGTCAGTTGGTTAGTTTCACCCTCGGTTCCACCGATTAGTTTGCGTTCTGAAAAGTTCATGGTTTCAAGTCCTCTTTTCTCTACCGATGAATTGTTCCTCGGTTTATGGCTATTGTTTGTGCATACCGTCACAATTGAGGATAGTCAAAACTCTTCACATATCCTCATTATGTACCTACCATATACATGCATAACCTATACATGTTATACCTGAATTCATTGTATTGTTTGTCTATATAATTGTTGTCTATATATTGTTTGTCTATATAATCATCAAATCTCAAAAACTAATGAACGGATTCGTACAAAATTGATACTGTGTGGGTCGAATTTTCTGCAATATCGATTTGGGAAAAATGAATACAAAGTATAAAATAAAGTCGCTTCCTGCTGGTGTCTTTCCTTATACAGGGTGAGTCGTTAACTTGTACATATATTTTATAGATCCTTGCGTTCATAAAAAATACTTTTTTCGTAAACATTTTTTTTCGAATCAGCCTAGAGAAAAAGAGTCAATTTAAACTGGAAACATGCCACTGAAGCTTTTCCGAGCATTGAATCTACCGCCTGAACCTTCAAAAAAATGTAGCAGAAACTGAATTTTGCAAAACTTTTGGACGGAGTTGCATTCAGCCGAAGAATGAATTTTTTTAAATTTCGCTGATGTGATTTCCTTAAATAAATTTTAATACGGACCCTAAATGAATTAAAGGATAAACAGACTGCGTTTCGGATATACAGGGTGTTAAATTTCACTTGAAAAAAATTTCGAATACTCTTCTTTTTTATATTAAGAGATTCGTTTTACTTCAGGTTAAATTAGGTTGAATAAGAGTTCTATTTTTGATATAGCTTGAAAACTTAATCAAAATATAAAATAAAAGTAATGGTACAAAAATAAATCGCACCGAAAAAAATTATTTTACTAGAGAATTTAGGAAATAATATTCATTTACGATAAGTTGAATAGACACAATTTTACGGTCTACCCAAAAACGAAAGTGTTTTTGTCCATAAAAATTAATCACTTTGCAGAATCTCCGCCATGCTTATCTTTTGAAATGAGTAATCATTATTTGTTTGATGTCTAGAACAAACTCACGTAGAAGTGAACGAGTCAATTATATCGTTCCATGCAGTTTATTTTGACTACTTCAGTATTTATAACGTATTTCATAAACTCCAATAACATCAAAACATGAAAAGGAATAACCATTGCGATGAATTAATTTTTCGTTAAATGATCTTAGTCCATGGAGAATCTTCAACAAGAAAACCATTGGCGTAACAAGGTTGAGTCATGGGGCCATGGGGGGTTTTAACCTCACCAATGAAGAAAATATTACAATTTTTTTTTGTTAGTTTGAATTTTTTCATATTTCTTCTAATCATTGGGAGGAGGGTTAGCACCTCACAACGCCTAGGAAGGAAACTATTATGATTTGTCACTTACATAGATCCTCAGATACACCATTTAATAGTCCATTCACTTACATAAAAGCAGTCGGTTGGCCATGGAATAATTTTCAGACTTGCCAAAACCATTCGCCACATCCTATTTGTTTACGCTGCAAAAAAGCCGAAAGTGTTTGCTTATCAGGTGGTGTCAAACATTCGATAAAAGTAAATTTATATTATGTTTCTGAATCTGAAGAACTTTAACTTTATTCAAGGTTCACGTTTCCCTAGTCAGGAAGATTGTGAGTGAAGGGGATCACAAAGAATTTTCTTTCATTGTTACTACCAAAATTATGGTAGTGGTAGTAGTATTTCATTTTCAGACAAGATCTGCAATGACAAATTTGAACTATAATCTGAAAACTAAACTCTTTAGTATTGATTATGCGTAAAATAATTAGAAAAATTAAAGAGGATGGGCATCACTTTAAAAATCAATGGATGATAAATACAAAGTGGCCAACAACAGCCAAAATTACTTTCAAGCATTTGTAATGTCGATTGTTAGTTTCAACTATTTTTACTTCTGTTAATGAAAGAATATTTTGTTGGGGCATTCACCCTCTAATTAATTTGAGAGACCCATTCTCTACCATTGTTTCAAATGCATTTTATCTTTGGTTTTATTTTTTCGAATAAATTCTTGATATTAATCAGCAACCGATATTGCAACTTCTTCAATTTTTTGTGCGAGTGCTTAAGCAACATAAATTCTTCTGAAGCAGCTCCATAATATAGGTCAATGATTTAATTTTCTTTCAAGGCAAGAAGAAATAGGTATATTTAAACCCCGAATTCTTTCCTTTTTTCAAGCAAAGAAGTGAATAAAGAGTCCCTTCAATCAGTTCATATAAAAGTCAATTAGTGCGAGAAATACATACCTACGTAATTAAGTACTTAGACCTTTATGTAGAATGGGTAACATAGGATTTATAATCCAAAAATGTTTTAATAAGTTTCCCCTTTCAGTCTTAGGTGAAATATGTCAAATTTCGAACGCAACCGACTCTTTTTGTGAAAGTTACTGAACTATAAGTGTTATCTCCGTGAGAATAAAAAATTACAGAAAATACATCATATCACATCCAACATTCCAATTTCTTGTGTTCATTTCCATACGAATGAAATTCCATCTGCTATAAAACGCACTGAAACATTTCATCGCTTTTTTATGTTGTAAGGGGACGAAAGTGATGTGACCGGTATATCTATGGTTTTCACTCAGAGTTACACTGTTGCCAATTTCTCGCCAAATATGGTTTATTGCCATAGTCGCGATCATTTCCACGTATGTCAATCGTTTTTTATTACCCATTCAACGATTTTCTCGTCGAATGTTGAATCCATAAAATTGCATCGAATTATCATCTTCATTTCTTTCAGTCTATGACACAATCGCAGAAATCGAAACTGCCAGATTCTGAACCGTCAATGCTAATCAGTGAGGTGAAATTGACATGTAACGGCAGAAATATAATCGGACGGCGTAGAGAAAAGAGAATCTGCATCAGATTACCACTCGTTCAGAAGGAACATCACCATAATTTTCATCACAGTGTGAATGAATATTCAACATGCGTTTCTCATAAATCAATGATACCGATGATGCTGAGAAATCTGAAACGATTGATGGGAACACATGCTTCGTACAACACATTTCGTGAAATATCCCGAGAACCGTATGTAATGAAAAAGCAATTCCGGCAGCACAATATTGCACAAAAAAATTTCGAAAATCCATAAGTGATGGACTACCTTCACACGCTGTTGGTGTGCTGATTTTTCTACGATCTACTGAGTTTTCCTATTTTCTCTATATGAGGATAAACCGAGGGATAAACTTGTTATTTTTTTCTGAAAATTTTCGTCAAAAAATAATTGCTTGGGTAATTGATGAGTGGACTAAGGCGTGGGACCGGGGGAGTTCCTGTAGACGTCCTTTATCTTGATTTCTCCAGGGCCTTTGATAAGGTCCCACATCGTCGACTGCTTTCCAAGCTCTCACATCTTGGAATCAGGGGTGGCGTTCTTGCATGGATTAGAGCTTACATGTCCAACCGTACGTTTCGGGTTCGGGTCAATCGATCTTTTTCCGTTCGAGAAGTGCCTTTAACATCTGGTGTTCCCCAGGGTTCCGTTCTCGGCCCCATCTTATTTTTATTATATACTTCCGACCTCCCCCGATTACTCCGCTCAGCTTGTTCTATGTTTGCAGATGATACTAAAATTTACAATTTTCCTCTATCTAACTATGATACCCTTCAAAGTGACCTGCATGAAATTGGTGTTTGGTGTGACAATTGGTTACTCCCCTTGAATGTGGATAAGTGCTGTGTACTTCATATCGGAAGGAACAACCCAAGAAAAGAATACAGCATCTGTGGTACGAGGCTAGGGAGTGTTTCAAGTCATTGTGACCTGGGTGTGACTATTACCGAAGATCTACGTTGGACTAACCATATATCTATTGTCACTGCCAGAGCTAGACAATTGACTTACGCCATCCAGAAGTCATTTAACAGATGCGACACTGATACCTTAAAGCTTCTATACACCAGCTACGTTAGACCATCTCTTGAGTATGCTGGCCAGGTTTGGTGGCCATCCACACGTGCCGACGAACACCGTCTTGAGTCAGTGCAGCGTTGGATAACTCGTATACCTTACGGAACGATTCGTCCTTCCTACGAGGAAAGGCTCAACATCTTCCAATTGTCATCCTTTCTCTCACGACGCGAAAGAGGTGATCTGATATTTTCCTTCCGATCGCTTCGTGGTGACTTCGGAGATCGTATTCGCGGCCTATATACGATGAACAGCAACAACTTGAGAGGTCACCAGTTCAAATTGTCCAAGGAGAAGTTTGCGACCCCTCAACGCCAAGGTTTCTTGACGAACAGAATTTTCGAGAGATGGAACCGTTTGCCGAGCACCGTAGTGGACGCTGGGACCGTCAACGGATTTAAAAATGCCCTGGATCTCTTCGTTCCACGATCCATATATATGTGAACTTCATTTTTGTATAATTCTATTTGAGTTTATAGGAATTTACCTCAACTCTAATAATTTGTTTAATAATAATAATAATAATAATAATAACTTTTTTCTAATTTCTTCATGTTATATAGCATTTTCTCCATATTTTAGGTTGATTAGTTTAGCAAGATATTCCCGAAAATTGCAACAGTACAACTTTGCTAACGAGTTGCATAAATTTTCGAACATATTTTCTTTGGAAAAAAAGGGCTGTCTGACTTTTTTTTTTCATTATCTAAACTTCCGGAAAATCTGAAGAATTTTCGTGAAAATATTTTTCCATTCATTTGTGAGAAGAGAAAATGAAAGTGCTGGGAAAAATTCAAACGGCACAACTCAGTACATCTGTAGCACAAATTATTCCATTCGGTATAATCCAATTTTTCGAAAAGGGCTTGGCAGGCCCATTTTTGGTTTCCGCAACATCATTGAGTTAAGAAAAAAGGTCAACACGCCACAAACCTAGCAACTTCACACACATCTTACATCTTAGTAGAGCATAATTATAAGCAGGATGACTGAGAGTGGAGGCCCTTAAGTGTTCTCCTCAGTTATATTTAAACTCAACAGTGACATCCAGAATTCAAATGGAATTCGCTTGTTTGATGCATTTGGAATTGTTTCCCAGCAGGAGGCTCTTGTTCTTATGTCTACTCGTGTTTTTCGAGGCGAAGTTGATGTAGATTTATCCGTTTATTTCTTATATAATCCGCCTAGTTAAAGTCTACCAAATTAAACAAAATAATTGCAAATCATCTTGCTGATAATTTTGTAGGGTCTTCAATTCTCAATGGCTTCATATCCATTTCATGTTGGTCGCTATAACTTTTTTTCAATATTACGATTGTTGGAATCACGTCCTAAAATTAATCCTGATCACCTATAATAGCGGATGCTTGTTTTGTTGCTTCGAATTGACCCTCAGAACCCATTCCTGCATTCCTACCGAGTGTTTTCGAATGTCAATACAATCTCGTGTTCGGAATAAAATATTCATCAAGTTATATCCGGTGACTCTTGTACCTGACACTTCGTTCTTGAATCCATTTCCACGCACAGCGGCGTCGGCCATTAATAACATCCGTTTAGTGCGATTGTTTTTGTAAACCGATGCGCAGCTTTTTTCGCAATATCGGTTCCTCCAACTCGCCTATGCCGCTCGTAAATTGTGTTGTCGAAAAATGTTGAAAGCGCTATCTTCGTGTGAATTTTGTTGGGACGTTAACTGAGTCAGGTTTATAGCTATACTCCGGGAGAAGCGTTGTAAGTCGAAAATTGTTGATTTCGTGCCAAAGACAGTTATAGTTGGTAAATAAACATAGAAAAGCTTTCATTTGAAAACTTTCGAAATGAAGGTTAAAATTGATTGTTAAATGGTGAAACTACAGAAAAACTCTTTCTTCGCCAAAGATTGGGGGTTCCGGCAGAATATACTTGAACAAAAAATATGGTGGTTAAGATTTCATTCTCAACTTTTGAGTATATTCACTTTTCACACTTCATTTTCCTTGAAAAATATTGAAATTTGAAGGTTTCATATGTTTATGTTAGTTCATGTAATACTCGCACCAGAAAAGGAAAGAATTTCTATTGCTCCACTATGAAACGTAATAGACTATATTAAGTATTATTTTTTATGAATATTGAACCCAGTTAAGAAAGTCTTTCATTTTATTGCATCTAATAAAAGTTTAACTAAGTGTAATCTGATTAATACTTTCTAAATATATTATTTTTCATTTAGATTTCAGTTTACCTACTTCAAAAGTTATTGAATGAAATCTAGCTTTCAAAACTATCGTATGCGTCATATCATTTGGAATATTACTTGGCCATTTTCGCGGCTTTTCATATCCAGACTAAGGGGTAAATCAGATGACATTTGCTTATACTATTAAGGTCGGTTTCACAAAACTTTGATTGTATCGTTAAATTAATTGGAACCACCGCGATTCGTTGAAATTTCAAAACGAGTGATTCGATTGGTTCGAATTCACGTGAGGTTTTTTAATCGCACAATTAAAGTTTTGTGAAACCCACTCATAGACTTATTAGAGCTATCGGAAAATATAAACAACTGTCGGCTTGAGAAAGATGCCTAAAATTCAACGCCATCTCCCGGACAACTATTCCAGTCATAATTTGCGTTCTCGAAAAATGTTGAATCCTGCGATTTTTGTGTGAACGTCGTTGGAACGCTAGCAGTGTCGAGTTTATCGTAATGCGATCTCTCTATATCAGCTGACAAAAACCTGTTTTGCGGACCTAATTTTTATGGAATTATTCTCGATCTATAACCGATTCTCTGGGAGGGCGGTAACCGAATGACTAAGACTTCGATTCCTCCTTAGAGGATCTTGATATTTTTCACCGACTGGTTATACGGGTATCGAATTAAATTAATTCTAGGAGGATTCTGCATTTTCTGAACGTTTTTGGGTTTTCCCCACAAATTCAATTGAAAAGAGAAGAAATGGCAAATTTATGAAAACTCAGGAACAAATTTTATGATATGTAGGAAGTTCAAAAACTCTGAAATGTGATTTCGTTTTAGTTTTTTCTCAATCTTGTTTTTTCCAGAAATACTGAAAATGAGTATTTTTGTTCGATCTATCCCATACAATATGCGCGATATTAAATGCGATATTAAATATTTTCAATATATGGAATTCGTAATATTCAATTTTATTTCTCCCTCTTTTTTTTTGTTCTAGAGAATTCACTTCTTTGGGGATAGCAGATTGCGTCATGATAACATAATCATTGATAAACATTTCTTTGCATATATATTTGAAATCGTTGAAAGATCTAAAACACAATGATTTAGATAAGCTTTCCAGTTTCCTGTTCACCAAAACGATAAATACTTATTGGCATTCTTCTGAAATTTGCACAAGATCTTCTTAACTATAAAAGCCCATGTACCGAAGCAACTCATCAAGATAAAGATCGCAGTATAATTGTCATTGTATTTGTGTGCATAGCGTGGATGACTCAATATTTGAAGGGTCAATCCAACTAACATAAAACTTGTTAGTAAAGAGAAGCCCCCATATCCGACATCTGAAAATTTCTCAACTAGCAGGCACTCTTAATAATGGGGTTGCCGTTCCTAGAATTCGTCTCCCACAAAAACTTGTGACCGAAAGGAAATGCCTTACATTACAAATACCCATGAGGGATGGATCTACCTCGTAAACAAAAAGGCGAGAAATAATAAAGCACGCATCTGGTTTCTGGAACATCAGCTGTTGGACACGCAAGGGTGATTTCGTTGTTTGTATAGACCGATGGATGATCTCTCGATTCCTGTTAATGATTGCCTCTCGACATGGTACGGTACTCTTCTATTCAATGATGAGTTGGTAATCAATCTGAGTTTTATTGTTTTCCAAATTGTAAATTTTTTCTAATGGATTGAGAAAATTCAGAAAGCAATCACAGTTCACGAGCTTTTGCGGACTTGGCCAAACTTGTACAGCAATGACTATGACTATAGCTAGAGCATAAACCCAATGATGAAGTCTACGATAGCCAAATAAAGTTTCTCGTCAAATTTTGGCTGACAAACAAATATATGTTTTTTTTTATAATCAAGTTAAGAATTTGCGAAAAACCTAATTGTTACTGGAACTATCAGATCTTCACCTACTCCTTGTTTATCAGTTCTTTCAAACCTTGTTCTTCTTCGTATTCGCCGACAGACTACAACCTTGAATTCATGGAACAAATTCCATTCGTTTCCTAATTAATTTCTAATTCTTTCCTATATTCCAGAAAATATCTGAGCTTCCTAGATTAAAATTGAATTCTTGTCTTGCTTGAATCAATTATGCAATCTGAATAAAAAAACATGCACTCTTTTCAACGATGATCTGATTACTATGCTTTGTGTTAGACTTCCTGTTCTCAGAAAAATAGGATCTGCTCGCAATCATATGAGAACGGATTAGGGACGTTGTGATAGTATGCTTTTCAAATGGAATTAATTTGAGAGCACTAGTTGTATATTCAGCATTGCAGAGGAGACAATCGAACATAAATAATCATAATTAATATTAAATAATTGACCAAAATATAGATTTCTTGTACAACGTCACTAACCTCTGCTCACACTTTTTATGTTTTTGATTTAATATTGTAATGTGTTATATTATGTTTTTTTTATACATATTTTATATTCTTTTGATATGGAAACCTATGAGTGGAACCATTGAATTTTATAAATTGTACCAAAGTATCTCAACGAGATGTAATTCCTGCAATAATCAAACAATTCTTTCGAAGAAACGATAGTGTGTGCATGAAAATTGAAAACCTCTTCCGGGCTTATTGGTAATTTCACCTAACCTTTCGCCTACCATCCAGGCTGAACATGGATGCCATTGAAATTTATAAACATAAAAACAACATAAATAGAAAAGTAGAAACCCCTTTGTTACATAGCGCCTGGTTGCCGACCTTAGAAAAAAAACAAAGATCAAGCCGATACGAAGCGGGAGCGATGGGCCAATCAACATCGCGCTCGTAAACTCAACACCTTTTCCCTCCATTAAACGGGATGTAGATAACACTTCCGGTTCGAACACGTCAGTGTCAGAAATTCAGCGTTCGAGGTACAATCTTAGACCAAGAATCCTCTGAAGATGCCTACCGCAGTTGTAGGTGAAACGTTAGGTGAAATTATTCCTAATGGACCACAGCCAATAAGCTATTTATGTGCATGAAGATTTCGAACCGTAACATAATATAAATTTTGGGAAGAATACCTTTTGAACTCTAAATTAATATCAATATCATATAATTCCAGTATTTTCGGATACGCTGAGTTACAGACATCAGTCAGTGGTTTTTCAACTCCTCCTTCGTCAGTCCTTCATGAAATTTTCCAATTCCTTCTCTCAAGTCTACTAAAATCATTAATAATGCGAAACACTAGTTCACAGAATTAATTGGAAAAGGGAATTAAATTAAAAAAACTAGAAAAACATTCTTCAATCGCAAAGTAAACTAATCAGTTACACAACTATATACATTATATATGGATGAATTTCGAAAGAGAATGATAAAATATTTTGATTGATTTTACTAACTGTTTTTTTTACAAAAGTCACCAATGCAATAAAAACGAGGCATCCAACGCTTTATAATTTCAGTTTCATATTACCAGGTCTATTATAGACCTACTGATTGAATATATATATATATTCTTATGAAAAAGAGAGCTAAAATAATACATTAAATGTTGAAACAAAAAGTACCTAAGCTGAGGTAAAAAAAGAACGGGGTATCATAACATTCTTTGTATGATACTATAGAATCATACGATACTATCAACACTACTATCATACGATACTATACAGCCAGGGGAAAAAACCTCAGCCGAAAAAACCTGCCTCCCGTAAACAAAATAACATAAAATATCAAATATCAGGAAAATCTTGAAAGACATCAGTGTGATCATCTTCATGTTATCCGTCGATGGGCTCGGATGCACAGATTCTTCCCAAAACGACTCGTAATTCTTAATCTGAAATGAAAAAAGACAAAAGCAGAAAAGAAACCGATTATTCAGAATAAATCGAATGCATTTTGGAAATGCATTTGCTACTTTAAAAAATATCAACATTAAGATTTCTTGGCCAAATAATGTTCGGAGGTTTATAAATATTTATGACAGAAATGTCACAAAATTTGAAAGAAATGAAAAAAAACTCCATCAATTTCCCCTTTCCGAATCTGTTGAATGTTACGAAACTGATAATTTTTCAACATAACAAGCTAAACTTGTGAAAAATCAATTAATACATAACCTTTCAACTGTCCTCTTTCACGAGGATTTTTTTCTGTTGCCGTGTGGGTTTCTTGCAGAAGAATCTCTTTGATACCATGTTCATCAGCTAATTTGGAGACGTAATCACACTCTCCCTTCGAAATTCCTTCGATATTCAAATTCAAAATCCACAAATTGTTGCTCTCTGGTCGTGAGGGTTTTTTCAAACCAGATACGACCTTCCAGGTGATGATTTTTCGGCACTTCAGGTGTTTGAAGACCGCTACGGGACCCCAATGAAAGGCAATCATCTCCCATAGATAAACCAAACATGTTATAACACAAGAAAACAGAATATTTTTCAGGAGCAAAAACTAAAGACATATTACGAGAATTGTCATTCTGACAATAGTACTCAATCGGTTCATTCCTTGGTCGAACTTTACCTTCATTATTAGAAAAATACGGATAGTTTCATCTGCATTCCTAGACTGTTCACACAAAAAACTGTATGGTATCCTGACGAAGTTAATGTGTGATAACTTTTCGCCAAACTTATAGGATAGGAAATGTCAAGAATACCATTAATTATTGATTGAGAAACTATTCACAGCAGAAAATATTCAAATATTTGAATAAATTATCACGAATCTTTCATAATTTGTGAATAGCGCTACCTACAGTTGATTAAACGAAACATTCCTCTTATTCTGGAATTGTCGAAACAAAATCTAAACAATGTATACACTATGTATTTAGAAATCCAATTACATTTCACCATTTAGAATACACTGACGGTGAATGATTTACATGGCGATAAAAATGAAATAATCTACTGTCATGCATTCAAATAGATGGTATATACTTGATCTGATGCGTTGGGACAGGATATTAGCACAATATCCAAAAAATTATTGTCAACAGCTCGTTTCCACATATATTTTATTGAATTTCATCGCTGTTTCTGTTAGATTTTTTGGTATACGAAATTAACTAATTATAGGAATATATTTAACTCATCAATAATACCTACAACGTTGCCATTTTCGACATGCCCCCGTAACCTTCTTCATCGGACACCCATAAATTAACTCCGGTATTGTATTGAATCGAATTCTAGTGTTCTTGCATGAGAACCGAACGGTAAAGCGGAGATTAGTAGGTATTTCTATTATCTCGTGTGAACTAATGGAATAAGAAACGTTCTCTCTGCATTCCGAATCGTTTCTCTGCCATTTACTAATTCTGACACTTTTTCCTTGCAGATATACTCAGATCCAGAATCAGAGAAGTCTATTATGAGTTCGGTGGTTTACTGCATCCACCACAAGGAAGGTTGTAAATGGTCCGACGAACTGAGAAAACTAAAGGTAAGAATCGAAGATTAGAGCGTTTTTAGAGTGTTGATTCATCTGTGGTTAAATTGACTGAAATAATGACGAAATAGCTTATCACGGGCATCTCTTTTCAGAATTCGGGTGCTTCCAAGATAATTTCGATCATTGTTGAGTGACCAAAATTGAAATAACAAAAAATAATGTTAAGCAACGAAAATTTTGACATTCCAGACAAAATTCCTCAAACCCAGTTCCTAACTGTTAAGAAATAAATTGCCTTATTGTGAGGAAATTATATTTCCTTAGAGTTGTTAGTTTCCTACATAAATGATTAAGTATATAGATGTAGATATATCTACATTGCTTTCAAATGCATTGTTGACTTCAACATTGAATGATTGGCCAACAATGGTGAAGATTTCATCTTTGGACAAAGGTCTAGGAAGTAATGCATTACAACATTTTCGAGGAACTCGTGTTTTTTCTCTTGCGATAGTCCATAAAACTTTGCATATTCGTACTTTTCTCTTCGGCAATACATAATTCTAAAGAAGCAGTATTCACTGCCTCAACAATCTCTGGAGGAGTCCCAGAAATGAACAATTCATCATCACTTATCATTTAACACTATTTTTCGTTTTCGAAAGCATCAGCAATTGAATTTACATGCGTCA
Source organism: Hippodamia convergens (assembly GCA_038502775.1). NCBI lineage: Eukaryota > Metazoa > Arthropoda > Insecta > Coleoptera > Coccinellidae > Hippodamia > Hippodamia convergens. The sequence continues at coordinate 37,958,095 of CM076611.1, read as the reverse complement.
AGTTTGACAATTCAACGTTTCTATAATGCAAGCAATTTTATTAAAAAGTTAAATGAATGAAATCAATCCAAAATTAATGGATATCTATCGAGTTTTGAACAATTTTCTGAAAAATAGTTTACTTCGTACAGAAAGTCACATTCCTATACTCTAGATATTTGAGAAAAATTTTGTTGTGCTAGGTTTGTGCTGCCTTATGCCGTTGAAATTTTCGTTTTTATTCCATACGGTTCTCAAGATATTTTACAAAACGTGTTGAACGAACACATGTTTCGTAAAACACATTTTGTGAAATATCTTGAGAACCATATGTAATAAAAGAAAAAGTGCTGGGCCAACTTCACACACCAGGTATGCTGATTTTCTCACAATTCACAAATTTTGCTACATTGCCGATTTGAGGGAAAACCTGTCTATTTTTTCTAAAAATCTGACTGGCACAATTGCGGCCTAATCATATAAAACAATTGTTCATGATGTCCTGAATTTTTTTTTCATTTTTGTAATTTGCCAGAAAATTGATGAATTTCCGTGGAAATATTTATGGCACAAGAGAGTACAAATGTAGCTTAAACAAAAAGTGCTGGGTATTCTTTTTTTTTAATTTTGATTTTTTGGGGAACTAACAGACTTTCGAAAAATTTCGAACGGCACAACTCAGTACATGTGTAGCAGAATTTTTTTGAGTCATTGGAATCCAATTTTTTGAAAAGTGCTGGGCATTTTTTCGGTTTTTGAAATGTCTCGAGAACCTTAATGAATAAAAAATAATTAACCGTACAATTAAGCACAAAATTTTCCGAAAATTTGAAAAAACATAGACGAAAAACTCATCTGTATCTTCGATATGTAACGCACAATAAAATACCAAAAATAAACAATCTACTAATAGATTATCAGAAGATAGGCGTATCCCTTGTTTGAATTCGTCTTTGAATCCTGAGTAATTCTTATTTCCTTATGACGGGAATTGGAAAGAACAAGGAACCTCTTCAAATGTTACAAACCTTCTCGACTGGCTGGGTTCTAAATTTGCCGCTTGCACGTTGTCTTCCGCCGATCATACTATGGAACGAGAAACATCTGTCTAAAGAGGCGGGTGGCAAAGACGTGCGTTTACAAAAAACACTGAATATTCCGTTCGGATTCCTGTGACATCCTGACAATGGGACATATGACGTAGCGGCTTGGGCGTTCACCTTCACCCATAGTGGCACGAACAATGGGCAATCAATGGATGGCTGGGCATTATGCGACCTCGAGTATTTGAAAGAATCTCAGATCTATATTTCGATTCGTATGGAATCTTTTTCATTTAAGGGCTTGTAAAGTCGATCCTGGTTTGAATCGTTGAAAGTGTGTTTCATAAAACTTTGATAGCCTGATCACGCACTGTCAAGTTGATTGAGCCACCAAGAATCGTTGGAATTTCATATCAACTGTTTCGATTTGTTCGAAATCGCGTAAGCTTTTTTGATCGGGCAATGAAAAGTTGTATGAAACACCGCTGAAGAGATCTTATGGTGGTTGATCCATCCGATTGGAACAAGCTACCGAGGTAGCAAACTAAGTTTGAACATTTCGAGAATGAATATGTGATAGTTCCACAATATGTAGATTCTTGAGGTCAAAAGAAATACTTTTTCCGTATACCGTTTATTCCAATTGAGACTAGAGGGCAAGATATAGTAATTTCAAACTTTCATAATGAGCTATGCCTACCCTGTAAATCATGCCACTAATAGCACTAATGCCCATTAGATCTACCGCCAATCACAGTGGCATGTGGCATCCAGTCAAAGTACCCATTTTTTTAAATTTCGCTGATATAATAGTATATTCTAAAAGAAGTTGCAGAATGAGCTCCTATTCCAACATGAATGCAAAATTCGAAAACCTTCAACGAAGGAGCGAGTTTTCGAAAGCATCAGTGTTGGAATTGCCTTCTGCAACGAGTATAAGACGATATTTTCAAGTCAAGTTTTGTGAAATACTCTCGAAATTCAAATAAAAATTCAGATTAGTGACTTTTGAGTTGTATCTTGGCAGTTGGTGTGATTTACGAAATTTGACAGATTACGGAATTTGAATTGATTGGATTTGAAAATTCAGAGGATCTGAAGTCAGTGCTGCCAACCACTAAACCAAAAACATATCTGAAAACAATGCTGTAATGAGTTTCGTTACAGCACTACTTTCAGTACTGTAATGAACTCATTACGATGCAGAAACAGAAACATTTTTTTGAATGATTAATTACTCAATGTGCATTTCAAGAGGTTTCTTGAAGAACACTTTTAATTTCCAAAATATTTATTAGATGGCATTCAACTTACTTTTGAGAGTTGGGTCCTCTGAATTTCATGTTGTATGGAATGTAATGGTCATAATGAATAAAATGAAACATATGAGTAGAAGATTCATCCCATCAATGGATTCCGAAGATTATTTAATTCGATTGAATCATTTCCGAGATATATTCGAAAATTGCATTTTCAATGAAATTTCAACAGCCACATCTTTTCAACGTCGAATTGGAAAAAATAGTAAAACCAAAAAGTGTTTCTTTTGACCTTGGGACTCCCGATAAAATATATGTATAAGTCAAAGACTCGCCCGGTATTCAAGACTCAGCAAAAAGCATTCAAAATAATTGGAATATTCTGATGAATCCACGTTGAAGGCACACAAAGAAAATTGAATGAAGGAGGCTCACCAAACCCTCATCGAGTGCGGAACACTGTTTCAATTTATTTCTAAATAAATATATACCATCTCTGATATCACTTTTCAACAAACTGCTGAAAAGATAATTGAAAAAAAAACAGAACTCTGAAGTTATGTGTTCATTAGAATCTACGGCATTCACAAAAAGAACTGGAAGAAGTGATCAAAACTCGAACAAAGACATGAAGACAAGACTGCAAGTTTGTTTTCTAACCTGCCAACTGTTCATAGACGATAATTTCGACAGCGATTAAGAGAACATGAAGAGTGCCATTAACGCCGACTCTACTTTGTCCTTCTGAAAGGTTGGTCCAATCAAAGAACAACAATTTATGTGAGCATTCTATTATTACTGTTAACAATTTCAACAATCTATTGAAAAATTATGGAAAGCAATGAGATTAATTGCGATTTGTACCACGAATTAACATTCTATAATTTTTTTTATTGGCAACAACTCATTTGAAATTTGACTTCTAACTTGAATGAAACTTTATTCTAATTTTCGTGACAAAGTCTATTGAGTTGTTGCAATAGTATGTCGAATCGAGTTGTCTTATTAATATAACTTCATTCTTTTTTAGGTTATAGGAATCATAGAAAGAGAAAATGAGTAATTAAATTTTTGATCCGAACTTTACTCAAGAAAGAGACAAAGCTGATTCGAGATAATATCTATTTTTTCTTTTTGGTCACTCATAGAACGCATTATAGATAGCTGGAAATATATATTTAAGAAAGGGACAACCTATGATTTACTCATTTCATCTCACATTTTCGCGGTAACATTCACATTACAGTTAGACAAAAAATCCCACAGCCCGTTGTTATACATGACGCTTGTAAAAATCACATCAATTTATACATATAATAGATTCTATGATCCAGGATTAAAATTATTTTTAGATAATTCCCAGGTTTCCCGAGAACGGAGTTTCAGGTGCCTGAATTTGATTCGTGGACCGCTCGAGAGGATATTATCCAACATTCTTGAATGAAAAGAAATATAACATTTCAACCTTCTCGAGTACCTATATCCAGTTTCAATTACCCATTGTACGAATGTAGGTAAAAACATATCTCTTGAAATTAATAGTTAATAGGCAGGTACCGTCAAGTCCTTTGTAAATCTTCGTTGTGTTATCATGACCGTAAGTAGGTCTCAAGAATCGTACCGTACCACGCAAGAACTCAAATCCGCTAAATCCATCCGCAAGATTTTTGAATAGCAGGTATTTCTGACACGCAGCAACCTATGACTCACGCTGGTCGTTCACATCGTTGTATGTATTCCTGTTGATCCAGACGATCAACATCGCGCGAAATGATAATTTAGTTCGGGAGATTGCGTTGAATATGAGATAGTATACGTTGGTTACACCCAACAGTTACTAGCGCATAAGGACGTATTCGTATTCGTATTCACTGGTAATCGAAGAGCAATCGCAGTTAATAGCTGTTACTAAGAAATATAAAATTAACGCCCATCACTACATAACCTTTAACCTAATAGAAACTTAGAAAAGCGTCCTAATGTCAACGATATTTTTGGCGAATTTCAAATAAGTATTCAAAGGACTAATTTCGAAAAGGTGATTTCAGTCAGACAGAAGAAATTTCTCTGAGTTCGTTTTGGCGCCGCAGCTAACTTCGGGAAGCGTTGCTTATGGAGAAAGCGGTGCCTCATTATTTCGCGAATTTCATGTTCAGGAAATCATTTCGAAAATGTTGCTAATGACGTAGAAGGTATCAAAATGCTCCCAGTTACCCCCACCATAAATTAATCTGTGATACTTAATAGTTTCGTGAATTGATAACTAGTAGGCCAATAGATTTTTCTTAAAGATAGAATCACCATTGACCCTAAAAACACCTTTGACAAGAGCAACTAACGAAATAACATATTCACTTGTTTGTTGTCAGCTAACTGTTACTGAAAATGAATCTGGATTTAATAACGGTTACTCAGAAATAACGTTAACGTTTATTTCTACATAACCTATTTCTACATAACCTTACATAAATTCAGAAAGACGTTCTAATATTTAGTATTTTTAAAGTCAATTTCGAATATTTGAAGCTTGTTTTTAGGAAAGGTGACCTGAATTTTCTTTTGATTATACTGACTCCGATTGGATCGAATAATGTTTTCTCTCTTTCTGTGTCAAATACGTTCATCAATGGTCGCATTCACTGAACAAAGATTTCGCTGCCGCCCCGCTACCGCTTCCTAGCATAAATTGAAAGCGCTCCCAAAATGCCCACTGCTCCAGAATGTGTTGAGTTTGTAGCGCATATGCCACCGGACGATCCCACAACAGTTGCACAACTGTTACGTTCGGTGAATGCACCCAATAACTCATTCGCGCACAGTTTTCATGCTAATATTAATTTATTGATTACATGGTGGCCTCCTGCCACGGATTCAGTTATTATCTGTCAAATTTAAGAGGGAGAAAACTTTTCTGCCAATCAAGATTTTTCAATGCAACAAATACTAAACGATATTCATGGAAATATTCCAACAATTTCAATACAAATTCTATGAATCAGACAAAATAACTTAAAATACTCGAACAAAAGGCTTATTCTAACACTCGTTCATTCGAAAACTTGCCTCTTCGTGGCTCGTTTTTTAATTTTGAACTCTAGGAAGAATATCAATGCCTTCTCCACTTGTATTATAAATAACCTTTCTGTATATAGCCGGAAAAGCTACATATAGCATCGAAAAAATATTATCTGTAACATTCCTACGTTTGGGGGTATGTTCGATATTATAGGTTTCAGTATAGTTTTAGCTGTATATGTATCGAGTTTTTTCACATATCATAACAGCATTCACCAACTACATATACAGGTTGTCTATGAGTACTAGTAGGTTGTAGCAACGGAATTTGGGGTCGATTTATCGTCAACAAAAGAGTTAGTTCTTTTATAAAACTTCCTTAAAGATGGCACCCGAAAAACAGTTTTTAAATTTTTCTGAAGAATAAAAAATTGATTAAAACGAAATCAAGCAGATATTTCATGCAGGAGGGAAGGCATTAAAAAAAATTGGTGGTGTTCCTCTATGATTGAAAACTGTAGAAAAAGACACCCCTCTCAACCTTGTTTCGCAAGAAACTTTTTTTCCATATTCATATTGAGTTCAGGTTAAAATATGGTTATATAAAAACCTGAGAAACAATTGTGAATAAATTGAAATCACAACTTCGAAGCTCCATTTGTGAAAATCAAAATAATGAACAATTATTGAATCAGAAGCCAAGAAGGCAATAATTTTTCAAAGCTTTCCTGAAAGTTATTCATTCATTCAGCAAGTCTTCCAAAGGTAATTTGAATTGGTGTAAGATGTGCGAGGCTACCTCCCGGACCATAATCCCCGTCGGTATTTTCCCGAGAAACAGGCTCGATAAATAATGCAATGTGAGTGAGGGATCTGATCGATGCTTCATGTTTCACAACACACAAGTGGTTGTCTCTATTGGTCCGAAAGTTCTATTTTTAGCGATAGTGATGTAATTGGTGACCATCATTTTCACTCATTTATTTCTTATGCTTCGTACCAGTGTGAGATTTATTATCTTATAGAAAGCTCGATCAATTACGAGTCAAAGGTCGAAAAACCCTAAGTACATTGCCATTGCCATTATTATATGAATTGTTTTCATGATGTGACACTTCATGTTTTCGAGAACCTATCTAGCCTATCAGAAAATGCTCGGTGTATTTCTTGTAAAAGCAAGAATGTCCAATCATAGAATGACTCAATTGACGTCACCATTCTCTAATGAAAAGAGGTAATGTCTGATTTAAATAAATTTGCATTACACAATCTGAAAATGTATTAAAATTGTTGAGAATGATTTTTTTTTAATAACGGTGAGTGTTTCATATATTTTTGTCTAAGGAGGTTCACTTCTAAGTTACTGCCCTTTGAATATGAGGGACAATTTTTTTTATTAGTCTGCTAAGTGGAAAAAGAAGAAGAATGAGACTTGGTAGTCAGCTACTTAACTGCTTTCATTTGCAATCTCAATCCTCACTATATTTTCCATCATAAAATCTTGAAATTTCGAAAGGTTTCAGAGTAGGAAATTGATTCTACAAGAAGAATACAATACGCAAATGTGTATTGAAGTTTTTTTCTAAATTAAAAAATGTGTCACAACAATTACTATTGAAAAGGTGTAAAATTAATAGCTATATGCTAAAGGCAAAGTTTGCTTCATACGGTGACAATTTTATATTACTTAAAAGCATTTAGAATTATTATTTCATGAACTCCTTCACAATAATGTAAAACCGACTGTCGGTGAAGAGTAATAATGAAGTTCCTTCTGAAAGAGAAAGAATACTGATATGATGTGCTTTAGAAGTTTGTTCAACATTTTCTAGGAATTATAATAATGTGTGCTGCGTCTTTGCTAATCGAATATTGCTGTGATTTGATATCCTATTCTTTTTATTGAATTGAATGCATTGCAGAATATGGAAAATTGACACATGCTAAAATGGCAGATAGGCATTTCATAAGTGGCCTCGTTAATAGATGTGGTTAATAGTTCGTAGGCTGCCTGCTGAATTATATCCAGAAACGATATAACCTTATCATACATAGCATATTTATGCGAATTTATCTACGTCGATACCTGGGTGACTTTCACGAGTTAGAAGAATATGTTCCACATTCATTCTCTCGAAACGAGTACCACAAAAATGGCCAACAGGTTGAATGTAGGAAGCCATTCTCTGGTATTCAGATTTCTGAAGGAAAAACTTGTTGAATCTCTATCACATCTGACGGACCTAAGCAATTTTACCTAGAGATTTTCTACTGCTCTTGTTTTTTCGTCAAATGATTCGTCGAATGATTAGATATGCACTTCTCAATTCCTATTTTATTCTTCAGTTTCCGTTAAATGTGTTTGGCTTAGTCCGAGACAACAGAATTGTCATTGATGTTCCTTCAAATAAACCATTTTTTCTTCCAATAAGATTAAATTATGTACTGTCCTTTCCTGGAAGATAACCTGGAGCTTCTTGAAGATATATACCTGTATGGATCACGAAACTGTTGTTTTTGCATGATGGTGCATTCATTGTTCATAATTAAGGGTCATCACCTCATCCAAACCGTTCCAAATTTTGGCATGACACATAAACTCTTGCATTTCAGGTTTTTCTAATATTCTGAACGATCTTTCGTACATGATATCGAAGAATTTAAAAAATACGGAGATATCAAAATGTTCTGAAGTAAACTATATTCAGGATAGACTTTTCCACCATCATAATGAAATTCGGTAATTGAAAAAAAAACACCAGACCGTGACATCGAAGTTTCAAATAACTGAGAAGCTCTTAATTTTTTTTATTTTTCTATAAATATTTCAACGGAGGGTCACTTGAAAAAGAGGCTTCTAAGAACAAAACAATAAATGAAATCAACCTTCAATTTGGAGTTATTGTTCGCATCATTGCATCAATTCAGATACACCAATTATAATGAATTCTGTTATTTAAAGGAAATGCTTGCCCCTAATAGCATAATGCAGAAATAGTTGTATCTACAACTGTAACGTGAACAGAACGATCCAAGGGACCTATATTGCACCAAAATAAATTGCAACTGAGTTCAAGTTTTCAATACTATACAACTAAAAACGAAATATTTCGGTACAACAGATTGTTATCTTTTTTTCCTGAGTTCATTTCCACTGGACCAACGTTCATTAATTTCAAAAGTGCAAGCGGATTTGCAAGATCCAAGTCCCAAGATCTTCTTCGAACCAATGTTTTGGATAGTTAGGTGTTCATAGAAATGTTTCGTTTTTAGTCATTCATTTCGTTCCCGATTTCTCTGTATGAGACTTTGCGCGCAATATCAGAACAGAACAGAACTGAAAGGTTTACGACATCCTGAAATAAATCATTCGTGACTACGGGCCACTTCTTTAATTCATGCGAAATGCTTTTTGATAAAAGTCGCTTCACAAACATGCTGACTTAAAAAAGGCAGTTCGGAAATGGTTCGAGTTTCACAAACATAATCCAACCGTCTTTTGGATAAAGCTTCCTCTCATTCCCAACTATTTAGTTTCCTAGAGTTGGCTATTCTGCGTACTAGTTGCCTGCATTTGGTAATATTTCTTGGAAATTGAAATTTTGTTGACTTAAAGGAAAACTGGTCAAGCATTCTGTGTACCAGATTGAAGTAAACGAAAATATTTTCCAGTACTCAATTATTTATCATAGGGTCCTACAAGCTTTGTGGTTAGCGATACATGATTGAATTATATGAAGTGCAAATCGAGTCATTTAAATCAAACAAGTGTTTTCCTTTTAACGATAGAAGTTATGTTACACAAATTTTGAATATTTGACAAGTTTCCAGATCCATAGAAGTCGTTCGTTTAATCGCCTGTAGCTATGATCTGGTTGGAATCAATAAAGAACCAATCTAAAATTGAATAATTGAACTTAGAAGTGAAATGATATTCAACGTATTATATTCGAAGAAGTTGCAAATTTCATTTTTTTGGTAGAAGCCTGCATGTACCTACCTATATTCGAGTGGATGTAATATCAAAAAACTAATTGTTGTTATTAATATCAAGAGACAATATCAATGAAAGATTTCAACGTTGTCCGAATATCCCCATATTATCTAATGTGTGTGCTATTAGATATATCTTTTAATTCGATAAATTTGACGTAAACGACCGTTAAATGAAACCGATCTAGTCAAGAGTCTAGAAGGATGTTGGGTAATAACCGTCAACCTGCAAACGACCTTCTAACGCCTAGAAATGGTCGATACACGAATTCACCTGAGGTTTGTCATAGAAAGGATCGAGATTCTTCTCGTCTGAGCAATTCTAGCAATCGCGAGGAGAAGTCTCGGAACAAGTTTATGCAAGTAGGTGCCTGCTTCTCTCATTCTCGCCATCGTCCGATGGCCTCCGGCTTGTTTACATCCTCTGAGAGAATGAAAGAAGAACTGACTTGATTTCTAAAGATTCCATCGCGACCTGGGCAATAATGGAGTTAGAAACAAGCCAGAGGCCACAATTGTATGTTTCTTTGCTCCCATTAACATGTGTATGTCAACTACTTTTGAACATTTTTGAAATGATGTTGACAAGCTGTTTATAGTAAGAGAAGAAAATGGGGTACCTACTCTGATTCGGTGCAGAAATTGAACATTCTCCACTTAAAGATTGAAAACCTTATTGGTTAATGGGATTGGAAGAAAATAAAAGGCAAGATATCTTCAACCTTCATTTGTTCAACGTCAACGTTTCGCACCATCACTGATTTTTCTTCGGGAATTTGTTTGAAATACAATTGAATAACATTGTGAAAAGGTAAAAAACTTGGCTCACTGAATAGTTACAATAAACAACGTGATCGATACCACTGAAGAATCCGGAAAATAAAATGTCGAACAAAACAATCTAAAATTTCCAAAATACAGCAACTTGACCTGCAAATCATCAACCATTAATAAAAGTTTTAAAGTTACAATCAACTGTCTCTTCACATCTAACCGAAACATTGACAACCGAAAACCGTAAAACGATCAGTGACATCGACAAAACTCCCTTTTTCTATCGTCCGTTCTATTGAATCGGTATGAAATTATTTAACTGTAGATTTTTATATTGTTTATACCTTCTTGAATTCTTTTTTAATTTCATTTTGAATAATTTAAGAGACCTGAAGAAGGATCACGGATGGTCCGGAACGTTGACGATGAATAGAATGTCGCAGATATTGCTGACCATGATGAATCCAATACGTTTCTGTTAAGCGATAATAGTATAATATTCTAAAACAAGTTGCAGAATTGGCTCCTATTCCAGCACGAATGAATCCGCATGAGTGTTGGAATTGCCGTCTGTCACTAGTATTAGAAGATATTTTCTCTATTTCAGTAAAATACTATCCAAATAAAAAAAATCAGATCCCACATCCTAGTCTCTTTTGTATTGTACCTTGGCAGTTGGTGTGACTTCCGAAATTTGACAGATTACGGAATTGGAATTGATTTGATTTGAAAATGTGATTGTCAGTATTGACAACCACAAAACGAAAAATATAACTGAAAACAATGCTGTAATGAGTTCTTTACAGCATTACTCTAGTACTGTAATGAACTCATTACGATACTGAAATAAAGAATTGCTTTATTTTCCACTCTTTAAAAAAGGATTCCATTCGTGCTTTCTTCAATATATCTCGATCTCCTCAACCACTTATCCATTGGGTATTTATACATATTGATATATACGAATAAATTCAGCATCAAAATCGTCTTTGACCCATTAGAAGTATAGCCCTTGGTAAATCCGAGAGAAGAAAAACAGGAAAACATTAATAACACTTTCTTTTTTCTTTGATTCGAATTGAATAAACAAAAAGTTCTCGGATTCTGAATGAACAGAACACAGAAAACTCGAAGAATTTCGTACCGCCATAATTTTCATGAACCATAATTTTTCTGAGCTTTCAACGTCTAGGATTTTACAGGCATTATGTAAATAAAATAAATTTGGACAGTTCTTTATGATTCGGAAGCACATAGGGTTCATTTCTGAAATTATGAGGCATTCAACAAAATATACAAAAACGAATACAATGAAAGAAGTAGTCTCAAAAAAATATGACTAACCTTCTGAAATCACCCTTCATAACAATATCAGAAATGTAGAAGTAAAATAAAAAATGTATTTTAACAACATACATCTATGCACGAAATTTGGTATTCACCCTTCAGAAGTTATGCGGAGATTTTTATTTTATTTTATCAACTTTGGATTTGCGCGATGAGTTTATTTATATATACTTATTTTTCATGTACTATCACCCCCAGAAAGCTCGGTACCCGTATGTGTTGATTTTCGTGGCAATGGAATAATTTTGGAATAAAGGATGTCCTTTCAAGCAACTCAATTTAATACAGATATTTAAGAATAAGGAATACGACAGAATCAAATTATTTCAGCAAAATCCCAAATATTTTCAGATCAGCAATAGCCTTAAAATTCGCAATGTTCGCTTATTACCATAAGGCAAAATAAAATACGTGACACGTGTTAGTCATTACCGCGATCGACCGGATGTAGAGCCGCGATCGACCGGTTGGCCACCCCTGCTTCAGATGTTGCCAACTGAATTTACACAGGGATTTCCGCGATTCTGACAGCTGCGCAAATTTATATTCACATAGGGCATGTTTGAGATCCTGTACACGCCTATGTTTGTCGGCGACTTATGTATAATTAAGTTCTGGCAGTGAATTGATGACCTTTAAATCTATCGACGTCTGTTATTGTCGTATGCTTCTGATTCTACATCCCTCACCCACGATTCTGGGATCACAGAAACCTGTATTCATCGATGCATTCCCGATGTTTTTTTAATTATATCTATGAACGGGTGGAACGCTGGTGATTAAAAAAAAGTTATGTTCGGCTTTAATTGCGGTCGGTAACTAACTCGATGTCCATCTTACCGTAACTAAGATATGAATAATGCATTAGATTGCCAGTAGAGCACGTCAAAGTATACACATGCTGTTTTCAAGAACGCCACCCTTTCGATACAATGAACTTCGGTCATGCCATTGTGATTTTGCGGAAGGTTCAACGAAAGCTAGAAACAGCTGGCGAACAGCCGGCAAAGCTATCTACTGAATACATACATCTTTTGTAATTATCCGCCGAAAAGGAAGTGAAAACGGTAATTCTTTGCTCTCATTTCATTGATGACAGCCATCCGAGAATACAGGAATCATGAAGAAACGAGGAATAAACTGAAGTTATCATTTGAATAACCATAATTTTGAAAATATCATTTTGAAAACGATCGCACTGAACTCAACAAACTTGGTACTGCAGCCACTATTACACATCTCCACTGTTAGTGCCTCTATTATCATTAAGTACTTGACAAAATTAGTACATCAGACATCGTTCATTTCAGTAAATTTCATTTTGGCAGCAATGCCATAGTTTGATGGACCCGATAATTACTATTACTATCCTGTGTTGGTTTGTTCAGCAGATTGAGTTTCGGATTAAGTATTCTATCTGGATAGATTTATTCATGCGATTAAGACGTGGTTTGTAAATTGAGCAGAAAGAAATAAACTTTGCAATATTATTTGTTTTCAACATTCATACTCACATTCCAAAATAGCGATTTCAATGAGAAGTTACTCCGAAAATATAAAACTAAGAAATTTAGGACATTAAGGATGAAAAGTGTTTTTCTCTCTTCCTGGAATAAAATCCGGAGGCAACCTGAGAGAAACTCTTGGTTTTTTCCGAATTTCTATCGTATATAGTAAGATATAACTCGGGGTCATGAGGGGAATCTGAAAATAATCGAAGACTCACCCTGTATACTGCAGTATATGTATAATTTCGAATACCAAATCAAATCGAACAAAATCCACCAGGTATGGGAATTCTGACGATCATCCTTTTTTCAGGGTCACCTGAACACCTGCAAACATGATGCCATACCCTGTACCAGTAAGTGCGGTGCCCAAATACCAAGGGTGCTGATGGAAGATCACCTCAAGTACACCTGTCCGCAGAGGAGGGCGAGGTGCGAGTTCTGTAACAAAGAATTCACGGGACACGCACTTGAGGTAAGAGAGGAAATCAATCGGACGATAAAATATTTGGAGCTTTTTATCGACAGTGAAAATTTCTGCGTCTTACTTTTTCAGAGAAGGTTCTTAACCATGAGTGTTCATGCCCTGTATGCAACGTACGTTGAAAGGTTGAAAAATGTAGCTCTAGTCATCCCTGGAATTCTGGGGATGTGAATTTGCTTCTAGCACACGATAATTTCCCATTTTCTCAAGTCTTCTTTTTCTTCATCAGTCGTGTGTTTACATCAATGAAGACCAGGTTTCATTCTATCTTGTAGGTGGTCGGGTATATTTTTCCCTTTTTTAATCTTTGTCAACCATTCATCGGATATTCTGCTCATTTCGTCTCTTCATTCCCTTAATATATCAAAAATGGACAAAACATTGAGGTCACTGCCAATACAAAATTGATCAATGACATTGAAAGTGTCATGCTGCTTGAAGCTTCGCCCAAAGTCGATAATCTTGGGAGAATCTTGCCAGTGGTTCTAACATCAGTAAAAAAAATTTCCTTATTCTTTTCTGGATTCTTTCTACTTATGGCGCGGTCTCCTTTCGGTGATTAGGATCCAAATGACATATATGATGTTCGATAAACTGCTGTGACACAAAAGTTTTTGGTCTGACCATCTCCTCAGGTCCTTCAGCCACGATTTCTGGTTTGTCCCCGATCTCCTTTGCATTACATGATGAATAGAAATAAGCTGCCTCTCAACAAATGACTTCTTTTTCCTTATTCATAAGTTAGATTGGTGACCTTGCTGACCCATGAATTCCGCAGCATTTCGGAGGCCTCCACTATTGTTTCTGTTTGTGGGTCTTTCGTCAAATTTTCGCACCTTTAGATCAAAACCAATGAAGAGTAGCATCTAATCATCCGAGTTCTGAGCTCTAGGCTAAAGTCCGAACATGCTGATGAAGGTTTTTTTTCTAATGTTCGTTCTTTGATTTTATTATTTTTGCGTGTAGAACTGGATGTTGAAATTAACACTCAGATATTTTATAGAGATTACTTGTTTCATTGTTTTTCCCCTGACAGGTAGATCGGTATTTTGATTTTGTGAATAATTAGTTGCAATTTGGCTATTCTGAACTACGGCATCTCTCTTCAAGATTTCAAAAGCCGTACCATCTTTACATTTGCTGGGATGAGCAAATTTGGGAATGTCGATAAGTGTGTCTCATTCAAATTACTCGTCTCTATCTAGGAGTCCAAATACAGTAGCAGAAGTATGAGCTGCTAATGAGAGGATTATTGGGTGAAAATTTGGTGTTATCCTGTTTGCAAAAGTATCCTCTCATCTGGATTTTCCCCATATTTTTTAGTATTTCATTTGTTGTGAAGTGGATACAATTTTTCCTAGCATATATTAATTTCATTATTCTGTATGTATACAGAGTTGGGACCAAGTATGGAACCAATCAAATATCTTTCGAACGAAATGGACAATTTTTACGGAATTTTTCAGGTAAATGCAATGACGCAAAATGCATCTGATGAACAATTTTTTGTTCATAATATACTTCCGATTGAACCTGAAATACCCTTAACTTTTTTAATTCAACATCTTTGCATGGGATTTCGAATTCGCACGGTCTATTGTAAAAAATCTATAAAGCGATGAATAACTTACTGTTACTTCTAGAATAGCAAAATTTATTTACTGTAGACTAATTGAAATAATATTTTATACAAAATTAAATCAAATGTTCAAAATGCCCGCCGTTCACCTCCTGACAATATGCCATCCTATTAACAAATTCTTGTGTACCTCTTTCTCAGACCTCTCCATAAAATTGTACATCAAATGCGTTTTGCGCCATTGCACTTACGTACAAAATTTTATAAATATTGCTCTCTTCCTTCAGAAGATATTTACTTTCTTCCATACTTCATTCAAACACTTTCTCACTCTCTTACTTATAAACCGTTTTTGGTCCGAGATCGATTGGAGTTGAAGTTTTTTAAACCTCAACTGTTTTTGGATTGATTTTCAAAAAAGTCGGCGCACAATGGAAGGTTACTAACTTTGTTTCATGAACGATAGAAAGTAAATTTTGAATATTCAAGATGGGTTTCATGAAACTTTAATTGCTTGATCAAGCAGTTTCAAGTTCATTAGAGCCACCGAGGTCCATTGAGAAATTTTGAATTAACGGATCCGATTGGTTCGTAGTCACATGAGCTTTTTATGAAAACCACCTTCAAGTAAACATTTTTACCAACAATTTTAATAATTCGGCGAATGCTTCGAAGTGCCTCTCCTGTGGAGAATCTTAGGAATGGGACATGATCGATTTTGCAGAAGGGCTCTTCATGTCAACCCCACATTATGAGCCCTTTTGCAAAGTCGATTCATAAAGAAACTTCAATATGAATAATTTCTCGATAGGATGTGTATTACCTACAAGCAAATCTCTAGAGTTTTCCGATCGATATGATAAATCCTGCAAGATATTTACTTATATTTCATACACCTTTCATTTCAATTGTGTGTAAACAGTTATTGACACATATAAACAAAGTTGAAAAAACTTGATAAAAGTCGGAGAGGCAGTTGAACCTGAACAGCGTCACATAGCAGGTTCTCACGATTACCCAACATTTAAATTATGCTTCGTTTTTTCATGCGACCATAGAATTAAATCTTCAACAAACTATTACTATTGGGTGAGAGTGGATTCTTTACTATTCTGTAGTATGTAGGACGGAGGAAAACAATTTTGTGGCGAATACCGAATTACCTTTTCTACACTCTCCCACCGGACTACGTTCTCAATGGCCCATTCAGAGCGAGGTGTATGTGTATCTGTCTGTATTTGTGTCAAGCTTTTTTGTGAACTTGAAATCAAGTGTAATTTTGCAGGAACCGTCCTCATAACTAGAAAATATGAAAATGTTGAGATATACGAAATCCTGACTTCCCGCCAGTGCCCATTTTTTTTTTGTCCCCATCTTAACATGATATGCAACCTGTCCTATATTTAGTACGGTAGACATGTTCCTATCTATTCCCCATTCAAGGCCTCTATAGCAAACACCGCTCGTCGGAATAATATACTTTTTTTGTGGCCCAGAGAAAAAGTCCAACATCCTAGCCGCCGGTTCCGGACAGTTCTTGAAGGTGCCAATGAGTCTTGGACTTTAAGTGGTAGCACCCACTAAAGTAGCATAGCACTGACGTATAGTGCGCGATCTAGTCCAAAGCATGCGAGATGCATCATACTTCGAATAGAACCAATGACAAACAATGAATCAGCGCACACTGAAACTGAAATAGCGCTGTCAGATGCTTGCGACTATCACGTCACCTCTCCATCGATATATGAGACGCATTTGCCGTGTATTTACCACGCTACTTTGGTGGGAGCTCCCACTTACGTAACTGAAAAATCCTCCTCAGCTGCTTCGCTGGAACCCCAAGAGCACCGATTCCATCTAGGCGACTTATTTCGGCCCCTGGGACACCAAATACTATGGTATTCTTCAGCAGTCGGTCCTGGTCCCTCTCACTCCTTACCTGGGTTAATTGAGATGTGGGTTCGAGCTTGATGACCAGTCTCGAAGTCACTCAGTGTAAAGTTTTCGTTGTAAGGAGGGACTATTCAGTATTTGACTGCCCCTTTCATATTTCTTCACGTTCTGGTTACGGAGATAGGGTCTTAAGTGTATCCTCAAGGAGATCTTGGACGATTCTCCACCCGCATCCATACAAGTTAAGGTAGATAGCCAATGTCCCTGCCTTTCTCGAAAATTTAGCTATGAGAGTTCGATATCAGCAGCGATATGAGCAATTGCTCATTTTCGAAGCCTTTGCTTGTTAGCTCAGTCTCCAGCGATTCCTAGGCCCTCCTGGCTTAAGGTTGCCTAGACACAAGCCCTGAAATTTGGAAGGATTCGGATTCTTGAAGTCGGCTTGATGCTTCGTTTGGAATCGGTATGTCTTCTATCCTTTGTTGTTCTTGGTGTCTTAGGGTTTTCTTTGATCTCCCTCCTTTTATTAGAGCTATGATAGCTCGGTATCGGCAGAATAATAATATTAGTCATTGAGACGTCCCATCCGAAGATTCAAGGTTTCCAATAAGTCCTAGAACTCTGGTTGGAGTTCTAACGATATTCCTGGCATGTGGTGCTAACGGTAATCTTCGAGAATGTCCCGTGCTTGAAGACTCGAGGAGTCAATAAAAATATAGTCAACCTCGTCGTTCTCCCAAACGCTCAAAACTCGGATGCTCATTGCTCGGGGTTTTGGTTGAAATAGAAATGGCTTCTTTTCTTCGTTGTCTTGGAATTTTTTCTGAAAACACACTCAACCTAAGTTGTTAGAGGGACATAGAGTTAGGGGGTTTGGTCATTCTTGTTTTCGTTGCTCGTCCCAAGAATAAGGTTTCAGGATACATCACAACTAATTAATCTCGCACACCACAATGAGTTATTTTAAAATTTTGTGTCGTGGCACCTTGTTGGTGGAATTGAGTGACGAAAATTCAAAGATTATATCTTTCCTGCAGATAACTGTAACAAAGAAATAAACAATTTATGCTGTTCAGCAACGGATCCCTAAAAACAGAAATTAAATTGGTTTTGGTATTTTCAGAACCACATCGGTACTTGCGGCTACGAGCCTATCTATTGCGAGAACAAGTGCGGGGTGAAGATCCACAGGCGACATTTGTCGCAACATAAGTCGGGCGACTGCTCGAAGCGACTGGTGCCTTGCAGATACTGTTGCAAGGAGTTCGTCGCCGACACGTTATCCGCGCACAACGTCAAATGCGGCAGGGTTCCAGTGGTCTGCCCGAACAGGTGCGACATCAACCTTCTTGCCAGGGAGGAGCTGGACTCACATCTCAAAGAGGAGTGCACCATATCCGTGCTACCCTGTAACTTCAAAGACGCCGGATGTAGATTTAAGGTTAGTTATTTACATATCTTTTTTGAAATCAGAAGGAAAAATATCTACACTTTGATTTTCAACTGAAGAACCATGTTATGGTTGCAATGCCAATGCCAACATTTCAAGTTTCATAATTTTATTTGAAATCTTTATACACATGCAATAGAGCAGTAGAAAAATGCATAACTCTTACCTATTACAGAGTATACCATATTGAAATACAGTCTAATATTAAAGAAATACAATATGTGAATCAGAGAATTACCAGATCAGGTCACTATTCGGTATAAAGACTACCACTTTGCAATGAAGTCAATCTGCAGAAATTATTTCTTCCGAGTGTCCGATTATAGATATTTATTTTAATCGGTGGATTTTATTTATTCCATTATTAAATTATTGATCAGTTAGAATACATGCATAACATGAGTGTTTTTTTTCCAATAAGGGTCCCAGGTTCTCCATGGAAACCCACCTGGAAGAAAACTGCCGACAACACTTGAACATGATGTGCAGTGTAGTCACCAAACAACACCACCAAATAGTGTCCCTCAAAAACGCCCTCTCGAAGTTGTCCCTGAACTATTCCGGCACTCTGATATGGAAAATCAGCGATTTTTCCTCAAAACTGAACGAAGCCAAAAACAAAGAAGGGATGGAGTTGGTTTCCCCGCCTTTCTTTACTAGTCAATACGGATACAGGTTGCAGGTGAGGATCTTTATTGTGTTTTTTTTTTGCGTCGAGCTTAACTCCATTACTATGACTAACAAGCGTGCAAACAAATGGATGCGAAGCTAGCAGTGCAAAACACGAATAAATGAGATCGCGAATTAGGTTTTATATAGGAATTCCTATGAGCTTGGTAATACAGGTATATGTCGATGTTTTGATATTTGCAAGTACGTTACCGAGAAGACGCAAAAGTTAAAAATTAACCCCCTGCTTTTATTCGAGAATGTCAGGAACTTCGCGCGTTTGTTCAAATTCATTGAATATCAATGTGCATATCGCGCAAAGATCAAATATTCAATATACTAGTCAATAAAATAACGGTAAATAATTTCGTCAATTTCTAAATGACAATCATTTAATTATTCCTTTTCCTGTGTGGCTGTCTTACTTAAAAAAAAAACAAAATCATAAGGATTAAAAGATGAATTCTATTGATTTCGGGGGGTATATTTTTACTACAAAAATAGACATTTAGGTGGATCCAAAAATAACCTTCATGGGGGAATTCAAACAGTGAATCAGGTGGATTATATAGATTGAAATGCATTATTATAGGATTCTGCATTTTCTGAAACCTTTTTAAGTGTTTCCTTCTAGTCTCTGAAACATTGTTTAAAATTTTAAATATTAGAAATGCTCCTTCGTAAATTTTTGCACTAATTTCTTAGAAATTGAATTAGAGGAGTCGGTTCCAAATTCAACAAAAAAACTGTTTTCAAAACACGAAAATATTTGAGATCTATATTGAAGAAAAACTTAAGTTGGGGAGAGATGTCATACATTTCCTGGTATATTCGTTGAAAAACAAATACGAAAGCAAGATCAAGACTTTCAGAAATAAGAAAGCAACATAAAATCAACATTAAAAAACGGAGATATAAGTATATCTGAGATTGCGAATAATGTTTGTTCCATTACTGGAGATCACATGATAGATTGATTTTTATGACGGAACCTGATCAGTATAAAAAAATTGAATATTTCACTTGTTTTATGTTGGACGAAGATAATAATCTGGTCAATTGTGCAGTAGGAATAGATAGTATTTAGGTTATGTTGGAAAGAAGAAGGAAATTTCGAATGAAGTACCTGGGTCAAAGTTTTTGTGTTAGCAAATGTCAGATGACCGACTGAAAAACTCAATTTGGTCAGATAAAGAAGTCTGATTAGGGATTAAAGTTAGGTTTCACAAAACTTTGCTCGATCAAGAACTGTCAAGTTGATTGGTTTAAACTTCGAATCGAGTGATTTGATTGGATCGGAATTTCGAAGATATTTTGATCGGACAATAAAAGTTTCAAATATTCATTAAATAGCATTCAACTTAATTTTGTGCAATAGAATGGTATGTATGATGGGATAAATCGCAACATTGTCAAGGCACTTATATTCTGAATTCCAGCGGACAGTTGGAAAAATATAGTGGGAAAAATATAGCGATATAGAAATTGGAAGTTACCGTAAGTTTAACACAAAGAGTTCCCTGGGTAAAAACAAATGAAAAAATTGAGAACACACTATAAAATATTGGGTTTCAACACGTGTTCGTTCCACTTCCGGCACTACAAATTATCAGCCCGAGCCCTCTTAATTGCCGTACACGTGCACGTTGTGTACCTTTCTACAATGCAGCATCCCTGAGTGGGACAGGGTTGTAGTCTGTAAATAATTTTAACCTATTTGCCCCACTATAAACCGTACGGAGTTCATTTCGAATACAACAAATTTTTCAAAACATGATTTTTTCTAAATTATGAATGATTTCATTTCGGTGTCATTATGTAACGAAATAGACAAATACTATTGTAATAAGTAGCTTTCTATTCGAATTGGACAATGAACGGCTACATGATTTTCAATCATCCAAAGCCTTCGTTTTTTATGAACAAGAGCGTCCCTAATATTAGTCCAAATTCCAGAAAATGGTCCTCAACCATTAGGTGAAACTTTTTTCTGGAAAATTTCTGATCCTAGTAGTTCATCAGGTTTTCCGGATACAATTATTTTCGAAAGAATTAGATTTAGCTATCTGAATTATTCAATCTCAATTATTGGAAAAATACCTAAAAACGGTGAGTAGTAACTTCCAGACTTTTGAATTTTTCTTTTCTTATTTAATTCTAGTTTTTCCTGGAAAATGATCTGTTTGAATCAATAACACCTGATACCATTTACTTGCGTGAAATTAACTTGTTAGTTACAGAATACTTAACCAAAGGTTTATGCAGAATTTTTTCATGAGATATCTCTAAAAGAACTATTTCAAATCTCTAAAAATATTGACTGTTTTTTTCGGTGAAAGGTGTGAATGAGAAGATTCTTTTTTTACATATCGCTTTCAATAAACAACCATTCTGGAAATCCATAAAGTCACTGAAATAACAATAAAATTTTCTGCAATATTTTTAATCAACTTAGAAATGCCATCAGGCATATGAATTATTGCATGAGCAAAACTGGCAAGACAGTCACTGAGAACTTCCGCTACACAATCCGACTCTGTGTACACACTAGTTAATTACATTGACATGGTTTTTTGTGTGACCCGTATGAAAATTTAACAAACCCTTTTGTCTTTATTTGTACAGCGTACATTAAAGTCCTGATCATTGTTTTATCTTAATTCCGCTTTATTATAAATAAATTAATTGTATTTAGTAATCACCAGTTTTTTTCGTTAGTCACTGTGAATTTCTCACATTTTGGTTAGTTACTTTTATTTGAGATGTAGTCCAGCATTTCGCGCTACATCACTGTCGTGATGGAAAACAGAGCATCCAGTTTCCTAAACAATGTACACACAAAATCATCAGAAACAATGCTCACAGTAGTCACTAAAATCATTCTTCGCCTAGAAATGATTAAAGTATTGCAATTTGTTCAAACATATCAAGTGAGACTAAGAAAAATACTAATGGCCACTTGCAACGTTTTCTGCTCAAACAAACTTTCTTAAGACGCGTTTCCATGGCAGACGGCTTTGTATAGAACAAACGTCGCATAGGGGATTTTCTTGTTATGGCATAGAAATGTAATAACACACATGCTCGAAGAGCACACTTTAAAGTATTGAATATTTAAGATGGGCTCATGTTTTCTTTGAGACATGAAATATGGCGGCTTAAAGTACGCTCAACACTGTGTTTGAAATGTTTTCTGGAAGATCATAATGGACTCAAGAAAATAATTGTTAACCTTGCTTTCAGGCTCCCTCTTTCCGAACGGAAACGGTGCGGGTGAAGACAGCCATATCTCCGTCTACATCAAGATTCTCCCAGGGGAATACGACGCCCTGCTCAGGTGGCCTTTCTCCCACTCTGTCTCCTTCACCCTCTTCGACCAGTCCTCGTGTCCGGAGAAGGCCTGTAACATCGTGGAAAGCTTCATCCCAGACCCCACCTGGAAAAACTTCCAGAGGCCGAGCAAAGAGCCTGATTCCCTCGGATTCGGATTCCCGAAGTTCGTTTCGCACGAAATGCTCAAGAAGCGGCACTTCCTGAAGGACGACACAATGTTCATCAGAGTCAAGGTCGATCCCAGCAAGATCGTGGCAGTCTGAACTCTGAACAATTTTCGTGACAGTCACATATAACTTTTTCGCTGGTGTTGATTGTCACATTTGCTACCAAGAAAGTGGAGGAAATGAGAAGTGTTGAAGTAGATTTTCTTATGAATTCATTCACTGCAAGACAGTAGGACCCCAGGAAACGAAGGAACTTACGTCAACTACGACCACCCTTGAGACATTTCGCTCTCTTCAGAACGAACTACGAACGAGTAAGAATATTTCTCAGAATCATGTGCCTGTGCATATCTAGTTTATCTAACTGATTTCACGCTTTCCGAACAAAATCTAGTTGGTTTTCCGAGCGTGGAAGAACTCTACTGTGATGTTTAAAAAATAATGGATCGACTTAATGATTACCTATTCGTCGATTCGAACGTCTGAATACGTTTACCGTCATCCATTTTATCCTGCCAAAGTAGGTGGAATTAATCTTCGATGTACTGTTCATGGCCACTCAGTTTATACAATACATGTAAACTCTGCGATTTCTGAATGATTGTGATAGTAATAAGACGCCAAAGTATTATATTGTTTGTGAATTTTGTACATAGTTTTATTTATGTTTTAAGGCAACAGTCATCTTTCCCTGTTGGTTTGTGAAATAGGGTGTTTTAAATATGTTATCTACCATTTTTGTAACATTGTAAATACTGATTTGATACAATATAATTTTTCTTCGAAAATGTTTATTCTCTTTTTTTTATTGCATTTTATTTTCACAGTTACATAGTACAAAGGCATTAAATCTAAATTTCAAAAGGCTTATGAAAACATTAAACTTCAGTCTTATAAGCGTACAAGAAATTTGGCAACAGTTTTGATACATTCTATTAATCCTATCCTAACGTCACAAAACGAAATCGAAACTATTGCGTTGATCAACTACAATTTGTAACTTCTGACCCCGAGCAATATTAACCAAACGTAAATGAATATAGAATTTTATCGTCTGAATATTATATTATAATGAGAAAATATATGGATTGAGTATTTGACTTGTACCTACATATGTATATTTAAAGGGAGAATGTTGAGATCACAATTTTTTCGATTAGGTTCGGTTTAAAGAATACAGGCTGTTGAAAATCCATAAAAAATGTTTCACGTATATCTCGCAAACGCTCTAATCTCTACTAAAAATGAAATGTTATAGAACTAAGAAAACGCATTGAATATGCTTGTGAAATTATTAGTGAGCACAACGTGTTGACTTCACACTATTTGAAAGAGAATGAATATGATCGCCAATCAAAAAAGTGTCTGGTTTCGCACCTACCTGGTAATTCGTCAACCAAATTCTTGCCGTGCTTCCAGAGGGTAGCTATAATTCATTCCCGGGGGTATGGACTGTATCTGGTTGGTTAGGGGTGACATCTGATAATTTTCTCAAGAGAATTTTCAGCACTTGCAGAGAATTTTCAAAGTCACTTCTTCCTATACAGAGCAGCGAGAGAATGTCCCCATTGTTTTGCATATGTGTGTCTTCGCGGTAGGTTCTATAGGAAACCCTGTGAATGGCGAGATATACTACTCAACGAAAACTTTGACCACCCAAAAATGACGAGATGTGTGATTACTCTCATTGAGCATTATAATTAACGCGGAGCGTTAACACAACGAACGAACGGCATTTATTTCGAGCAATTCCTGTGAAGAATTTTTATCGTTTTATTTGTGAACTTATCTATTTTTTTCTTCTACAGCAAAAATTTTTACTTTCCTTAGTTTGATCTTTTCCATTCAGGAAAATTGGTCCTATGATAGTTTGAGAATAATCAAAGTTGCGATAAATTCTTGTACCGTGAATAAGGATCAAAAATCCCAGCTGGAAAACATCCTGAATTAATCTACAGGGTGATCCCGTCTCTAGGATAGATAAGAAACTTGAAATTGATTGGGGTTTGTTCAGTAAAAAAATTTCGTAACGCCATCGGTACTCAAGATAAAGGGCGTTGAAGAATAGTATATTCTAAAACAAGTTGCAGAATGGGCTCCCATTCCAACACGAATGCGAAATTCGAAAACTCTTCTGCCACGAGTATTAGACGTTTTTTTCTCTATTGCAGTGAAATACTATCGAAATAAAAAAAATCAGATTCCACATCCTAGTCATTTTTGTATCGTACCTTCGCAGTTTTGTGACTTCCAAAATTTGACAGATTACGGAATTTGAATTGATTTGATTTGAAAATTGATAGGATCGGAGATCAGTATTGACAACCACAAAACGAGAAATATAACTGAAAACAATGCTGTAATGACTTCATTACAGCACTACTTTTAGTACTGTTCCTAATGAACGCATTACGATACTGAAATAGATAAAAAAAATTATACACATTTTTCACGATTTTGACGAAACTACTGGCATTATTGTAATGAAATTTTATAGGAATATGTTTTGGAAGCTGATTAATCCGATTACTTTGTTTTTATGTCTGACTCTCATAGAGGGCGCTAGTTACACGCTTCGTACCAAGTAGTATTGAACATACCATTTTTTAAAATAGATTCATTAAGCAAAACTTTAGGGGAACTTGAACATCATTTACCTTTACACCAAAGAGGTACTCCTGATAAAACTCGATATACTGTTTACAGTTTTCGGAATATTTTGATTTGAAAATTATGAAGTTATAACCGATACTGTCATAAAGTAGTGATCCAGTTAATAATAATTATTATTATTATTAATTAGTGAGCACGATGGAACTCCACCGCACTCCACAGCTGCACTAGGTGTCATTATTAGTTGAGTAACCCAGTAACCATTTTCCGAATTGGTAGAGGTGCAGAAGCTCCAATTCATTGGCCTCCTCGTTCGTGAGATTTTAATTCTTTGGATTACACAGTTTGATCGTAGAGGACGACTTTTTCTTTAAGATTAAAGAAAAAGTTTATGATATAGAGGTAAATTCACCTCAAGAATTCAACGTCACTTTAATGAACGCATAGCTGACTGCCATCAACCATTTCAAAGATTAATAGATTAATTAATTCATTACGTTATATCAGTATCGGCTAGTATTCAAATCAGAATATTCCGAAAACGACAATTTCTCAAATTGATGAAATTGATTAAAGTGATGAAAATAAAGAAACCTGCCATAATATATTTCAATCCATATCTGTGAAATTCTGTGACTCGAATTTTTCTATATGACTATTGCGTATAGGAATAAAACAATGTTAATTCGTTTTGATTATATAAATAATGACCTTCGCCTTGAAGTGAGAGCAGCAATTAATGAAAAGATAACTCATTGGACTTATTTCAGGTTAATTTTCTGAGTTCCTGTTCAAATATGTCAAATCTGAAAAGAAATTATAGTAGCAAAAAAACAGGAATGGAAATTCAGTCTATAACTCTATAACTTTTGGAAATATCCTCCTTGGGAGAATTGTCTCCCGGAGCCTATTACGTCTAGATACCTATTGAATTTTTTATTCGCTGAACTATTTCGGGTAAATTCCACATCATCATCAGGATGATGAATTCGAATATATACATATAAATATCAATCGTTCAAATTTCACTGAACAATGAATTTGTCTATGTAACACTCATTTGTTTCAAATGATTCTTTCATAGCGTTAGAACAGCAATAATATTTTTCCTACACTAATTCATTCAAGCGAAGAATCGAAGGTCCTAGATTAAAACACCTTCAAAAAGTTGCAAGCTGCAGCCTATACTGCCCAAACCCTTTACCACCATCAATCACACAAATAGAGCCTTCGGAAATTCGTGCAATTATTACACTCCAATCTCATCGCAACCATCTGTTAGTGGACCATAGAACGCAAAGCCAACTCGAATATTCGATCTTCCACCTGGCGCTGAGGAATTTCTGGTGCACATGTCTCGGACAGCTGGTCTTCGAATATACACGGTGTCCCGATACCCTTAAACACGAACTTCTCATTTTTCTTGATATTCAGCAGAAGCCGAGAGCTTCAATGATAGCGGTGGTAAGTAATATCGGAAATATTATTCTTCGTACGTTAAAGTAGCTTTTTGTCCAATTTTTTCACAATAATTATTCTTTTTTAAAGTAATTATCATCTCAGCAGGCATTTAAAGTCCATTCTCAGCATAATTTATAGTTATAAAAAGTAACTGAAAATTTCTATGTTCATCACCGAAACAACCTTTTTGAAAATACAGGGTGTTAAAAACCACATTTTAATATTTTGGGGAGCTAATTCTGGTGGTAGTTATAGTTATAGTAATATTTATTTACCATCAAATGTAACATTATTCGTCAAAATAATAATCACATTAGAAATAATTGTTACATAAATTTTCTTCTGAAGAACAAAATGCATTCTTCGCCATCAATATCTCATCAATTTTTCTTCTGAAACTCCTTTCTGGTAAATTTCTTATTTGAACAGGAAGCCACTTGAAAACCTTTAGTCCAATTTTTGCGAGCTACCGGGTTACAAACGGTCATAAACGGTTACGATTTTCTGATACCGTTCGTATTTTTGCGAGAGCGGTAATAGAGGGGAAGGTGTTATGACGTAGCCGTCATTGTGACCGTTGTTGAAAATCTGTAACCTTGTTCCAAAGCAGGGTAAAACCGATTTCAAGCGAATAACCTGGTCCTCATTGGTAATTACCAACTAGGACCAACTGCATTCAAGCGACTTCGGTCATTGTAGGTTATAATCATTTTACAAGGAATATCCCTGAAGGCTATAACCGTAGATAACCGCAGGCAGGACCGTAGATAACCGCGGTCATTACTGGTTATTCGCTTGAAATCGGTTTAACTGGAAGCGGTTATAAGCGTATTCGCGCCAAATACGAAAATTGCTTTATTTTGCATCTTGTAGATTGAAGCGTGCCTATACCTATGAAGTTTCTTGATTTATTCATTTGATTCATTTCTAACACCAGCTCAGCAAGATGTGAAAGAAAACCTATAATTATGCAATATATTGTTAGTATTTGATTTCACATCCTCTCTTTCCAAATTTGTTCTTGCTTCATTTTTGACCTATCTTTACGCTTAATGTCTAGAAGTAATTCTGTTTGCAGATTATTATTTTTGAATATAATAATACAGGAAACTCATTAACATTTCTGGAAATATGCATATTCAAATAAGTACATCCTAGCTAAAACATATGATTCCCCAGTGACCAAGTATGTTTTAGCGAGGATATATAACCGTGTTAAGAAATTGACAGTGAGGATGAGTGGGGGTAACCGCTAACCGCACTATTACCAAAAGTATAACCGGACTTATAACACGGTAACTCGCAGAAATTGGACTTTTATGAGATAATAAAATGTTTCATACAGCAATTAGTCTTCTAATGAGCAGTTTTGGAGATATGAGCGATATTTGATACTACTATCGCAAACCAAATTCGAGAAATTGCAGATTTAGGGATTTACAGAAGATGTTTCATATGACCACCGCCCATTTCCATTCAAGAGGTACATGGACGTATCAAGGTTACGTATTCTTCAATCGATCAATACGATGTTTCCACTCTTCGATTCACTGACTTTATATACACAACTTTGAATAACTCGAAATACAAGAGTCCAAAGGATTCAAATCGGGAGATCTAGCGGGCCATGGCTCTCGGCATCCTCATCCTATTCCTCTTCTGAGAAATGTTTTCAGTAATAGAAATGAGAAATCAGTTCTAGATTCAAGGACAAGCCTATTATCTCAATACATAGACACTATCGCATTTCAGAAAAACTAGTCCACGGTCACAATTCGGAAATAAATTTTTCTAAACTGCGACAGTATTTATGTCTTTGGATGGTGGGCATATCCTAAAAGGGCGAACTGATTTTTCATTATTATTATTTTTATTGTTATTATGACTTTTGCACACTCCTCTCCAGAGGAACATTCACCGATCCCAGATATCTTAGATATTAGAAGGATTAAGCTCTGTTGGTGCCCTTTCCAGGTTTTCGGGCTCATGGTGGTGGTCGAGTCAGGGAGTCCCCTCGACTTCTTTGAGATGTTCTCCCGCATTTCCAATGTAGTTGTGTAAAGTTCTTGCTGTCCCCAGCAAAACATCTTTCTGCATGATCTCGTAGATACTTAAACTTAAAGTGTTTAAAGTATTAGTCCTGTAAAAGAGATTACGTTAGGATCCGCATACCATTAAAATGTGCTGGATAGTTTCATGTATTGGACATTAATAACAACCTCGGCTACTGTGGGGCCACCCTATTTCTCGGGAAACTTTCGGAGGTCAACCAATAGTTCTTTTCACCTAATCCTAATTGATCGTTTTTTGATGTTTTCTATGAAGAGGCTTGCTGATCAATTTCTACATTTTGCCATTTCAGTAGGTAACTATATTCTTGGGTGTCCATATGACAATGATGTAATTCAGTGGCGGCTCGTGAGTTTTCAATCAGAGGAGGCCATCAGAGCCGACCAAAAATATAGGTACATATACCACTTGTATTACAACTAAGCCAGCAAGATGCATACCAGAGACACATTGTTTGCTGAATCTTCGGAGAAAAGTGAGCAAAACCAACAAAATAATTTATTTCGAACGGTACTTACTTCCTGTCAGCCATTAGAATTTATTGTACGCTGACGGAACGATTATGTCTTGCATTAGGAATTAAATTTTGCATAGCAGGCTTAGGTGTTCTTTGCTACGAAAATTTTGTCATCGTACGGCATTTGGCTGAACTTGTTAATCAGAATGAAATTAAAAATATCGTCGGTTTCCCGATGTTCTCTACTCAAATTGCGATTTTCAATTATATTTTCCGTTTCCATAATAATAATAATATTTATTGGGTATACCAATAGGCTAACGACCGAGGTCTTTCTGCCCATTTACAATATAATTACATTTTATTAACAAGTATTCTGTTTAATAAAATATAAATTTCCATATTGAAAAAAAAAAACGAAAAATCCAATATAATACACCTATTAAATTAATAAAACAAAAAGAGTTAAGAGGGAAAGTTTAATTTCTTAATTCTTGAAGTTCTGAAGCTAGGATTTTAATAAGATATTTCCGTTTACTTCTCTGGTTGTGGTCTATACTAATCAAAGGTTCAATTATGTTGAGGTTATTCGGGTTGTCAGCAAATTTCTTGTTCAGTCTTTGAAATCTGGTTTGAATTGGTTCTATTTTGGTTTCCTCATACAGCATTATATTCGATGGGTTGTATAATGGGTTACTGGGGTGTCTTATTTTGGTAAGAATTCTTAGACTTGTCCTCTCGGCTACCTCAACATTCCTCAATGTGGGTTTTCTTGCATTGATGAATAAGTGATGTCCATATTCTAATAAAGGTCGACATATCATCTTGTAAATATTTGTAGCAGTCTTCAAACTAATACCTTCCCGTTTGTATGTCAAAGATCGGAAGTGTTTGGATCTAGTTATAATTTTCCTTTTCATATTTTGTGTGTGAAGTTTAAAATTTAATTTGCCATCCAATGTGATTCCCGAATATTTAGGTGTAATTGTGTGTTGTAAAATATTCATTGTGGGAGAAGTATTTGATATTTTATGTCCAAATATAATAAATTGTGTTTTTGTTGGGTTGAGTGCGATTCGCCATTTCTTCATCCATTCAATGATTTTTTCCGTCAGCCTTGTGAGATTTTCCATTGCATGTTTCAATGTTTTGCTGTGTGTAATCAAGGCGGTATCATCACAAAATTGTAGAATATATCGTTGTGGATTTATAAGCTTTTTGTCGGTAAGATCATAGTTGTACATATCATAGCTAAAGATGTTATATAAAATAGGTGATAGAGGTGAACCCTGAGGGAGACCCTGTTCTGTAGTGAACATGTCCGATAGAGAATTATTGATTTTTATTTGAATATTTCTATCCTTCATGAACCTTTCCACTATTTTCAGTAAATAATCAGGAACTTTCAATTCACTCATTTTGTATATTACCCCATTTTGCCAAACACTGTCGAAGGCCTTCGTGATGTCCATTAAAATTGCCGCAGAACTATACCCTTTCTTCATGCTATTTTGAACATTTGACGTTAGAACTACTAGGGGGTGGATTGTCGAGTTTTTTCTTTTAAATCCAAACTGATATGCGGGAATATTATTTTCCACCATTTCTTCTATACGTCTTGCTACAATTTTCTCGAATACCTTGCCTATCACTGGCAAAAGTGTTATCGGTCGATAATTTGATATTAGTTTTTGATTTAAGTTTGGTTTAGGTATGGGTATTATGTAACCTTTTTTCCATTGTTGGGGGTAATCTCCATTTTTGAGACATTAGTTGAAAATTTTTAATATGTGATAGTGTATTTTTGTGTCTAATTTTGTAAGTATATTTCTTGAAACATTGTCATGTCCAGGTGTTGTATTTTTTCCAGTATAAAGTATCTCATTATATTCTTCTTCTGTTATTTCAGATACGTCAAATTGTTTTAGATTTTTCAGCATTTCTTCTATCTCTCTGTCAATTCTATTTTTGAATAGAGGGTCGAAACTATTGTTCTGGTTTTCCTTGTAATGTTGTTCAAAATGTTGTTTGAAGGCTTCCGCTATTTCTGTTTCATCATAAATATTTTTATTGTTCAGATTTATGTTTTTTATTTTTTTTTGATGGTTTATACCTTGACAATTTTTTCATTTCCTGCCAATAGTTACGGCCCCTTTTTTCATTAATATTTTGACAAGTTGTTAACCATTGATGGGACTTGTATTGTATGATCATTGCTTGTATATTTTTGTTCAATCTATTATATCTCTGTTTGAGTGTCGAGTCTGTGTTTTGTTTCATTTCTCTGCGTTTCCATTTTTCTTGATGAAATATATTAATCCGAATTTTTAGCCAATATCTTTCCTTACCTACAAATTTTGCCGAACAATCGTAACGCTCTAAACAGTACTTCTAGTTAAAATATTACTTAGCAACATGTTTTTTCGATTTTTTTTTTTTCGGTAAAATTAGATGCCCCTATGAAATAACCTACAAATAATCCCTACGTTCAGAGAAGACCTGATTGCAGATAACTGAATGCACATTACTTAATTGAAATGATATTTTTAATCAAAATTTTGAAAATACTTTTGTTACAGTAGGGTAAACTACCAGTTATTGAACATCCAGTAGTTATTGGACAGTTTGACTTTAATCATCCAGAATAAGATTCCTTCTCATCTGAAATTTTCATCTTCTCTTCCATAAATGGCACTATACCTATATTTCTATTTCTTCAAAAAAGAAAGTGATGAACAACATGAACATTTTTGAAACATATAGATGAATTCAAAATAGTAATCATAGAAATGAATACCATTTTCAATTCGATGATTACTATTTTGAATTCATCTATGTTTCAAAAATGTTCTCGATGTGGCCTTCGTAAAGGCAAAGAATTTTCTTTTTCTTAAAAAAACATCTGGCTTCACAGTCACAAAAAGAATTGGGCGTTTTCCATCACTTTGAGAAAGTAGCAAGCGGGCCCTGAATAGAGCCACTCCTAACATCTCATTCAGTGAAAGAGGAAGTACAGATTTCTTTTTTTGCATTTGATTGGAGATGTGAAACTTCATTTTGACGCAATTGGACCACCTTAGTACCTTGTAATATTTTACTCATTACTTCAGAACCAATTGCTTCAAATTTCGAAGTTTTTTATGAAGATTTTGTCCTGAGATGTGCGGGATACTGTAGAGGCCCAACAAGGCCGAAACCGGTATATCTCTCATCTCAGTGTCAAAATCTAATATCATTTCTCCAACCTCATGATAAAAGATCTCTGAGCCTGGGAATTGAAAATGGTATTCATTTCGATGATTACTATTTTGAATTCATCTATGTTTCAAAACTGTTCTCGATGTGGCCTCCGTAAAGGCAAAGAATTTTCTTTTTCTTGAAATCTGAAAATTGGAAATATATTATCGTTTGACATTATCTACCGATCTTAAATATTCTTGAAGCCTGACCACTTTCAGTTATACAGGGGGAGTGAAAAAAAATTTTTCAAAAATTTGTTTTCTGTTTATTTGTTTTCGAATTTGATAGAGTATGCAATTCTGAATACATTTGTACTCAAATCGTTGCATTCGTCGAAATACTTTTCAAAATTTGAGAAAAAACTGAAGAAGAAAGGGAGATAAGTGTATTCGGTATTATGTTTGTTATTCCTAACCTAGATATCCTAAGCACAAACTGTTTTCACATTTTTGAAGGCGAAGACTGTGGAAATATTGTACAATTTCAGAATTTTGAATTACCCGTCACAGGGTGTTCCAAATGTTGGTTCAAAAATTTTGATCAAAATTGGCTCATAACTTTCGTTTTTGAAATTACAACCCTATTTTTTATGATTGCCTTGGATTCTGCGAAGAAAAATTATGGTAATGTTCCAACATGTTGATGCTCCTAAAATTACTAATTCTTGAGTTATTTAGGATTTTCTGTTTCTTTTCATGAAATCTGTTTCACATCAACAATGATAAATGATTTCAGAAAAGAGGAAGTCACTAGTGAGTTATTTGAGTAATTTATCTTCTATGGCCAAGGTCATTGTTGACATGAAACAGATTCTATGAATTTGACGGTACGTACGACATGAAATCAAGAAATCCTGAATAACTCAAGAATTTTTAATTTTAAGAGCATTAACATGTTGGAACATTATCATCATTTTTCTTCGAATAATTCAACGCAATCATAAAATAATAGGGTTCTAATTTGAAAAACGAGAGTTATGGGTCAATCTTGATCCCAATTTTTGAACCAACATGTGGAACACCCTGTGACGGGTTTTTCAAAATTCTGGGAATGTACAATATTTCCACATTCTTCGCCTTCAGGAATGTGAAAACGGTTTGTGCTTACGATATCTAGGTTAGGAATAACAAACATAATACCGAATACACTTAGCTCCCTTTTTTTTCAGTTTTTTCTAGATATTTTGGAAAGTATTTTGACGAATGCAACGATTTGAGAACGAATGTATTCAGAATTGCATACTCTATCAAATTCGAAAACAAGAAAATAGGAAAAAAAAATGTTTGAAAATTTTTTTTTCACTCCCTGTAATTGAAAGTGGTCAGGCTCCAAGAAAATTTCAGATCGGTAGATAATGTCAAACAATAACATAATCCCAATTTTCAGATTTCAAATAGGTCCAGTTCTCCAGAAACTGTACTTGTATCCACTAAAAATTGTCCCTATTAAATTGTACAAATGAAGAAGGTTGAAACGATATATTCAATTACTGGAATACTTCTGTCCAATATCTGTATGAAATGCCCAATAACTAATTTTTTCGATGTCAATAATTTATTTGTGTGTTCGGAAAAAAGTAACTTCTCCAAATGTACCTAATTGTAGATTGCTCGAAACAATATCTTGCAAATTTACGTGCATCCATAGTCCTGAGTACTCATTGTTACGCGAATTTGAATTCAAAAATTGTATTAACCGTCCAATAACTGGGGAGATAACCCCACAAAAGGTTTTTTCCTGCAACGAAAAATAACTCAAACATTTCGAGGGCGTTTGAACATTAAAACCACATTCTCTTTCTTACATTGATGAATGAACCCAATATCTTACTATATACACCCCTATTCACCGTCAACTGCGGTTACCAGCAACTAGGGCTATTGCACATTAGGATAAACTGACAACAATGATGTGGAAAATGCTCTGCTCTTACAGATTGAAAAAAATACCACGCTGATGTACACATTATTTTTCGCTATTATTCAGCGGGCACAACCGTTATGAATCATTACATTCAAACAATTTTCGGTCCTTTAACTAAAATTTAAAAATGTTCTAATTAAGTCTTTTCTCATCTCAACCTCGACCTGAATGCAGCAACTTGAATGTTCTTCTTTTTATGTCACCGTATCCGTTCGACGAATATTGGCGATCATGTTCGCAATTTTCACTTTGTTGATAGTAGCCCTGAATAGTCCTAATGTTGCTGGCAAAATCACTCCCTGAAGTTTTTTTTTGGTGGTTTTTCATGCAGAAATACAGCGAAAATCAACCTAGGATCGCGCCCGCAAAGTACTTTCTTATGCATGGGTTTCAAGGACATCTACACTAGTTTCATTTCTGGATGATAAAAAGTGCCTCAAACTGACTATCTGTTATATTTTTCTCTGAATATTTTGTTTTATAATTCACCGAAAAATTTTGAAACCGCGAATCATGCTAGATATGGTGCGATGGCCCATACACTCGGTATTACTTTGGGATGGGAACAACGAATCTCAACCATTCAGATGATATGAATTCATATGGTATTGTTGCATATCTGCTTAAAAAATTTGAAATCCTTTATTTTGTGCTAATTGAGTAGCCTTATCACTTTCACTGATTGTTATCGATGTTGCAGGTATTTTTTCTTGAGCTCATGGTCTCCTCTTCTTGAATCTGATCATATCATTTCCAGAATGAGCTATTCGTCTTAATCTTTCACGCTGTTCTGACGGCTTTCTGGTATTTGGACCTTGGTTTTGCTGATTTCCTCACACTCCACAGCTGTGCCAGAGCACTGTGCTTTGTGCTCGTGAAAGCACTCGAAGCCCTTTTATTCTCCCGAGCACTGTGCTCCCAAACCCTTTTAAAAGCAGTGCTTAGTGCTAAATAATTGAAGTACCTCATCAGGTGCTTAGTAAACCCCAAAGAGCTCCCGAGCTCTTCTGCGGATTATTAAGCACTAAGCCTTTTTCTAATCTTGTCGTGACACGAATATATGCGATTAAGGCCGACGCCTTGAATCCTACGATCTAGTTTTGATGTTCAGTCGAGTGATAAAAATCTCATTTTAGTGTGTGACGTTTGTGCTCAATTTCAAAGATCTGTTAAGTCTATTGAACGTGCTTTCAAATTTGGGGAAGATCTATCTCTTCAATAATTTGTACAGGGTGGTTCACAATGAAGTCCCGTATTTGTACAGCATGAACTTTTGACAGGAGAGCAATAGTATGGTCGAATCTTTGGCATGAGATTCCTTTCCTTCTCAAGTCTTCACTGTGTGAAGAGCTTTTGAGAAATTGATAAGAGAATTCAAATTTTCGACAAAATCGTGGTTTTTTTATTTGTCGAATGAAAAGTTAACAAGTAGATTACAATTTTTTCGGATTTGAGAATAAAACATTAAAATAAATGATCCCACATATTAGATTTGATCGCTTCTAAGAGAAACCAGTCGATTTTTATAGTTCCCATCAACCTCATATGGTTAAATATTTTTCTGAGGTTTCAAAGTAATTCGGAGCTGTTGTTTCTGAATCCATTCTTTTAACTGATTTTAACTCTCCTGCAAGCTCAAGGTGAAATTTTCATTTTTTATTATCACTTTCGCTCATTTACATGATCAGTTTAGTTAAACCCATCACCAAAGATTTTCAGCCGATTTCTATGTACTTCTGCCACTAGAAATAATACCGAGATTATCTGTTAATGAGTATTTTCCCATGTGAAGTCTATGGAAAAATTAGAGTCGATCATCTCCTCTCAAAAGCAATAAAATCCTATACCTGAGATAATTTGTCAAACTGTTGTCCTCTCTAAAATCCAATAAAATTGTTATCTAGCTGTTACTTTTTTGGGACATATGGAAAACCACTTTTTTATAGAAAATTTGATTTTTTCATAAATTTCTCAAAAGATAAGGAGCATATCTCAGAAAAATCTTGAGGACATAAGGAAAAACATGCGCACTCTGAAGGATTTCCCATAAAAAATTATAAGCCACTGAAATACCGTATACATTTTTTTAACCTGCCAATAATCTCACATCCTACAACTTAGCTAAAGATGCATAATTTTCATTCCGATTGGAATTACCTTGCATACAACACTTCCTAAGTAAGTGCTTAAAGCTTAGTGCTGGATACAAGAGGTATCGAATTACTTTTACAAAGTGCTTAATAATCGCGAGCCTTTTGTGAAAATCGGCGCTTAGTGCTCGCGACTAGGGAGCTCGAAGCACTAATATTCAGTACTCAACACAGCTCTGTCACACTCTCATGAAAAATACTGATTCTCAGCTTATATCCAGCTTCTCTTCTAGTACTAACTTTTCTGTGATTATCATCATCCACTTAAATTTTCAACTTTAATATAAGGATGAATAATGAGGGATCGGTAAAATACATGGAAAAGATTTAATGGACATAACCTTCTGGAATGCAGGGTCTTCCAAATGTGCGGCTGGCTCCATTGTGTTGACTCCTTTATGCGATTTCAATTTCCAACTTTTCACCGTACTGATAAGGGCCGAAAGCCCGAAACACCTGTCTATGGTTCATTTTCGTTTCAGAGGGTTATGTCCATTAAATCTTTTCCATGTATTAAACAGGAAATGTGTGTCAAAATTGCAAATATCATAAATCAGGATACTTAAAAAAACAGATTTCCAATTTAGTGAG
Organism: Hippodamia convergens; assembly: GCA_038502775.1. Classification (NCBI taxonomy): domain Eukaryota; kingdom Metazoa; phylum Arthropoda; class Insecta; order Coleoptera; family Coccinellidae; genus Hippodamia; species Hippodamia convergens. The sequence goes on along the minus strand of CM076611.1, from coordinate 37,921,097 downwards.
GAAACGGTTTCGACCTAAATCAGTCATATTGAAGAAACAATTTTGAACATAATTTCCTGATTTGAGTTGGCGATTTCGAACTCTCTGCAGAGCTTATTGCAATTAGTGTTTGGAATTGAGGATATATTTAGTGTTTTGTGGTGTTGAATTTGTGTTTCGTAGCTAATTTCAGTTTTTATAGTTAAAAAAAAATAATACAAATAAATTGCATTTCCGATATTCTTCATTTTATGGTCACCACCCATAATTTTCTCACACTTGTTGTCCTTTGTGCATTTTCTGTTCATGATTTTTTTAAGTAATTTTTAAGGCACCACAGACCACAGAACTTAAACTTCACTTTGAATCATTTTCGTTTCATTTGTTAATAGTATATTCTAAAACAAGTTGCAGAATGAGCTCCTATTCCAACACGAATGCGAAATTCGAAAACGAGCGACGAAGGAGCGAGTTTTCGAAAGCATGAGTGTTGGAATTGCCTTCTGCAACGAGTATTAGACGATATTTTCTCTATTTCAGCCAAGTTTCGTGAAATACTCTCGAAATTCAAATGAGAATTCAGATTAGTGACTTTTGTATTGTAGCTTGGCAGTTGGTGTGACTTACGAAATTTGACAGATCTCGGAATTAGAATTGATTTGATTCGAAAATTGATTGGATCGGAGGTCAGTACTGACAACCATAAAACGAAAAATATAACTGAAAACAATGCTGTAATGAGTTTCATTACAGCACTACTTTTAGAACTGTAATGAACTCATTACGATACTGAAATAGAGAAATTTATTTACACATATTGTTTATTCGCAAAAGTATAACACAATTTACGAAGGGCGTAGGTACCTAATGATGATTCTGCTGATCTGATAGAAACAGCTTAAATTTATGATACCAGATGGTTTTTTCAAGACACAGTCCATGCGACCTAACTGAAAAATTTACAACTACTGAGTAGGTACCTACGTCTTGAAGTCGCATCTCTTCAAACACTTGCTGGTAAAAATATTGGGTTGAATATCATTTATTGCTGGCTTTACATATATTGTTAAGTACCGATTGCAAACTTGTTTTTTCTAATTCAGATTCCTTCGAATTTCATAACTATGTATTTCAACTGCTTTGAAATAAATAGCTTCATGAATGTTTTCAATGGGGTCAGCTTTTTCTTAAAAATACCTTCTGTTTAATAGATTATCTCCACTGAGTAATATATTTTTTCCGAACATTGAATGCTAATAACCAAATGAAACGTTTTCAGGGGAACATACTTCCACCAATACAGAACCTAATCTCATCGCAGTTATGGTGGAAGCATGATGAAAAAAGACCGAGGGGTATTCATGTTACAGTTTCCTATTACATAAATGAAATAGCTTTCCAACACTATCCACTAGATGGCTCCGATGGAAACTATTTGTTCTGAACGTGATTGTGATTCATTGAAATTCTTAACTAACTCTAACAGATATTATTTGCTTGTACTATTTTCTCGATATATTAGTGAATTCAGAATGAATGAATATTTTGCTTCTTCTCTTTATGTTCGATGTCTTTTGTATTAACATAATGTAATTCACATTTTGTAACGGTAATAGAAAAATATTTTATTGATTTGACAGTGATTCATTAAGAATATTCAAAATACGCAAATGTTCAGTTTCAATTTCAGAATTTTCAGCTGATATTGGCAATTTCACCAATAAGAATTAATTTTGTAGTGGGTTAACTCAAAACCATAGGCGCAACTAGGGCTGTGAGAGCTACAAGTCTCAGGGCTAGCACTTTTGAAGAGAGATTTGGTAAGTAAGTATTCAAAGTAAATTTCATTTGTGAAGATTTTCAATTAATTAGGTCACGAAATTGATTTCAAGGTTAATTTAATATGCATATTGGCTTCTTTGGGAACATTATTATGCATTTTTCGGCAGGCCGTCTTCTTTCAGGTTTAGCTCCAAATAAATAGTGCTTTTGCGTTGATGTTCATACACCCAAATCCATTAAAACAAATAAATATATCATATTTTCCATAGTTTTTGAGAGTTCTTCTCTTGATATTTTTTAGGATAAAAATTATATTATTCCCCATGCTCCAAATAAGGCCATTTATAGTGATTTATATTTTGATCTATAGATGATATACCTACCTAGTGAATAAAAACAGGAAATAAAAATATTCTTATTTTCGACCCATACCTATGGATAAAAATTCATCAAATTTTCAATTATTATTAGGTAATTTGCGAAATAAAATTTCGAATTAATTGAAGTGGCATCAATTGTCTCGTGTTCCATATAATATTGTAGGTACCTACTCCTAATTCATTTAATAATAACTTTGCGAACATAATTCACACAATTGCCTCTTGAGTTAATTATGCTTCAACAATAATTAAGTACAGGGTCTTAATTGAGTTTGTATAATGAAACTTGCCGTAGATTTTGTGAAAAAACATAATATGTTTTCAATAGTCAAAGTCCCAAATGTTGGGATCTCCTTACTCAAAAAGAAGAGGACAGACTGTAAAGGATGACATGTTGGCATGTTGATCTGCCTACGACGGCAGACATACCTTCGAGAGAAGCCTTCCCCCTCTCTAGAAGCCACATTGACGTTACCTTGGCATCCATAGACATACTCATAAAAGTGGTGACATGGAAGGTGGATTTTAACAACCCCTAAATGCAAAACGGTCATATTTTCTTCGAGCTTAAAACATCAAAGACTAATAATAATCGTGACTTTTGGGCTAGAAGAGTCATACAGACAACCAAACTCAGAGATTTTCTTGATGATATTGACTGGAACAATGAGGGTGCGATTTATAAGAAACTTCCAAATGTTTCCGAAAGAGCTGCAAAAGAAAAAAAAGTCAGCTTCAAAATAACCATACTGGCGGAATGAAGAAATCGAAACCTGCCGAAAAAGGACATTGAACTTAGAAAGAATTCTCTAGAAGAACTGGCCTGGAAAATATATATTGTGACTTGAAAATTGGGATGGTAGCTGAGGAAAAAGCTCTTTAAAAGCTGCCCAGATAATATTCTGGAACTGTTTAAACTGGTGCTGTTGAAACAGAAATTTCCAGCAGAATGAAAGACACCGAGGGTGGATATCATGAGGAGAAGGGACAGAGGGAAAAAAATGAGGGAACCTGAACGCTGTCCAAGTGCTGATGAGAGGTCCGAAAGCCATTTTGAGTGGTTTTTAGTGGTTGAGAGCCCCACACGAATCCGCAGTACATAACAAGACCTCACCATCATCTGAAGGCCCGCTTTGGACAAGATTTTCAGCTACCACCTACGACAAGGCCGAGAAAAAAGGTAAAGCAGAATTGTAGCAGGGTTTTATACTACATCACAATTCATCGTGGGACAGTGGCGGATTTACAGATTTGCCACCCGTAGGCTATTCAATTTTTGCCGCCTCTTAATTTTGATATCTTAGCCCTTAGCCCCCAATCATAACAAATCTAATCAATAAAATTCTAACTTCATGAGTTCTCCTCCATCATCCTTGTAACATAAACTTTTTATTTTCACAGCGAAGAATTATCAAAACACATCATTTTAAGAATATACATTTGGCGAACGTTGATAAATATTTTTTTATTGCACTCGCATTTCGAAAACAATACAATAAATATATCTTTTTTTGATTGTTCGTTAGTATTATATTAGTCACATCATGAAAACTTTACAATACTTTTTTGCTAGACTTCGTATACGCAAAATCATTTATAATATATATTGTCGTTCAAAATTTTATTCATTAGCTGACTCTCTGCACTTCAGAGCTTAAGCTCTTAGTTTTTCTTGACTTGAAGTCATTCGTGGGTAATTTTTCACTCTCTTCGAGCAAGAGAAGCTTTCCTCACCTGAAAAATTGGTCGCTGGTGTACAAAAGCCATATGTAGTACTATATCCAAGTTTCGATGAATATTTTCTAGATTCTATTCTCGTAGGAATGACGACAAACGTTTTAATGATCCGGAAATTGGTTTAATTGAAATTCTTTCAGACGACAGATAGCTTTCGCCTTTTTATGAAAAATATGAAGATCTGTTTCTTCATAATCAGGATGTTTAATGAGCAACGGTTGTTGTGAGACATCATAGTATATATCGGTCTCACCTTCTTCAGATTGTGTTGTGTCAGGACAAATGTTTGAAGCTTCCGAGCTCAAATCACTGCTTTTATTTTCACTTTTAAAGAAACTGTCAATATTAACTGTCTTTCGGATCATTTATTGCTTCTCTTCTCTTCTAATTTCTGCCAGGAATTTATTCCGGAGGGGTTTTGAAATTTTTGGAATATAACTTTAAAAATGACGGGGAGTGTGAAAGTCGCTTTCTGTAGCAAGTATTACAGTTTGAGTTTTAAGAATCCTTTGTTGCTGAATATTAGAAATAGGTAAGAATAAGAGGTTCTAAAGGAGCAAAAAGAGCGAAATGTTTCCCCCTATTCACCACGAAAAAAAAATGCGGGGCATTCCTTTTGTGCACTGTCGATCGAAGTGAGAACGAAGATTTATCTCTAATTTCTACAATTCGTATTATGCGAATGCATAGGAGTTTTTTTCAATATGTAGTAGAAATAAAAAATTCATGAACCAAATTTGCCGCCCTTTGAAATTTGCCGCCCTAGGCTCCAGCCTACTCAGCCTGCTGGTAAATCCAACACTGTCGTGAGACATAAAGGCTCAGAAGTAAAAATTCTATCTCCCCATGATGTTTGGTAAGGGATGGAACTGTGTACGTTTTAGGCCGAAGTATTCGCATAATATCGTTAGTTAAAGCAATAAGAGCAATACAATATATGAAAGCAAAAGCAATTAAGAAAATTAGGATTTGAGTTTCGTCGTACAACGGTTTTCAAGTTTTTCTTGCTGAGATTATAAGGATGACCTCGCAGTCAATTATGATATATTTTAAAGATCATTTCCAGATCAGTATCAGAATAGCGGTGGACTGCTGGGTAGCTAATAATGAAATCACCTCGCACACGTGGTAGTTCAAATCTTGGGATGTCCACGAAGTGTTGTACTATATGCACTGTAGCCTGGACGGTTACGACCATATGACTGTAGAGTACAAGTGGGTTGGACAGCAATCATTGCATCCATCAAGCAGGTACGACAATCTAAATCACAGATTTTTTATGGTGAGATTATGAAAGACTGCATGCCCCCTGTTTAACAAACATCTAAATGAGATGAGACTAACTGACTGCTCTCTGTGCCACTGGTGCAAGAACGTATTCTGTTCACCTGCAGCAATCTTAATGAGATAAGGACAATACACCTGAGAAACCCAAGACCCAATATTCCTAAGGTGAGAGGGGCCACTCCCTGTCGACATTTTCATCGGTCTGTCATGGGGTCTGAGTCTACAGGGTAATTATAAATTCATGCGACAAAATTCAGGGGGTGAATGCTCGTATGAAATTAATTCCAGCAAAGCTAGAAATTTGGAATTCTGCAATTTTCGTTCACTCGCACCACGGGTATTTTTTCAATATTCCTGTTACATTATACAAGGGAGAAATCAGCAACCTCGTATATTGTAAGAGGAATTGTATGAGTGTATGAAAATTACAAAATTACAAAAATGTCAATTTTTTAGCTTCACTGGAATTTCAGAAAAAAAAAGAAAAATTGAATTTGAGCCTACCACCTTTTAAGGGTGATATCTCTGAATGGGGTGGACTGAAGAAATTTTTTTATAGGAAAGATCCATCTTAATTTCATACGAGCATTCACCTCCTGAATATACTATTCAAAGAAGAATATTTTTTTGCTCTGGCTGTAGCAAAATTTATTGTATTGACTGATTCAGCTTCGAATAAAATAATTCACAAGATATTGAAGTTTGCTTTGGAAAACTTGTCCCTACATAACCTTAAACTTTTTTCAGTAGGTACCTTAAACGATATGCATTTTATTCATGGATACAGCAAAGATGAATTAATACTATATTCGAAAACTTAAACTGTAAACAATCATAAGTGGTATATAAATCTAATTGGTAGTATTCACCCCTTTGAGAAATTTCATTAATTGTGGGATTTCATTGTTGAATTAGAAAATGTCAATATCCCAATTATATAATATCCTTCTTTTCAACTGATAAGATCATTGTGACAATAAAGGTAGGTCCTTCATTTCATTAGTAGTAACCCCTTTCTTGAGAACCTTACAGGTGCCTCTTTTCCATTAAATATTGTTCACGTCTTGACCGCTCCAGGTGCAGCTTTTTCAACTCCACTCTAACTGCCTTGAAATATTTGGTTTGGTAGTGTGGATATATGAATCTGCTTCTAGTTTAAAGTTGAATAAATCTTCAAGTTGTTTGATGAGTATTGCCAGTTTTCAATTTGTAGCTCGTCATACTGTCCCGTAGTCATAAAAAAACATTACTGTCTCGACCACTCATTCACTCGTGCCACAAGAACATATCTATTGTAAGAAATAAAAATGAAGTGAAAATAATTATTAAGTAAGGTGGTTAAATAACAACAAAAATTGAGCTGACTGAGCATTTTGCTTGAAGAACATTGAATAACGCACTTGATTCTTAGTCCTTACTTCATCCACATACTTAAAGATGCATTTTGTAGGAAAATACCTTCGTCATGACATCGTCGCTAGATTTAGTTGCAAATCGCAAATTTTTTGTTTCTTGTTCTGAGCCCCCTTAGTTCAGGGCGCCCGGAACATTGCACTAGTTGCTTCTTGGTTCCGTCCCTGCTCAAAACGCTAGCCTGTGTGCCCATTTCAGACCAATCGATATAATCCATTGATTTTTCCAAAGTACATGTTCACCTTATCGCTGCCATAAAGAATTTGATCTGTAGCGTGAGGAATTGAATTTATGAATTTCACTCTTGATTACCGCGCGAAATTCTAGAGGGTTTTCGCCGAAAGGGGAGAATTATACTATTTTTTGTCTATTTCCTCTGCTTCAATATTTATTTCATTATAGCCAAATATGTATTTCGACGTTCATGGGACACAAATGAGAAACATTAATTGAGGTAAATCTTTGTCGAAATGTGAATTTTAAAAATTTTTCGTCTTCATAGCTCTCATTCGACCCTCAGCAAAATTTTCAACTTTCTGTAGGTTGGGAAACTTTGTTTTCTGTAGTAGCAATTTCAATACAACTTTCAGATGGTAAAAAGCTGCACCAAAAAATTAACAGACTGTTCACTGTATAACTGTAATCAAATAAAAAATTGAATGTTCATTAATTTACTGGTCCGCTATGATCTGATATAACGTTTATCCGATTCCGTCGAAATATTGTCAACTTTTTTCAGTACCCCCAATAAAGGTTTATATCAATACTAGCTGGCCCCCGCAATTTCGTCTACCCAAATAGGTTATTACGATTGTTATTTTTATTGTTATCATTAAAATTCCGCACAAAAATTCTTGAAAAAAAACTGGATACCGATTGTTACGACTCTACCAAGTCCAATTGTCTTCGAACAATCCAGGAACTCACTCTAACTAGTCCAACCTATACTGACTAACTATAATCCTATGAAAAAAATATCGAAATGAAAAGTAGTCTATATTTCTACTTCAATTGAACTCAAATAACATTTGAATCAGCTTTCAGATAAAAAATAAATGAACAAAATCGTCAATGATGTCTCCTGTACGTAACAGTTTTACCATTCCCGATTTGCTAGCTGGATCGTCGTAGTACAGGCTGAAATTTTTTGAATTCAGATCAATCTCATCGTGATTATTTTAAGAGTATTCAGACAAAGTTCATTCACATTAAATACTGAAAGCGACAAGAGTATTAATTTCGGTGGAAATTTTCTGAATACTATTAAGTCTGCATTGTAAAAAGGGTATACCCTTTATCGCTAACTCTTCGAGACAAATTATCCCATGGTATATTATCTTTGTATAACTTCAACAGTTCAGGCAGCGTACGTTCTGAGGGCAGGGGTTTTTCTGATTTGTCATTGTACTACGGCCAAATTACACAATATCTAAGTTCTTACTTGTGTGTTACACAGATAGATTTACTATATTACTGGGATGTTTCATCTGAATCCGTTCAGTAGTTCTGACGTGACAAAGTAACAAACCTCCTCACATACACAATCCTCACAAATTTTCGAATTTCTAATAGTTTTACAATAGTTGGGCAATTGGTATCGGGTATAGTTTTTACTGTTTTCAGTGTTACCGAAATCTTTCGGAAAATTGTAACAATATCAGCGTAAGACAAAACCACCGCTGGCCTTGGGCGTATTTATACATTTTTTGTTGCCATGAGGAAGCGACAAAGCTTAATAACCTAGCCGGCCATTTCTTCAAGGTGACAGCGAGTGTTGGCCTTTAAAACCAACTAAAAAACGCCCCTCAGCAGCTTGGTTGAAATCCCAAGGATACCGATTCAATCCAGTCATTTCGGCCGCTGGGACACCAAATACTATGGTATTCTTCAGCATGTCATTGGGCGCGTTCACCTAACGTAACAGTTGTGGAACTATTGCGGTGGCACATACGCTACAAACTCCTCAACAAGTTCTGGAGAAACGGGCATTGTGGGAGCGCTTTCAATTTATGCTAGGTAGCGGTAGCGGGGCGTTGGCAAAATCTTCGTTCGGTATACGCGACCATTGAACGTCATTCTCACCCCTCTTCCGTAATAATTGGGATGTGGGTTCAGAGCTTGCTTGTCACCAGTCTTCTCGTATACAGCTTTCATTGTGAGGAGCAGGCTCTCATCCAGGATTTTTTTTTGCTCATTTGGATATAAACCTCTGGGTATCAAATAATTCATGAATGTATAATATGTTTACCTCGACACGGGTTTATTGATATTTTAATACTTTAAGGGGAAGGGGTGGCTTCAGCCCCTTAGCCCACCCCTTACCTACGTGCCTAGTAAGGAGGGACTGTTTACTGTTTGACTCCTCGTTCCGTATGTCATCACGTCTTGGTACTGAACTAGGGTCATGGAGGTCTTAGACGACACTCTACCCTCCCTTAGACAAGTCACAGGTATTGTATATTTCCATACCTTCTGGATTTCTGTGAAACATCTAAGAAGCTGCTTAAAGCTTGTGCGAGTAAGAAGGATGGAATGAGTTTTGTGTAGGCTTTGTTACTAGCTAATTCTCCATACAAAAAAATTTCTTTCCCGTTGGAGACTCGAACCCGACCTGTCGTGTCGGAGTCAAGAGCCATAACCACTCGGCCACTAACGCTATCATTAGAAAACCAATGCCCCTGGCTTCTTCGAAAATAGAGCTATGAGAGTTCGGTATCGGCAGAGTACTAATACATATTAGTCATTGGATCATCTCATCCGAAGATTCAAGGTTTCCAATAAAGTTATAGTACACTTAATGAAGTCCCAACTTGCAGCTTGGGTCCGGCCCCTGGACAGTATCAGTCTCAGGGATAAAGGCAAAGTCAGCCATATTCACTCCTGTTCGTTCTGGCACTGCTAGCTTGCATGTAGTGCAGTATTCTTTGAGTCTGCCGCTTGTCCGAGGACTCGAGGGGTCAATAGAGCCATAGTCACCACTCCTTTCTCTCAATTGCTCATCATTCGAATCCTTTGCTTGCTAGCTCGATCTCCGGCGTTTCCTAGGCCCTCTTGAAGTGGGTCGCCTAGATACAATCCCTCGATTTAGGAAAGATTCTGGTTCGTGTAGTCAGTTTGGTGGTTCATTCAGAATCAGCATTTCTTCCATCGTTGCCTCTTGGTGCATTGGGCTTCTTCTGAAACACACTCAAAATATGTTATTAGAGGAACAGTGTGAAAGGGGGTCTGGTCATTCTTGGGTTCGTTGCTCATCCTAAGAACATGGTTCTCAGGTTCCTCACAGCTACTCAAGCTCGCACACCGCGACAAGGTGATGACAAATCGCTCGAGGTTATTATACCTCTGTTAGGATTAACAAACACTTGCTCATGGCCACCACCACTGCATAATTTCTTTCATGGGGCTTCATATTTAACCTCCGATATCTGCTAAAGTATTCATTGAAGAGGCGAAGTTCGTACTAAATTAATGAAAAAGAGAGCTAAAATAATACAATAAATGTTGAACCAAAAAGTACCCTACGCTGAGGTAAAAAAAGAACGGGTATTATAACATTCTTCGTATGATACTATAGAATCATACGATACTATCAACACTAGTATCAAACGATACTATACAGCCAGGGGAAAAAACCTCAGCCGAAAAAAACCTGTCCCCCGTAAACAAAATAACATAAAATATCAAATATCAGGAAAATCTTGAAAGACATCAGTGTGATCATCTTCATGTTATCCGTCGATGGGCTCGGATAAAACAGATTCTTTCCGAAACGACTCGCAATTCTTAACCTGAAATGAAACAAGACAAAAGCAGAAAAGAAACCGATTATTCAGAATAAATCAAACGCATTTGCTACTTTGAAAAAACATCAACATTAAGATTTCTTGGCCAAATAATGTTCGGAGGTTTATGAATATTCATGACAGAAATGTCACAAAATTTGAAAGAAACTCCATCAATTTTCCTCTTTCCGAATCTGTGGAAAGTTAGGAACTGATAATTTTTTAACATGACAAGCTAAACTTGTAAAAATCAATCAATACAGAACCTTTCAACTGTCTTCTTTCACGAGGAGTTTTTCTGTTGCCGTGTGGGTTTCTTGCAGAAGAATCACTTCGATACCATGTTCATCAGCTAATTTGGAGACGTAATCACACTTGTCTTTCGAAATTCCTTCGATATTCAAATTCAAAATTCACAAATTCTTGCTCTCTGGTCGTGAGGGTTTTTCAAACCGGATACGACCTTCCAGGTGATGATTTTTCGGCACTTCAGATGTTTGAAGACCGCTACGGGACTCCAATGAAAGGCAATCATCTCCCATAGATGAACCAAACATGTTATAACACAAGAAAACAGAATATTTTTCAGGACCAAAAACTATGACATATTCCGAGAATTGTCATTCTGACAATTGAATACTGTTGATAAATAACGTATATACTAGGATGATGATCAATACCGAATTCATAAGGAGACCCTATCAAATAATACATTATTTTGGAGGAAATTGGATTACCTACAATGAAAGAGGTACTTATAACCCATTACAGCCCATTGGCAACTTAAGTTGCCACCACTCATTCGACTACCTACTGTGCGCATGCGCGTAGTTGCAGGTGTTTTATTGCTTAGATTTCCTTAAATGATATCTCCTGCCTCATATAGCACAAAAGTCAATCATATATTGTCATACAGTAAGTGTGCATATAGCATTTCATTCAGAGTCATCTCCTGTAGTAATTCACCGTAATGACCATCGATGAGAGTTTGTGATTATTCAAATTGATAAATGATATTATATATGTATTTTTTGCATCTATTGTATTTGATATGAGTATAGCAACATATTTTCCGTACCACAAGAGAATTTTCATGGAGTGTTTCATTTTTTGGAAACGTGCAAACTTTGATGGCAACTAAAGTTGCCAACGGGAACATACAACATCAATTTCGGCAATATTTAGATGTCTCGGTTCATGAAAATTTCGGCGGGTATGAACGTGAAAGATATTGCACTGGGTTAGTTCTCCATGAAATAAATGAACTTATCGAGAATTACGAGGGCATATCAACCCCTGTAGCTATATCTTCCCCTGATGAGCCTCTTGGTGCACATACAGATGAGAAGAAGTTGGTGATATTGATCATCTTCCTGTCTGTATATGGCTCTCTCAGATGGAAAAGCGATATTCAAAATTGAATGATGATCACGACTGGTCATTCAAGAGAAAAACGCATAGGGATAGTAAAGAGATAGTATCTGGACTAGAACCATACAGAGGAACCTGGACTGGCACTTTTCCACAGAAAAGAGCTCGATCTAAACGCACAAAGCGTCAACGGCCTTCATAATACCCGAATCTAATTCGATAATTTATTCACCTCAGTTGATTTGCTGAAAGAACTAAGTTCCAGAGTTGATGTTTACAGCACACAAGGCTGGATACATTATCGCCTTGGTCAGAATATTCCTCTATCGGATTTCAAGAGTCAGTGTGTTTTTTTCATCCTGAATTTCTTTGGCAGTTCCACAATGACCAATGAAACCAGGAGTTCGATCTTTTCTAGAATCCAGACCAACTCTCGAATGAATCAGAAAAAAATCGAACAGATTATTTCATCCAAAAAATTCAGGATGAGTATCGCCGCCGTGGGATCTGTGGCAGGCGTACCATTTTTCATGCCAAAATGCGAGGTTTCACTTCACCCTGATGAGTGCTTCAAGATTTCTCATGGAAAATGAATATTAATATTCAACACCATACAATGAAAAGTATTATAATTTCGAAAAAAATAAAATTATTCTTATATCGCAGTTTTATTTGAATTTGAATAATTTATACATGAATCTTCCCAGTGGCAACTAAAGTTGCCACTTGACAGCAACTATCCTACATATTCGATCATTGTTTTTATGAAAGAATATCTTTTTTTGTGTCCTCAGGGTACATCATACCAAATTTCACATGAAAATCTCCACGGGGGAATTATGGGCTTTAATGGGTTAATAGTAGGTCAAACTGGAGAGATAGATATATGCTGTCCGCAGTGTCGTGCTTTCGCACACTTTTGAGTAGGTGTACTAAGAACTATTAGGGCATAACTATCCCCGTACTTAAACAAGTCTTCGAAAGAGCGTTTCTGCGGAGATAGTAAAGTATTGCTGCCACTTACAGCTTAGTTCAGCCTTCCGGGAACTTCGACCATGAGGATCTTTTGTTCTTCACCCTCTGCAGGGGGGGGGCGAAAATTTTTAGTTTTCTAACCTTGTCTATATTCTGTCGAGAAACATAGGTTGCAGAAATTGCAGAATTTTTGCTGCCGCTATGTTACGGTTTGAGAAGATACGACAGGGGGATCACCGATGGAAAATATGTTAGAGTGGCTCAGGGTTGAAAATATTTTTCGGCTTTTTATGACTTTCATGGTACATCAAATTTTGAGTACTAGTGTTCCTCCTATTTGAGAGAGAAGTTTGTCTACAGATGTGATGTTCATCGTGTAGCTAAGGTATGGGCATCGAATCATGCTTCCTAGATTTGGTTCAGCCGTTGATTGAATACTTCAATCAACGATTCAGCCATGTGTCAGCGCTCTTTCGCACCTTTTATGCGTTAAAAATGCACAATGAGTTCTTGATTTCGTGTGAGGTGACTACTCTGAACTCACTAAGGAAGAAAGTGAGGGAGAGTTCGTGAACCAGTCAGAAATTGGGGAATTGAAACTTTTTTTTGTTTATTTTGATGAATTTTATTTATTTTTATTATTTTCTCTTTTTTCTTATCTTGTTTGGGGTTGAATGCAGTATCTGAAGCTGAGGCTCGATCCACCCCATATGTACATGTATAAATAAGTATGTTCATTCTGTTTTCTTAATAAATACACTATCATCATTTATCTGTTGGAATATTTTATGAGAGTTCTTTGTATTTTTCTGAAAGTTTTTTAAGGGTTTTCTCTCCCAGTATCTGAGACAAGAATCAATTTTTTTTTGAAATAATAGAAGAAATGCCTCTGCGTAATACATGTGCACTAATTTGTCAGACCTCAAATCCTTTCAAAAAATTATTGCCTAACGATAAAAAAGCAAACGTAGTCTATATCAGACAAATTTTCAACTTCATGAATTCTAAGCAGAATCTTACGATTTCAAACAAAAGGAAGAATCTTACGATTCCCAAAAGTTTCAAGAAGTTAAGAATTTTTCAGACAAAGGAGTCTGATAAAGACTCCGAAATATTACGAAGTCCAAAAGTTCGTAAAATTGTTTCTTTTTTCATTGTTAGGCAACAATTTCTTGAAAGGATTCGACCCCTAACAAGTTAGGGTAGCCATTAGAAGTTTAACACCTTTATTTTATTATTTGAAAAAGTTCTAATTGATTTTTGTTTCAGAAACTGAGAAAGAAAACCTTAAAAAACTCTAAAAAAATTAGTATTATTATTTCTTCTTACACCGAGGAGTTTGATGAGAACTACGTTAATTTTCTTTTCCATGGACCGAGGACAATTTCGATGTAACAGTAAAATCATATTTTTGTCATATTATGATCACTCCTTTAATTGTTGTTTTAATTTGATTCTACCTCGATGCGTGTCAAGACATTTTTTCGCGGTGCTTTTCTACACAATTTAATTTTGATACTCCGTTGTGCGGAAAATATTTAAATGGTTTTAGGAGAGCTGGGTTGGTCTAATTTAGGCACGTATCACCAGGAAGAGGAATGGGTTTGAAAGTTCCTAATATACTTTAATGGAAACCCCTACTGTTAGGCAAAAACAATCAGTCGAATGAATTTGTGAATAAACATGCTTCTTCAAGACCAACCGTTTCTGAGACAACATCTATATTCGACACTCCTCGCGACGATTTAACAAAATTGAAATATTCGTCGATCAGCACCGTAGGTCGTCAAACCGAAAAGTACCTCGAGTATAAAATCTAGTCCAGGATGAATATGTACGAGACCGGTCGATTTTGAAAGTCAAATGGGCCGGTTGATGGGACATTAAATTCAGTTCACGCATTTGAATTCTATTCAAATGCGTCCGTTACATATCATCGCCGATGCACACTTCGAATTTTCACAATTCAAATGCGGCCTTAGCATTAATGTATTCGGGGGTCAGTAAGGGGTTAAGTAACAGGAAATTCGTTAAAAAACAATCCTGGGCGTGCAATATGGACGATTTATAATATGGAAAAACTATTGTTTGGGAGCAATTCGACTTCTATTGTCATTTATCTGCAATGCGAAGGTTTTTTGAAAAATATTCCATTCGAGCTATTTTCAAAATGGGAAAACAACTTTGTTGATGGCTTCGAAATTCGAAGAAAATTCGGGACAATTCACCACACAATTGGAGGTTTATATACAGGGTGTCCCAAGTTCGAGTGCTTATTAGGAGTTCTAAATTCTCTACGCATTAAAAAAAAAATTGAAGCCGTAGCATTTATTGAAAATGAAAAAAAACAATTCCCAGAAAAATCTTTTTACAAAATTCTGAAAGCTTTTAAGATATCGAAAAGGAACTGAAAAAATTAGGAGATATGCGTAGTCCATATTGCGTTCGATATTTCTATTCTCTATAACTTGAGCATACATCGTATCCATATTTTAGAAGGAGAAGTGTCGAGTAAGAATGCGAATTTCCTGAAGTTTGGAGAAATTCTCACAGGGTGTCCAAAATATTGTGTCGAAATTATAATCAGAATTTGTCCATTTCTCCTATTTTCAGAACCTTTTTTATGAATGTGTTGAATTCTGCGAAGAAAAATACTGATTGTGTTCTAACATGTACATGGTCCTAAAATTCTAGAGTTATTTAGGATTTTATGTTCATATTGTGCGTAGTCAAATTCATGAAATCAGTTCCATAATGATAATCTTTCATTCCCTGAACTAAAAATGATAAGGCTTCAAAACTATTCAGGCTCTGCAAAGAATCTAGAACGAAACATAATCCAGAAAGGTTTTATAGGTACTCGAAATGTTAAATTATACAGGGTGATTCACAAAGAACGTTCGTTGAAATATTTCAAAGGAAGACTCAAGAAAAATACTTGAAATTTGATAGTTAAGCTTCGTCAAGAGAGATGAATTCTTGGAATAAATTTCAGATTCGTTCGACATCAGGTTTCACCGGAAATGATACCAACTTTCGTTTTTTTCATTGATAATGAGATTATTCATTGAATTCTCTATTATTTTTATGTGTCACTTGTATTTTATTTTCAGAAAATTAATCTGAAATCTGAAAAAACCATCAAAATTTTCCCAAATAAGGCTTCAGTCAAATGTCTGTAAAGGGTAGATTTTTGCATTAAAATTCGTAATTTCGTTAACGTGAAACGTCAAACCTTGCTGATGACAAAACTAACAAGATGTAAAAAATTTACTAACAAAGATGGTTGCTATAAATTTTCAACATTGTGTACTCCTGTCATTTAATCAAAGTGCAGTGGCAGTTCTGTTTATCCCGATTAATTGTTTGCACAATCAGACTTCTGGAGCAAATAAATGATGTAAAGTAAATGACTAAAATACTACTTGAAATTTTTTTTTATTGGGACGGCGAACAAATGGAATCAGCGAAGTGTTAAACTAAAAATGTGGATGCTTCGAAATACGTACACATTCGGCAATTGCGCCACTGCGGATAACTCAGTTCGCGAAATGATTAAATCAGTTTGAACAGATTCAGAAATTTTCGGAAATCGATCACTCGATTTGATGATCATTTTGTGAACTAAGAATTTATCTCAGTATGTGATGAAATCCGTGGAACACTGTCGAGCCGTAATAAAAGATTCCTCTACATCTACTTCAAAACGATTAAAGATCATGTGACTTTATCTGAGGAATATTTCCATCATGCAATATACATAATTCAATAATAATCAATTTCAAGTGGGC
Organism: Hippodamia convergens; assembly: GCA_038502775.1. Lineage (NCBI taxonomy): Eukaryota > Metazoa > Arthropoda > Insecta > Coleoptera > Coccinellidae > Hippodamia > Hippodamia convergens. Next base: position 37,904,600 of record CM076611.1, on the reverse strand, counting down.
AAAGTAGAGAAATTCTGACGATCTAGAGGGGTCAAGAGATAACCCCTGTATGTTTACCAAGAATCAATCAAGATACGATGAAAATAGAATGTCAGGGGTCGCATTTAAATTTAATACTTCTGATAAGTGTTTTTTCGTTATCTCTGTGTAAATTAGGAATTAAAGTTATCTCTCCCAGAAGGAATTCATGAGCTGAAACATATAGACGCTTATCGAAATGGTGATTTTCCGTGTGAAACTGGAGCATAAGTATTAAATACTTATTCAACTCTCTGAATAATTGAAAAATATATACCTAATATCATTCAATATAAAATATTCTGAAAATAGGGAAAAGAGTACCGAAAATATATCCAAAAATATATTTGACTAAAATGTTATTCCTGAAGAGACCATTTTCTGATACTGATAATCTTAATGATGTTGTTCATTCAAATTGAAATACAGAAATGGAAAAGTCTTCATAACTATTCATTATGTAAACTACATAATATTATCTGGATATTGATATGTTATTGCTTACAACACCCTGTTGTTTCTGGAAGGAATATCAACATTGATTACTTTTTACCATTGTGAAGATGACTTCTTTATTGGAGGTTGGGAATCTTTATATTTGTGACAGAGGACGATTGCATGATAATACCAAATGACTTCCTGAAATCACAGTGACCTATTTGTTAACATGACACTTTTTCTTTTCATGAAGAAATTATAAATATAAATAAACATATCCATTATCCAAACATACGTTCTTGTTCTGAAACGAATGATACTTGCAATGTTTTTCAGCTTTGGATGCGAATTTCTTAATCCTATAGGGTCGAACTGTGGTTCGAGTTGAGTTTTTGGCTCTGTCAATGTATTCATCTCAATAGAATATCCTGAACTCACTTATATGAGAAGATCGTCAGCTTTAGAAAAATTTATCTTCATCATACTGCTAAAATGAATAGTTTTCTTCTGATTTGCAACTTTCATTTAGAACCCATGTGACCTTATTAATTCAATATGGGGAAAACCAGCTTAGAGCATTGTTCTATGACTTTCAAAAATTTTGAGATTTATAGCTATTTATAAGTGTTAGAATAAGGCTCATTTATGTACAAGTTTCATAGGTTAATTTCTGTGATTCATTGAATTTTTATTGAAATTAATGAAATAATATCCTTTAGTGATGAATTTGACAGATGATGAATAAATAATAAATCTGTGGCAGGGTGTCAACATTACCATGAAAACTGTGCGAGAATGAGATGTTCTCGTACAATTTGGTTCTACAAGATGTGACAAGATAAACGGATTTGAGACAGAATTAGAGGAACACTGTTCTGTTATCGAGAGCTTTGGGGCAAAGAGGCAGCAGAAACATGGACAGTTTTGATATCGTTCAAAACAACCTGTATTTAATAATTTAAAGGTTGGAAATCTATCTTTCTGGTTTAGACTTCTACTCAACATATCACTAGAGATAATTTATTTTTTTAATACGCTGTTTTGTTTCATCCATTGACAAGGAACATGATACAATCTGTAAAAACATTCAATATCAACACTAGCAAGAAACGAAACAATCAGAAGTGAGGAAAAATGCCACCCATTTTGTAGTTATGAAATTTGTTATACGTTTCTGATCCTATATTCTAGAATACTTCACTTTATTTTTTGTTTCATCGGTTTTATCATGATAAAGTTGATTTTCAACGTAACGCGATTAAGAAAGTTCAAGGGATCTTTTTCGAGTTATAACCTGAACTTTTTCAATGGGACACTATATTTTATTTCATCATTAAATATCATGATTTTGCTGATTGATCTAACATATATTTCATGGTATAGAAAAATAATTTGGATAATTGAAATATCAATTCATGCTTTCGAGTCCATTGATTTATTAATCAAAGTTGCTTCGGCAAATACTGAAATGATAACACTGAAAGAAGTCAGTAATCTTTTTTGGTCAGAAATGTTTCACTCGTGAAACATTTCAATTATTAGATGAAAAAAAAAAAAGAAATTGAAAAAACAAAAATAATCTCCAATGCCACATTATTTCAATAAGAAAGAAATAATAATAAACTTCAGTCCCAAAGACAATACATAGAAGTAAAAAGGTATATACAGCCATGAGTACTATACTTACAAGCATGAGCAATGGTAGTTTAAAAGGTACAACTACATAAAGAAGACAAACCAATAACAATTCACATAATTACATTCATTTTAAGAAATCGTTCAACTTATAAGAACAGTTCACAATGCAATGGCTCTTCAGATATGCAATTTGATAAAATATTGGGCGTGCCAAAAAAACCAAAAGTTTCAATTATAACTCGAAAACGATGAACTGGAAAAAATTTTACTGTAGCCAATAAGTTCTACTTGAAAATATCTCTCAAAGACAGTTTTTACTTCGAATATATCATAAGAGGTTATCGAGATTCACAGTATCAACGAGAATGCAATAATTTCAAAATCACCCTGTAACTTCCGAAGTTCAACAACAGGAATTTGAGAACACCTTTGAAGTTGCAATGCAAAAGTATAAAAGTTTAAATTTTCAACCAGAAATTTTATTTTTTTAAATATTCATAAAATGTTAAATAATGAAGAAATAAAAAAGACACTATTATTATTTCAGTTTTATTCTTCGGCTATCGATTTCGGATTAATTCCATCATCAGGCCAGCTGAAAATACACAATATCTATTAAAGTATTTTTTTTTGTTATAATACCAATTAAACTTTCGTCCGATCATGGATTTTTAAGGCATGCATTTTGAAATGGATTAAATCGTGAATCTTCATTTATTTTCCCTGACTTATTATACTTCTCATTGTCTTTGTCGTTTTTTATTTCTCTCAATCAAATCTTCTGATGTTATATGTATTATATCATAGTCAGTTCATAAAGCAAAGTTCGTCTTTGTTTTGTATTGGTATTATTAATTTTTTAGTTATCTATGACTTTTTTTCCTTGAAATTCGAGGTTATCATTCAATGAAAATGGGTTGTTTTATCCTGGAGGATTTCAAGTTTTTCAAGTAAGGTAAGTTTGTAATAGTTATTTTCTCTTATAGTACCCTGATATTATCCTCAAAATCTTTTCCCAATGTTGCGTGTGGTCAAAGCTTTAAAAAATCAAGGAGCAATTTGTTGTTCTAATTTTTGTCTTTTTTTATTGTTAACTCATATATTTTACAATGTCCTTTTTCGTCTACTTGTCTAATTATACTATTTCAAATTTGTACATATTTTGTCATGAAAATTCTTGTGATATATTGTGGATATGATATATTTTATGGGGATATACAGAACTATATAACTTTTCGAAGTCTTTATCAGACTGCTTCATCAAATAAATTCTTTAAAATTGGGAAAAATCTTAAGAATCGTGAGAGTTTCTGATTGAAATTTTCCTTCCAAACATTGGGAGAGAAAACCCTGAAAAAGTTTTAAGAATCCTCCTATAATATATTCCAATCGATATTTGTTAAAAGGAGTGTTGAGAATTGAATGAAAATTATAATGTACCCAACGGTGAAAATATTTTTATATTCATCGATCCTTATATAGATCTGATTCTCATTGTCTTACACCACTTTGAGATATGATATTCAATTGTATTTCGGTACAAACAAAAAGAAGCAAAAAAAACCTCCAATAGGCATATCAAAGTTGACGAGAAATATTGGTGTATTTTCGACGAACGAACCCTTTTAAGCGGGGGTTTTCAGACTATTTATCATTCGGGTATCCGTCCTTCATTTAAAATAGAATAATTCCAAAGCTGTTCGGATGAATTATAAGACATTGTAATAGGATGGAGAATACAAATAATAGTCAAGGTTCACTGGCGTCCTATATAATACCAACGCATCTGAAATGCCCTCTAAAAATACATTCGGCCTGTCTTCTCCTACATCGCGTTGTGTTCGTCTTGGCAACACATTTTATAGACAATATACAACGGCAAATTTAACTCTGGACGACTTCTCCTACGTTCCGTAAGATTGACAATTTCCATGAATTCATTTAGGACATTTATCTCTGCGGAAAATTGTCGAACACCAGTATATTAGTAGATAGTAAACCCTACTTTTCGATCATACACTATATGTATAGGGTAATTCGAGGATAGAAGGTGCAGAAGGTGAGACGGAGCAATCGTATATTTTCGTATCTGATATTATTCCAGATGAGTGGAGACGCCCTAACCTAACTTACTTTTTTTAATGTTGAGCAAACTACCGTATCTTGTATGTTCAATTATTGAGATACAATTCGAATATTGTTTAATTTATTATCCGGTCAAGCCAAAAATACCAACGCAATTTATTTGAAGTGCCGGTGCACTTCAACTGTAGCGATTATTTGAGTGATGCTACTTTCCCAAGTAAGTAAAATTGCTATAGTTTCATAGTATAACCTCAAATCATGCAATCAAAAATGACTAAAAAGAAAAATAGAAAACTTTCCAAAAAAAGAGTCGTCCTCAGACGAAGATCTGGAAGCACCGATAATTGATGACTCTTCAGATTTTTTTTTATTCATTGAACGTTTTATTTTTGAATGAATTTCTGTTATTCATCACGAGATCTTTGATCAATAAAGAATCGTTAAAAAAATAAATGGTATTTTTTTATTCCGATGAATAAAAAAATACCATTTATTTTTTAACGATTCTTTATTGATCAAAGATCTCGTGATGAATAACAGAAATTCATTATACGATTATAAGTATTTTAACATGCCATCTATCCTCGAATTACCTTACAGGGTGTCAATTTGAGAACTTGCCAGACAAAATAAGTCGCGACAGGTATGTTTTGAGGGAAAATGCAGGCACAGCTTAATTTTTATTCGGGAGGACACACATATTTTGAGTACAATTTGTAAGCCAAAATCTAGGGGTAGGGTTTGTCACCCCTGTATTCTTGATAGCAGTGGCGGCTCTAGGGGGTGGCGAACGGGGCAATCACCCGGATCCTCGCTCTTGGTGCGGCCTCGAGCACAAAGACTCGAGCAAATTTTGATATTGATTTAGATCTCTAATTATTTATAAAGGTTTGAACATAAGGGTAAGTTCCAAAAAAGTTCCATATCGAATACATTCATTCAAAACAAAATTGAAAAAAACATAATGTAGTTTTTGAATGTTTTATGTAATTGAGGCACCGGATGTCTGACCCACCATATCAGTAGGAAGAATAGAATGTAGAATCACACAACACAATTAGGGTAAAAATTATCTAAGTATTTCGGTACAATGTTTTCTTATCCCAGATGTTGGAACCTCATAAAATATTTATAGCCCTGTTGACCGTTCTTTGGCGGTCCCTTTGAAATATTCGTTCAATTATCGTCTTATGCACGAATTTATTTCATTGTAGGGAATTACGGAAGGAGGAGCACAAAATCTGTGTTTTTTTTTACGAATATAGTGATTAGGTATGCGAAAACTGGTTCAGTTTTGTTATATTCTATTTTTTCTGATGAAAAACTTCCATTGTTTTGGGTTCTTCATTCACATTTAGAGGTCATTTTAACACTTTTCGAATAAATTCAAATTTTTTCTTGTTATTGAATTAAGAAATTAATTCAAGTTTCTGAAACCTATTTTTTCAGTGGGGCTTTTGTAAGTTTGAATTTGGATACCAACAATCCAATGAATTCATCCAATACAGAATATTTCAGTATCGAGGACTCAAAAGTATCCAAGTGGCACAACACTAATCCAAACTGTTCCGAGCTTCAGGGCTTGATACAACTAGGACTTAACGCCCTCAATCAAACTGACCATTAGTGGCTCCTCTATCGCTCGGGCAATCCCAGAAAAAGTCATATATGGTGGATTTTGCAGAGAAAATTTCGATACAAATATTATAAGAAACCACTGTTTTCAATAGAAATATGTTCACAAGATGGTGCCATTTCCCATGGAACTTTCTCTTCTGTTCATCTGGATGATAAAAATGAATAGTTTATTTTTCATGATCTCTTTTTCGAAAAAGAAAATTCAATACAGCTGGGATTGAAGAACATTTCATTGTTTTTTACGCCGTCAAAAAAAAAACTACAGCTGAGCGTTTGACTGATTACATAATAAAAGAATTAGAGAGGTTGGTTATATCATTGCAAAAATGCAGAGGTCAAGGATATGATAACGGAGTCAATATGCGTGAAAAAAGTGGTATCCATAACCGTCATTCTTGAAATGTATCCACTTGCTCACTTCTCACCTTGTGGGACTCATAGCTGGAATCTCATCCTAGAAGATGCAGCAGCGTCTAGTGTCCAAGCAAAATCTTTTTTTGGTTTGCTACAAAGGTTGTATACTCTGTTTGCCGGCTCAACTCAGAGATGGGTGATTTTAAAGGATCATGTGAAAGCCTTATCACTAACACCGCTTTGTGAAACTAGATTCACGAAGGAAAAAGGGCCTCGAGGAAACCCCCCCGCCCAGGGCCTCGCAATGGGTAAGGCCGCCCCTGCTTGATAGGGAATATGAATGTCATGTAAATACGGCATTCATATTTTTTTACACTGTTCTCTTGTAAGTTATCTCTTGTACGAAAGGCCCACACCTGACAACTGCACTAAAAACAATGACACTTACGGGAGTATCTATCTTCATCCCAAATAAGTGGCCACGCGTGTACAGGGTGGGCAAAATTTGTGATCCCTGAACTACAACTTTTTAACCCTAAAGAGATAGGGGAAAATGAATTGCACATTATGGATTTGGTTTTCAAGAAATTCACTTCCACTAGTTCCTTTTGCTTTCGGGCAATAGGCCCAAATTGAAATTTGGGCGATTTCAAGATTGTTTCTGTTTATGCTTCAATCTTGAAATATAAACATCTCCGAGACACTTTTTTACAGCAATCCAGTCTGACTTTTCGAGAGGTTCCCTTTCTAAGATATATCATAAAAATGTGTTTTTTCTCATGAACACAATAAGCCATCATGACTTAGGAAGAATCATAATTTTTTTCGGTTTCGAAAATAATTCCATAATTGAGCTCTAGAAAATGCTAAGACAGGTCAATTTTTTTTCACCTTTCGACTGTGGATTTGGTTCCAAAATGGTTTTCACAGTGGGATGACTATATTTCCCCAAGTCCTGGTTATTAAATTATTTTTACATCGCAACTTTTCTTAAATTTAGATAATTTTTGTTATAAAAATGTATCCGTGTCGAATTTGCAAAAATTACAGTGATCGTCTTCGTCTTGAATTTAATGTATGGAACACGTGATCCTGTGATTGGTTATATCCTAAACTCCTGTTGCCCCCAGGACATAGCCGCACGACAAGAGACGAATTAAGAAAAGCATAGTTTTTGTAATTTACTCGATATTCGGCACATAGCATTATTGCTGAGCCTAACTCCTGCTCTGAGTCTCGACAGGGGGTCTTTTGTCACTCAGGGTGGAGATGTGAATTAAATGAATGAATGACTGTGGATTCAGGGGTATATGAACATACAGCAGATCGGGGTGGAAACCCCTTCAAGACTTTCAAATAGTCATTGGGTTTGAGTGTCATTTCATTTCGAAGGTTTTGCAATTTTATTCGTGAATATGCTAAAAAAGTTCTAGTTGGCGTTCTTTTCAGTGTGAAGCACTTAATCATGATGAACAATTGTCTCCAAAAGAAAAAACACAACTTCGATATATCTCAGCCCAGAAATCTCTTGGACTACACTACTGGATGGCTATCAAGAAAGTGTCTCGTCTCTGTAATGGTTTTATTTGATTATAAATAACTATTTTTTTCTGCTTTTGTCTCTTTTCATTTCAGATCTAGAATTTCGGGAATATTGGTGAAGAGTCTGTTTTTCTCTTCTGCCCATAGAAGAACATCATGAAGATGTTCTTTTGATCACGTAGATGTCCTTCAAGATTCTCTGATATGGTATTTTTAGTAATTTTTTTTTTCTAATATTGACACATAAAGTGACACTTTTCAAAACTCATCGACTTTATGAAACGTCTTACTTTTCGTAACTAGTTACGAAAAGAAGAACTTTTCGCAACTGGTGATGAAAAGTAAATTTCGCCATTGATTGTGAAAAACACAGAATCCTTGTGAGACTAAACTACTTGAACTATGTACTTCCTTACTTCCTTCATGTATTACATATTATGAAGATCAATACATTTAATATTCAGGTAACTGTAACACGTGAATGGGAAAATTAATTATAAATATTAATTACACATTTTGAATAATTATTGATATTGACCCCAGCGGACAACGAAGTTTTTTGTATAGCATTAATTTGTGACCAGTATACAAAGAAGGATTTGGCAATTTTAAAAACTGGGCGATAATTTTCGGAATATTTCCAAATGTGTTTATACCTACAGGTTGCACTTCACATCTTCCATTCAAGTATTTCACAAAAAATCTGTCATGCTTAACATTTGATGGCCTTAGATTAACGTATTTTTTAACCATTTCGATCCAGTTCATACCGTCAAAAGCTCCAGCGGTAATAGCAAATTCTCGACATACTTTCGTCTTTGTGTTCGGAATGGCAACTTTAACAAATTCCTCCTGAAACACTACATTTTCTACGCGAAGAAAAGTTAATTCACCTTTTCGGCAAGCTCCAGCAACTCCAACGATCAATGCTACCTTATTCATTGAATGTTGCCCATCGGAAGCTTCTTTCAGAAAATGGACAATATTTTCTGTACTAAAAACTTTCGACTTTTTAGGTTGGTAACTTTAAGAATGACGTTTTAAAAAAGCCACTAAATTTGTATATTTCTTGATATCAATATTTCTCTTCAAGCACAATTCGGTTCTTAACATCGAATATAAGCTCCATAAGGTCGAACTCTTCATTCCTTTTTTTCTTGAAAATACGCTAGCAAAACTTTTTCGTTCAAATGAGTAATCCATGAACAGAATTTGGCATAGGACAAATCATACTTGCTCCTCGACTTCTCAGGAATAATTGTAGATAACGCAGATTGCGCTGCTTCCTCGATGTCGCTCGGTACGTCGTTCTCTGAATCAGACATTGCTGTATATTTTCTTCCACTTTGAAACAATTTCAAGGAATTATTTGCGAATAAAGAAGCGATTATGATATTCCACTTTTTGACAATCAAAATTACGAAATACGACATTGTCACTAACGATACTTCCATAGCAACGAAGTGAAAAATGAATATGTATCTGTATGTATCTCCGAATTCACTTGAGGCTTGTAGGGACGTTTTGATACTTTCAATTTGAATTTAAATAGTCACATCCTATTCAAAATTAGAAAAAATATTGTGTGAAACACGTTCGGAAACACTATTTGCTTTTCCCAACTGGTTGCACAAATAACTATTCCAACACGGGTGAAGTCAGGGTTTTTTTCTCTGGGGTTTTTTCCCCTTCCTCATTTTATCATTCTACAGACCTGTATGGCTTTCCTGTGTTGCACTAACCCCAGCTGGGTACTTTTTTGTTTCAATATGTATTGTATCATTTTAGCTCTATCAATACAAAGAATAAATATATATTTCAAGATTGTAGCATAAACAGAAACTGAAATGAAAAATAATGCTCGGAACAATGTTAAAATCGTTCAAATTTCAATTTTAGTCTATAACTCAAAACCAAAAGGACAAAAAAGGAACGCAGTTGATGTCATTATGGGTTTCCTAAAAAAGAGATACAGAATGTGGCCATTCTTTTTCCCCGACCTTTCACGGTTGTTATAGTTCAGTAAAAACCACTTATGCCTACCTGTACATCAATTGGTCATTTGTATCCGAAGCGAAAATATGCATGTTATCCGTTACTGAGAAGTAATTTACACAAACAGACTTCGTTCAAACCGCATTAAGACATCTCATAACGAATCCATATGGGAAATCATAATTGGAAGGACAATGAAAAAATCTGTTCTTCTTCTTCTTTGTAAATCTCATTAATCCAAATTGGACATAGGTTTCCCTCTTTGATCCCCACCTATCTCTATTTTGTGTTTCCCTCATCCATTGTTGTCTTTTTCCTATGGTCTTTTCTAGGTCATCATACCATCTGGTTTGCTATCTTCCTCGATTTCGTTTTCCCAAATATGGCCTCCATTTTATAATTTTTGTATTCCATCAACTATCTTCTCGTGTTGCTACATGGCCTGCAAACTCAAACTTTAACTTTGTGACTGTCTCCACTATGTCCTTCACTTTTGTTTTGCCCCTTATCCAGTCATTTCTCTTCATATCTCGTAGGAATATACCTAGCATCGTTCGCTCCATTGCTCTTTGTGTGATTCTAAGTTTCGACGTTTTTTCCTTCATTAACATCCACGTCTGGGCGCCGTATGTAAGTATCGGAGAACACACTGATTAGAAACTTTAGATCTTAGGTGCCATAATATTCTCTTGTTCTTTAGTAAATGAGCCAGTCTCCCAAAAGCAGCCCATCCGAATCTTCGCCTTCTTTCTATTTGTTTTGTTTGATGTTAATCGTTAGCAGATGGTCATGTGTACTGAATTCTTTCCTGAATCCGGATTGTTGAAATGGTTGGTAGTTGTCAAGTTTAGCAGATATTCTGTTACAAATTATCCTGGTAAAGAGCCTGAAAAACTGAGAGAGCAAACGATAGTTTGAAAGGTTGGTGGTGCCCCTTTCTTGAAAATTAACACCACTATTGCGTTATTCCAATCTTCGGATATTCTTTCTTCTCTGGGGCATAGATTATAAATAACCGTCAGTTCTTGAATAACCACTTCTCCATCTTCCCTTATCATTTCTGTCAAGACATTGTCTTCACCTGGTGCCTTGTTATTCTCCACTTGAGATAGAGATGATTTCTGGGATCTCTTTTGACCCTACATTCAAAACTTCTCCTTGATTTTTGCACCCCTGGTCTTTATAACTTCAACATAAAAAAAGACCCAAATGAGAAAATAGTGTAAATGGTATCCATCATTCTGGAATCCGACCAAACCGGATTTTGGCATAGTACGTTTCGTCAAATTTTCTTGATATCCATGGATATCTGAACTGGTATTGAAGAATGAAATTAGGTCATACAAACGGGTGCCACCCTGTTTTCAGAACTTTGCGCATTTACTTTTCTGAGGATCTAGTGAATGTTATATATCATTCAATATATTGACAACTTTATTCTGAGGAAAATAATGGGCCCTACAATATTAAACTTTCATCTGTTCGAAAACAATGATTTCGAAAACAACTTCAGTTCGGAATGCGCCTTTTTCGCGATGATCTTTCATCTGTCAAACAGTGAATAGCTTTGTTAATTGTCAATATAAAAAATTATCATTGGAAATTTTTCAGTTACTCACGGTGATGAATTCAGATTCACTGCTTAACCTCAATATAAATGGTATCTGCCAAGACGAGCCAAGCGAAGCGCCGCGCCGGGGCACTACCTATTTTGTCTCGAAGTGTTTCGTCGTATTTTTGAACTTTCATAACTTGAGTTTGGAATATAGTAGATGAACAAAATTACGCTCACGTGGCGAAAAAGAAATGGCCAAGTCACTTATTTTTACCAAGGTATAGAGTTTGTGAAATAAGGATTTCTGAAGATGAAGAGTGTAGAGTAATTAGCTTGGCTCTACATGAGATCTGATAACTTTTTGACAATGGTAGAAATACTGCCTCGTCTTGGCAATATTTTACATTAAAATGTTTTTGGTTGGATATCTATTTCGTATGCAAATGCAGATGACACGGTTCTACTTTTTCGAGTAGGACGTTGGGATAATGTTAGAAATAAGGTCATATGTGGACTTCATAAAGTGAAATGTGGGCTTGATAAAAATAAACTGACTCTGAATTCTGAAAAAAAAAAACATTTTATATTGCTTTTTCAATGACGGATGCAAAAAGACCTCAATTCGATTATATCTCGGTAAATGATCTTGTTATAAAGGAAACCGATTGCCTAAAATATCTTGGTATTATTGTAGACAAAAATCTAAAATTGACGAAACATATTGAAGATCTAACCGACAAATTGAGAAAACTGATATATGAATTTTATACAGTAGGCAAAATAATACCGAGAAAACTTCTTCTGAAATTTACAAGTTCCTAGTAGAATCACTTCTGAAATACGGGATCATAGTCTGGGGAGGGCTCTATGACAGTGCATTAGCTCAGCTGAAAGTGGTACAGAACTTTATTTTAAGAGTAATTCTATTTAAGAACAGATTGTGTTCCACAGAGAGTCTATACAATGAATCGATTCTAGATGACCGATGTCTATACTATCTCAGTAACCTCATTTTCTGTTTCAAATCAAAAAATGTACAATTCGTGAACCACTGTTATGAAACAAGACAATGCACTCGTAAGCACATGATGGTGCCCTTTAGGAGGTGTGATGGGAACCAGAGGTTTGTCACTGTTCTTGCACCGAAGATTTATAACATCCTACCAAATAGAACCAAGTGGATAACTAATTACAAACGTTTTGTCAATGAATGCAGAGGTTTCATACATGCAAATAGTGTTCAGATTCATGGGTTGTTGTGAAGGGTTGATTGATGGTAGTTGCTCTCAATAACAGATAATAATAGATTTACGAAACTGTGTCATTGTGATATCTACGCATAATCTGTGGTCGAACTTCGTATATGATGATTAAACTTTGGTAACATGGCTCCATTTGAGGCAAATTATATCAAAGTCGCTTCATATATTTTTTTGTTCCATGATTTTTTTTTTCGATGAAATAGGGTTATGTCTTTGATTATTATAATATTTTCATTTTATGTTGATCTCCTGTAACAACGTAATTTATGCCATTTTCATGTTGAAGATTAATACATTTTGTCTTTTTTCTTTTTGAATTTCCCATTCATTAATGTTTCCTACTATGACGAAACAATTATGCTCAATTCCGGATACCTATATCTTTTTCCAGTTAGGTATGATATAGTATGGACACCCGGCTTTTAGATGGTCATGAATTCGAACAATCTTGGAAGACTTCACAGCAGATTATTATTATTATTACATTTTGAGGTTTCCAAGCCATTCCGAAGCCGGCCTTTTACCCTGAGCTTTTTGAGACTATCTTATCATTTCCGCAAACGTATTTGTTACTTTCAAGCTACTTTTTGTCTCAATTCGCCAATAAAACTCTTACAGGGTTTATTGACGTCTTTCCCGAATTAAAATAACTCTTCGAAGATCGGATGAAATATTAAAATCAATACAAATTCGTCCATAAGGTTTCAACAGTATTAACAATGCTGAATTGAATTATGAATTCGAATTTTTAAGCTATTCTCAAATTGGTAAAATGTACTTGGAATGGAACTGTCGAATAAGGGAATTTTATTAAAAAAATTACAGAAAGACGACACCCGAAATTAACGTGTAAACGTGAAACAATCGATGCTATCATTTCTTATGATCATTCCCGGTACTTTCTTGGCATGATTAAATCATTACATTCTTAGGAAAATAGGACTGTTTTCTTGTTGAAGAAAGTATGTGATGACCCATAAAACTGGCAAACAAGTTCTTGGTTCTAGCATCTTTTCTATCAGTACAATAATTTTCTATGCCTTCAGATTGCGCCCACTCGACCATAGAGAAACGTTTCTCGGTGAGAAACCGAAAAATGTCGGTATCATGGGTAGGTCCTCATACTTGGCGTTAGGCATGCAAGTTCCAATCACCTCGTTTTGCATACGATGGCATCCTCCAGCCAGTTTTCGCCACCCACCGGAGTTTCAGTGACCGGTTGTATTATTATCCGGTCTGTGCACCTCTGAAATCACCTGGACCAATCCGGACTATATATGGACATCTTGACTGGTGGATTCGGTAACGTAATAGTGTGTTACTTAGTTTTCAAATGCGGTTGTAGTAGAATGGATGAGATTCTTTCGGTACAATGTTGAGATGTCAAGTTGGTATGCTTGTTTAGTGATGAGGTAGACGAATAAGAACGTCTTTCCCATATTTAAGCCCTAATCGGACATTGAAAATTCAGTATTCATTTCACATACCTCGGGAATCTAATCTGCATGACAATTTGTCTGTACTACAAAACAAAGCGAGATAGAGTAATATTTTCAATATTCATTAGTTTTCAACATTTATTAAGTAACTCGTTGTGCAGGTGTTTAATTATTTGAACTGTATCAAACAAAACATTTAATGCAGATGGCGTCTGCTATTGTCAATACAGTGCATGAATCTACAGTGCTCAAAATATGCAAACATATAAAAGTAAAGGAGACAACTATTTTGAAATTTACAAATGTATTGAATTTATAGTGTACATTATATACAGTTGGGTTTTCCGCATTATAATCGAGCACAAAACAGCACAACAAAGCCTAGTATGTCAGAGATAAATTCTTCATCTGCTCTATGATTAGCGCATATTGAACGCAACTTCTTTCGTGAATATAAGCTGGCGTTTACAGAATGAGTATAATTACAATTGACTTATTATTATTATGCTTATTATCATAAAATAATTGATTTTTTGCGAGTTTCATCCGTAGAGGATATACTATTCGCCGAGGTCATTTCACTTTTGGATTGATGACGATGTCTTTCGAAATAATTGTGCAAAGAATCTCTAGAAATTTCAGATGGGTAAGTTGCGTCCATGGAAAGTTACTGGTGAATCGGCTGCTTGTGGCCGTTATGTTCATACCAGTTACTCCCCAGTAACTGATTCAATTTGAGCAAGAATTGAAACCTCAATCTGCACCCTCATAAAATTCAATAGAAACAAATATTGAATACCCTAGATATATATTCGTATGAATTTACACATTGCCAAAATCTATGTAGAAACGAGTACAAAAAGAAGAAAGCAGTTGAAGCAATAAACACATTTCAAACAAATCACAGTTGGTACTCAACCAGGCCAGTGGAGTAAGATAGTATATCTCTGGGAGGTATCTCTGCATTCTCTGCCTGTAGGTTTCCTTCAAGCCGGGTTTCAGGATCAGGACATTCGAGTACCAATATGGCAAGGGGTTCACCAGAAGATCCGAAGACAGTCTGGTGCTGTTCATTCAGAATTACCCCGGAGGCACGTGTGAAATTCTATCACGGACGCGAACAGCTTTACCCCCATTAAAACTGATAAAAAAGAAAAAAAGGGACTAGTTAAAATGCCATTTAGTGGTCAGAAGTCGTAAACTAGGCAATTGAGTACTCACAAACGCTTGCCAACATCTTGTTTTGGGATGAAGCTCAGTTCGATCTTGATGACCACGGAAATAAACAGAACTAAGCTGCTGCAGTGCAACCAATTCTAAACGCAAGCATCAGAAACTCCTTCATTCACCAAAGACCGTTTGGGCTGCAATGTCATCGCGAGAAATTATCGACGTTTTTGGGGCGTGTACTTACTCTGCATTAAGTTTTTGGTTCTCCGAACTGTAGAACTTTCTTTTCTTGACTAAAACCAAAAGCATGTGTGTCTAATTCTGCAAACTTGCCAAGACGACCTCAGGAATTTCAGAGTTTGAACGATCGAATATCGTGAACGCAAGGGTGGACATCAAGTTTCGACAATCCCCCTTTACAGAGCAAAACTCTCTCTAACCATTATCAGATTACGAGAGAAAATATACAGGGTGTACCAAGTTCGACGGCCTATTAGGCGTTTCTGGAGAACTGGACCTATTTGAAATCTGAAAATTTGGATTATATTATTGTTTGACATTATCTACGAGATTTCACGTGAAATACTTTTGTTTTCCAAAATGGCCAAATATTAATTAAATGGCATTCAACTCACTTCCAAGGGTCGGGATCATAAAATTTCTGCTATAATTATGGAATGGAATGGTATATATTGGTCATAACGAAAAAAATAAAACATGTGAGATAAATTTTGTATTCGTACAAGATTTGCCACATTAATGAGAACCTATATTCTGAAAATCATTTCATTCGATGAAATCGTTCACGAGATATATTCGAAAATTACATTTTTTCATGGATTTTCAACAGCCTGTATCTTTCTAACCGAGTCGAATCGGAAGAATTGCTAGAGACAAAAAGTGTTTCTTTTGACCCCAGGAATGTCCCGTTAAAATATATGTACAAGTCAAAGACTCACCCTGTATATTAAAACCATAGATTCTAGAGGTTAAAAGAAATACTTTTTTCGTATATTATTTTTTCCGATTCAGCCTAGATAAAAAGATATAGCCTTTTTAAACTTTTATAATGGCCTATGCCAATCTTGGAAACATAACACCTGAGTTTTTTCGAGCATTAGATCTACCACCTAAACCTTCGGGAAAATGTAGAAGAAATTTAATGCTATGAATCTTCTGAACAGAATTGTTTTCAGCTAAAGTACTCAATTTTTCTAACTTCGCTGATATAAATTTGTTTAAATCATGAATGATTCGGAAAATGCGCATTTTATCAGATTTCACAAAAAATAATTTCATTTTCCAAAATGAACAAATATTCATTAATTGGCATTCAAATTACTTTCAAGAGATGGGACCTTGGAATTTCTGATATGATGGTAAAAATTGGTCATAAAGAAAAAACTAAAACATGTGAGTAAAATTTTGTGTTCCAAGAAGATTTGAAACATTTATCAAAACCTTCATTCTGAAAATCACTTCATTCGATGAATGTATTCACGGGGGATATATTCGAAAATTTCATTTTTCTACGGATTTTCAACAGCATGTATCTTTCCAACTGATCAGAATCAGAAAAAATGGTAGAGACAAAAAGTGCTTCTTTGGACCTCAGGACCCAGTTAAAATATATGTACAAGTCAAAGTCTCACCCTGTATATAGGCAATCAATGAAATTTGATTTTTCTGGAGATACTGGAATATACTTAACAAAAACAAGGCGGAAACAAGGAATTATTACATGAATTGAAACCCCAAAGGTGGGACTCACAAAACTTTTATTGTCCGATCAAGCAATGTCAAATTGATTGGATCGAATTTTAGTAAGGTCATTCGATCGCGCAATCACAAACTTGTGAATCCCTCCTTATTTGTTAATTAGAATAACCTCAGTATTAGGCCTTTCATGGAAAGATTGCGAATTATTCCCAAAACTTGGATCTCGAAGTCAAGGCCGGCCAACACGAAAAAACGAACCGCAATTTTTGGCCTTTCAGGCGTTAATATCGGCCTTTGGGACCGATGCCTATCAGTTTTCCCTGCGTAATAATCCGGCGGCGGGCCGTTCCTCCGAGGCCGTTTCTGCCCCTTTATTATGGCCTCCCTTGCACGAAGGACCATAAATCGTAAGCGACGCCGTCGCAAAAGCGCGTGTTATAAAATGATGGTTTGTTCGGATCCGATGAAACCTCTCGTCGGGACGCCTCCCACGCCCTCTCGTGATCGATAAAACACCTTTGACCACTTGTGTAGCCATTACGCACGTTTCCATTCGAATTTGCGATCAGCGCCTACCGCGATCGAAAAATTGATTGCGGTTTTGCAATTTGAGCAATTTCCGGGCTTGGAACCCTAAGTGGTGGGGACTTGGGGCTGCATTTAGTTTGTTGTTTTTTTGACACTCTCACCAATAACAGGTTTCTAGATTGAACTTTTATGTATTTCAAGTCCTAATTGTCTGAATATGAAAAAAAATTATATTATTTTGAAGTACAGGGTGATTCACTTATCTTGGTAACCCCAATTTTCTCGAAAACCTCCGAATATTTTTTTATTCTGTAAATGGCGTTTTCAACAGGTCAATGTCGACTTGAGATGAGCATAAAAATCTGCGGAATAGATAAAGACGCCAGGCGTCGCAGCGCGATCAAAAATTTTTTCTCCATGCACATACCTTTTTTATCATGTCATTCGAAAGATAATTTCATTCAGAATTTCTTTTTTTGAATACACATTTTATCCATTTCTAACCGTCAGAGATCTGCGGCGTGTTTTATGTTAATTCTTTCCCATTTATTTTTTTTTCTGCATTGTAGTAGTATGCCTTTATTTGGAGACATAGATATAATTTTGTGCCTTGAATTCAAGGAGGCTAGTTTTCTAGTCAATGTGCCTCTTCGAATAAGATGAAATATGTGACTACAGCAAGATGGGGCTCCGCATGTCACAACGCTGCCGTTATAAAGAGATATTTACATCAAGAATTCGAAAATAAATGGATAGGAACCAATGGACCCATCAGATATCGCCAGACCTAACGCTCATGGTTTACTTTCTGAGGGGTACCCTGAAAAATATGGTATACCAAACTGATTCTAATAACTTGGACCATTTGAAAATAAAGATAAGAAACGCACGTGCCCAAGTAGACCCTTATATTTTGACCAAAGTATAATGAAATAGAGGAATGATATAACTTATATTTGGATCATAATGGCCGGTATAAAGAACATGATTCGAATTGTTTCGTTTGTTATTAAAAAAAATGTTTATTGATGTAAGATATAATATTTAATGAATATAATAATAGAGAAATAGTTCGTTACAAAGCCTCCGTCATTTTAGGAAACAAAATCATGTCTCTAGGCATTATGATCCATACATAAGTTATATCATTTCCCTATTTCATTATAAGTTACTTTGGTCAAAATATGAGGGTCCATTTATTTTCGAATTCTTCATCTCAATATCTCTTCACATGTCAGCGTTGTGACATGTAGCCCCATCTTGCTATATCCACATATTTGATCTTATTTGAAGATTCAGATTGTTTAGAAAACTAGCCTTCTTGAATTCAAGGCAAAAAATCATATCTATGTCTCCAAATAAAGACATACTACCACAATACAGAAAGAAATAAATGGGAAAGAATTAACATAAAACAAGCCGCAGATCGCTGACGGTCAGAAATGGATAAAAATTGTATTCGAAAAAGAAATTCTAAATGAAATTATCTTTCGAATGACATGATAAAAAAGGTATGTCCCTAGAGAAAAAATTTTTGTTAGCGCTGCGACGCCTGGCGTCTTTATTTATTCCGAAGATTTTTATGCACATCTCAAGTCCACATTGACTTGTTCAAAACTCCATTCACAGAATGAAAAAATATTCGGACGTTTTGGAGAAAATTGGGTTTACCAAGATAAGTGAATCACCCTGTTCTGATTCTTGAGTCGAATTATTGCCGTAGTGAATCAGTGAAACAATAATAATAATAATGTCAAGGGGTAGCCACCGTAACGACATAGACAGTGCAGATAGTAATTTTGCCTATCATAGAGAAGGAAGAAGAAGAAGAATATAAATATACATGTACAAAACAAAAAATCTCAAAACAAAATCCATCCAAACTCCAAGAGGCAAGAATAAATAGGAATTCCCAAGTCATCCTACGAACAACAAATGCAGCATCAAAAATCAAAACAGAACACAAATCAACACCCGTTCGACTGCATTCGAGCCTTCCTTGTGTAATCCACCATGTCACGATATCAGTCCAGTCCAGAATAACACTCAAGTTGTCAGGAGGAATGTCACACCTATCTGAAATTTCGTTGAAAACATCACACATTAGACAATGGAGATCTAAGCAGAAAATTTGTCCTTGTTGTATTTAAATTGAATGTCAAAACAGATTTCGAACCTATGGGTGAAATGTGAAACCTCAAGTGAAACACAAGTACGGGCAGTCCACTCTATCATGCACCAAGTTTTTCTTCTTTATTCTTCATAATTCCCGTCCTCTCATATGCAGTCCGCCATATCAAGAGAGGCGAGGAATCCTGGAAGAGCCGGTCGGCTATGCTTCCAATCTCCAAGTAGTCGGTACTATTTAGCAGCCTGATTCCTAGGGGCGCAGGAGTATAGAGGTTGCGGGGAAGATGCTTCTAGTATTTTGCTGAGGTTAGGTTTAGGCTTTTGTTACTGAGACTATGTTCTTTTCCCTGCAGTAAACAGGTTAGTACATATAGGGTATCGTGATTCTGAAAGGAAAGGGTTTTATTGAGAATCAATGGTGCTGAACAACTGTTAAACTAAATAAAGCAATAAGCGATTACAGCCGTATTTGGGAACTACTTAAGAACTCCATCAGTAGGTTCATCACCTCAGGGCTGGTTGAAAGAAATACCCCACACAAATTTATAGGAGCCAGAAGCCCCAGGGCAAGTAATTTCTTGTATAGTTCGTTAACATTCCTATCCCATCTTAACAGTAGGCAACCAAATATTCAATTCACTATGGAAATTGAAAAGGATGGTGTTCTACCCTTTCTAGACGTCTTGCTTACTAGAAAGCCTAATGGGAAGCTAGGACACAGGGTTTATAGAAAACTTACCCACACTGACAGGTATCTACATCCTCAACAGAAACGAGGAGTTATAAAAACACTAGTAGACAGAGCCCGACGATTGTGCGAGCCGGAATTTCTGGAGGATGAACTTGAACATCTGAAGCAAGCATTCGTCGCTAACGGATATAATGCTAAGGAAATTCAGAGGGCAATAAGACCAAAACTTTCCACACGTGATGATAACACATCACAACTCACCCCCAATGGAAGAGCTATCTTACCATATATCCCTGAGGTCACTGATAGAATTGGTAGAATACTAAAGAGGCACAATATAGAGACTGTCTATAAGCCAACTCAAAAACTTGGCCAAATGATCAGAACTACCAAAGACAAAGTCGACCCTTTCTCTCAACCCGGTATTTACAGGATACCTTGTGACTGCGGCGAAGTCTACATTGGTACAACGAAGCGAAGTATCAATACGAGAATAAAGGAGCATGAACGATGCTGTCGACTCAATCAGACAGAAAAATCCGCACAAGCGGAACATGCTCTAACAGATGGACACAATATTGTTTTCTCAAAGGCAGAGGCTATTTCGAACATCAAAAGTTTTTATCCTAGAATGAACATGGAAGCCATTGAGATATATAAACATAAGAACAACATGAACAGAAGGGAAGAAACTCCTTTGGTACATAGAGCATGGTTGCCGGTGTTGGAAAAGATCAAAATTAAGCCAATACGAAGTGGGAGCGATGGACCAATCAACATCGCGCGCGTAAACCGACTACCTTCTCCCGCCAATGATCAGGGTATAAGTTGGGCCAAAGGATCGAATCCAGCATCACTGTCGGAAATTCAGCGGTCGAGTTACAACCTCAGACCAAGAATTCTTTGAAGATGCCTACCGCAGTTGTGGTCGAAACGTTAGGTGAAATAATTCCTAATAGACCACGGCCAATAAGCCCGGAAGACTCTCTTAATGTCAGTATATCCGGTCATGAAAGCCTGAAACTATATGAAAATTTATTACCTTCTTTTGTTCCAGTATCAATAATTTCTTCTAGCTATTGCAACTGTGGTCCGTCGAACCATTTAAATTGATAACTTTCCTCTACTAATATCCATTCGCAATTTTCAGTTTGTTGATTTCATGGAATTTTTATGAGAATTTTTTCACAGTGTTGCAATATATTATTATTTGGGCCTCAATACGTATTGCGTTAATTCTGCCTGGCTAGGATGTAAACTCGATGAGTCGAAATTTTGTAATTTTTTAAGGCATTATGTCTCAACGTAGATTCCGGCTGAAAAAAAGCGTTTCACTTTTTGGGTATCATGATTTGTGACAGGAGCATTATTCTTGTCGCGGAAGCCACAAAACACTTTGAAGATATCCATCTTCTAGTAGAGCTCCATGTTCAATTTTCCTTTCCGTAGTCTCACGTTAAGAGAGAAATTTCTGACAGAAATTAGCAAATTTGAATGAATTCAGAATTTATTAAGTGGGTGGAATTATTTCGTTTAAAGAGTGAGCACTCTTTTACCAGAAACTCGAATGAAAGAAAATGAATACTCAAAACAAATCACGAAAAATAATTGGTTGAAAATTCCAATCATCTTCCACAAAATTGAGCTGTGTCTAACGTTGACGATTTCGATTTCAGCATGACTCATTTGAATAACCAAATAACCGAAACCATTAACGTAAAGTGTGTTATTGATATTAGAGATTCGTAAGAACGATCAAGACTTTCTCCTTTCGGTTCGACAGTTTATGCAAATCGGATTTCGACTGTTTTCGGTGGTTCAGTTTCCATTGGATTCTATGATGAAAATGAGCGATATCGAAATGCTACTTACGTCATCTGTTGAAACCTCCTCATAGAGTATCTGTAATCAAGCTTGAGAGAACTTTGAATATTTTGAATTCGGATTTCTAATTGTGTTGAATTCTCCGTGAATATTCCTGGATATTGTTCGATTAGTTGAATATCAACTTGTTTTATCTTTTTTTGTGGTTTATATATATCCTGTCATAGTCTGTGGTTAATTAGTTGTTATGTATTGTTCGAACCACATAATATGTCTATCTATGAACCTCTTCAACTGATACCAATTTTTCATGTTTTCTATAGCGTGAACTAGTGAGTGAAATATACAAATTCCACCTCTCAAAATCAGATCAAGTCTAATCGCTAAATTTGCATTAGATTGTGAGACAAATGTATAATAGTTGAGGTTTTAATCTATACTAACTTCACTAAATGAATTACCTATATTGCTGGTGAAAAATATCGGGCTGTGATCATCAAATAAAGCAATTGGTAACAGAATTTATCTACATCCGTCTAAGTTTCGTTCGCAACATAAAAGAAATACAAATTGAATTTTGTAATTTTCCGGTTCTGAATGAAGGTAAAGCAGAAAAATATGAACCTCGTTTCTTCAGGAAAATATTCGTAAAATAACGACAAGAAGGTTGATGCATCATTGCATAAACATTTCTTTTCAAAACATATCCTGGAAAAAAATTGACTAATTCTGTAGGCGAGTAGTGTGAATGTAGAAGAACAAAAAGTCCTATTATCACACAAAGCAGTGCTAGTAAAGTCTCATCGGAAAAAACTGTGAATGCAAATAGTGAATTTTTGGCCCAACTGAAAATATTTTATAACGACGGATCTTGAAGGACATCTACGTGATCTTGGAGGACATCTTGATTTAATTCTTCTATAGATGGAAAAAGCAGAATCTACTCCAACATACTCTATATATTAAATATGAATAAAAAAAGCTAGAAGACACTATGAGAATTCAAATTGTTTTCAAATTAACCACTCATTTCAGAAATGCATTCGTTACTTCAAAATGGTATAACTATAAAATATCAATCTGCATCTCACGTCCTTTATTACTATTATTCAGTACCTCTGTTCTATTTTTTAGCCGTAGAGGAAGTCGAAATATATCGATGAAACGAATGGAAGGATGAGTTATTAGATCTTTATTGCAGAAATTATTATTATTATTATTACATAACAGAAGAGTTGGGGTTCTCACCCATAAACTCAAAAATTACAGAATAAAATAATTGAATTCAATGGCCACAAGAAAAAGGGAAAAAAAACTAAATAATGAGGTGAACACCAATTACAGTCACTACATTCAGATTGCCGAATCTGCTTCTGCTTGTCGCTTTTATTTATACTGATTGATAAATTTGTCTGAAATGTTGTACGCGACTTCAATCTGGGGTTATCTGGAATAAAGGAGAATCAATTTGGAAAGGAATTGAATTTACTCCAAAAATTCAGAGTTGTTGTCTGTATGCGAATATGATGAGGTACAATATTTGAAAGGACTGGTAACCAAATACTAGGTGAAATCCTGATATTATCAGTGATAATACTCATAGAAAAATTCAGTTAGGCATTAATTTTTATTTTATATGAACACTGTTCAACCAAACAGGGCAACAATATTCAGCAGCAGAAAAAAAAGGCTAGCGCTGCCGCAGGAAGTGTTATTGCGTTAGCGCCTCATTTCGAATTTTAAGCTTCAAACGTAGATCACATAAATCGGCGTTGAAATTTATGGAGGAATCAAGAGATATTTAGGATTGAATTTATGTTTTAAAGAAGAAGAACTGAAAGTTACTTGATTTCCTATATTTTCGATTATCAAAACATGAAACCTCGGACATATTCAAGTGATACTATATTTCCATACCTAATAATATAGAGCATTTTATTTGGTTTTCCTTTCTGGAGAGGAAACAAATACTCAACGTTTAACTGCCTATGCAAAAAGGCAATGTAGGATTCATTATATGATTGAGCTTGTTGGATATAAAACATTTCATATTTTACAATAAGCCTTCAGCTGGTTTTCAACATTTTCAAAAGCCAGAAGCTAGGAATGTAAATCAATAAAGAGTAGCACAACTGGATTTTGAATTACATTACAAACCCGATAAACTTCATTCTTATATGTTAATTCGACAAAATATATGGCTCCGCAAAGCGTATTTTTGTTTAGAAGTTGCTACACTTGGGTTATTTCATCAAAGATGATAAACTGAGACTTAACATACTTGAAATTGGTTCCAATCTCCACTTGTGCCACCTTATTGTGACAGTATTTACTTGTTATTGTAGTCTTTGTATGCAACATTGCACTGATATTTCATGTGCCGTCATTGTTGTATATTTAGAAAATTTAAGTAGTTACATATTGTTGGTGTACATATTATGGCAGGTAAATTTCGACATTTCATATATAATAGTGATGTTGAGTGAGATCTTTGAGCTCTTCCCTGTTTTGAACTGAAGTGACTAGGAACAGTATTGTTAATTCTAACACCTTTCTGTTCTCTAGGAATTGGGGTAGTTTAGGCATTTTGTTTCATTCAAACTGTATAAAAGTCCTCTGTGCCGCATACTGTCAAACGCCTTCTTGAGTGTGGATGGTTTAATCAGGTTTTTTAGTTGAACCCAAACTGAAAATTTGGTATATCACATCAAGCAACTTCTTCATTAATTTTTCATTACATTTCCCTAGAACTGGAAGATCTGTAGTTTTAGACTGTTTTGCTATACAAGCTCAGTTTGCCTAAATTTATTATAGTACCTGTTATTCAAACTTCTGGGAACATGCTTTTTTTCAAACAATGCTCGTAAATTTCTAGTAGTCTCGTATGTATCTCCATTCAGGGCTTTGGAAATTTACCATGGGATGTTGGCGATGTCGATTCTAGGTGTTTAGTTTTCAGATTATTCATGAAAGATTTGGTATTGATCTCCCTAATTAATACCAATTGGCCAATTATTTGTGTTTCTGGCTTCGTTGAAGTATTACTCATACCATAAATATACCCTGTCTATTTGATTCTTATCAAAAATAACATATATATATATATATATATATATATAACAAAATATTCCGTTTCAAAGTGTTTTGGTAATGATTTGAATATAACTCACATTTTTCCTTATCGGTCTGATATTCTTTCACATTGTTTTCGAATGTGGGAATTTGGTATAACTTTTTGGAAAACTTTGAAATAATAAAAATATGTATTCTCAATTTTCGATTCACTCGATATAACCCGAGATATAACTTCACTGCTGCTCACTGTTTTTTCTATGTGTCAACAAGATCCTCATCAAATTCAACCCTATGATTGCAGAAAAAATGAAATTCCTTCTTATCTTTCCTATACACTGTATCCCATTCTGGTTGAAACTGCACCATATCTCAACTATTATTTAAGATAGAGTCATGCGGTTTTCGCGAAAATGTATCACTTTTTTGTAAAAATTTACAATCTACAAACAGAAATATTCCAACTACCTTTGTGGCTTAAATACAGGGTGAAAACAAAAATGTTCACTTTTGGAGATGATTTTCAAGGCCTTGTATAAGGGCCTGCTAATAATAGATATTTTTACATAAAAGTCAGTGGCGTAGTTAAATTTTTTTAGGGCATTGTTTTGATTGGGTATTTCTCGAATGGGACACCTTGTAGGATTTCAACGTGAAATTTTTGCAAATATTTTTCTGAATACATTGATGTACCACAACCTAATCTGTAATCAATTTGAGCGTCAAAAATCAGAAAAATTAAAATTATTGTTTATCAATAATGGGCCATGAATTCTTCCACACAGGCGCTGAGATTTGTCAAACCGAAATGATATTACCATGAGATTTTGATATTTAGCGATATTTGGTTTCTGTAGTACATAAAACTAGGCTTTCATGATATATTTTACAGAATATTTGAAGTGATACTTTTCAAATGGAATGGGTGTACGGTCGCATTAAGGCGATCAAGATTAGGTAAAGTTCGTTAGGTGCAATAGCGTAAAAACTGCATAAAAAGGCGTACCGCGCACATAAGACGAAGACAGAAAAGGACGCTCTTCAAGGGCCTTAGCGTGCCCAATCGCGGGTGAGAAGTGTAAGAATATAAGTAGTACTCTGTAAGTAAAATCAAGACGAATGTGATTTGAGTCGATGTAGAGAAATATTGGTTTTTCTCAATTGGTTTTATATTGACTTTGGTGAAAATAAACAAATCATAATTGGTTAATGGTTTTATTGGTGTATTAAGTACAAAAATTCGTGGGTAATTGATTAAATAACCAACTATGGGTTAATCTCAAAAGTGACCGAATCAGGCGAAGTGGATACTGCAAAGCGACTATTGAACTATCAATTGAGTATGTAGTAAAAATTTTTCTGCGCATCAATTCTCGACACGCTTGATTTTAGTTTTGTTAAATCGAGAAAGTTTATGCATCACAGCGACGAGCATCGCAAACCTGAAAGAAAGGATAACTACAGATTTCCATCTCAAATTTCAGAGTTCGAAACGAGGTTCAGAGAAGACTATGTTATTGCTGAGTTTGAGGATTTATTCATGGCTAATATTTGACACTGCTTCCAGTAGAACGCGATTTCTTGATGAACAGAAGTAACTAAATGAAATATATTCATAAAAATTATAAAAGTATACATAAAAATATAAATAATAGTCTAATCGATATCCCAAAATGATAAATTAATAACCTCGTTTTCAATATTTAGTTTTCTGCGCATCAATTCTCGACACGCTTGATCTTAGTTTTGTTAAATCGAGAAAGTTTATGCATCACAGCGACGAGCATCGCAAACCTGAAAGAAAGGATAACTACAGATTTCCATCTCAAACTTCAGAGTTCGAAACGAGGTTCAGAGAAGACTATGTTATTGCTGAGTTTGAGGTGGAGAACATTAATTTTAATTTATTAAAATCAATTACATCAACGAACTCGATCATAGCATGACCTGATCATGAAGGACAAAATCGAATTTGATCACCAATTCTTTATCAGAGAGATTTTCGGCAAAAGATTATAAAATCACCTGCCATTTTTAAGCAATGATGATAAACGTGCGAAAATCATGAGATCTTTTCAGAAACTTTCTCAAATAATTTCGACTGGAGCTACCAGATATCAAGTAGGCCAGAAAGGATGTAGATAAACTCCCAAACGATTGTTAACTTCCTATTTCAAGCTTCTAACCGCATCGTATCGTTCTAGCGCGAAGGTTGCGGAGGACGAAAATTCAGGTTGAAGTAAAGAAAACCGAATTCGATGGTTTGAATAGCCTCAGAAGGTCACCTTCATCCTGTGACCCCGGCTTGGCACCATTGATTTCCCGCGCACGAGGAATTTTTTAATTCGTGTTAGGAAAAAAATTTACGATTCGAATGTGAGATATCATCGAATTAAGTCGGTAAATACTCTGAGTAAATGAATTAATTTGAATAATATTCCACGTGAAATGGAGAAACGGTGCTCGACGAAAACAAACCCAGATCTTTTTAATCGACACTGCTTCGTCATGAGACGGTAATTATCGTTGTTTATATCGAATAAGTTATTCCAGAACCAATTGGATACACAACTTATATATAACTTATAACGATACTTGGGAATTGTTGGGAAAGTTTGAACTGAAACGAAGTTTGTTAAATTGCTATATAACTGTAGTTACAGTTCAATAAATGCTACAAGAAATATTACATATAATAAATGAAGTAATGATATATGATAATAATGATAAAACATTATTCGTGGTAAAAAATAAAATTTGTGACGAAATCTAGCGAAGAGAGAAACATTAGGTTGATTTGGAATATTATTATATGTAGAAGAACCTGTTGCAATAATACCGGTTGTTCTAGAAAAACTATGTTATACCTAGTATAAGCAGAAAAGACTTATCTCTAGAATTACACGACTTCAAAAAATAGTTTGCTATATACAAGTTCCCTCAGAAAGCTCAAGTGGAGTTGATTTCGATTATTCAAACGACACCTCCACATATATTCAATTATTCTGAATTTCAAGAGCATTCTGCATTCTTACCTTTATTCACAAATATTTCCGTTCACTAGTTTTTGAAATATTTTAGATTCGGATAAGAATCATATCTTGACAAGTTTCAAATAGCTTCTTTTTAATCCAATGAATTCAGTTATAGTACCGAATACATATTATGCATTTTCTAAATTGTTTTCGAATCATTTTATGAATTTAAATTCAGATAATTGTATTTGTATTTTTCATGCCCTCTAGGTTTATGTGCTCAGAAGCTACTTAATTTCATTTATTAAAATTGCATCAGTTCTTGTAATCTACCATAGTATTAGATAGGTAAAAGGTGTTAGTGTACAATTTTCTTGAAGAATAAATTAATTACAAATCATACGCATTATTGTTCGGCGAAGAACACGAAAACTGTTTTTTTTAGACTTTTGTGTTCTCGAAATTCTGAAATAAACAGGAAAAAACCTGACAAAAAACCCTGTCCAACCCTGAAGTTACTCCTAAAGTGATTTAACTTCTTTAGAAATAGAAAGATATGTCTTTTGAAATTTCCTCGAATGAATCCAGAGATTCTTCAAGGTCAGCGAATCTTAAACTCATTGAAACATAGGTAAATTCAAAATAGTAATCATCGAAATTAATACCATCTTCAATTCATAGCCCCACAGATCATCATGAGGCTAGTTGAATTAAATCAGATTTTGTCACTGAGAAAAGAAATGTATCGGTTTCAGCCTTATTTTGCCCCATCAGTATCCCATGTACCTCAGAGACAAATCTTCATGAAAAACTTCTACGTTTGAATCTTTTGTTTCACTAAATGCAAATGGAGACATCTAGTAGTGTCAAAAGAAAAGCTCCACATCTCCAGTCACACGCTAAGAAGAACTGCTTATTTACTGTGTGACATGTTCTTTCGAGCATTTAGGCCGTCGTCGTAGATTAGTTCTCGACGTTTCGCCAGTTCGAGTGTCTGGCATCTTCAGGAGTTATATTTCAGAAGATGTTCTCACTGGACTGAACTGCCTGAGTGTGACGGGGACGCAGATTGTACTTCCTTATATAACCTCGGTCGGGGGGCGTGGCTGCGCTCGACCGGTCTCGTACCGATAACGAACGCGCGCCGGTGTCCGACCGGTTCACAACCGGTTCCCGATCTTCATTCACTTCATGAACCCGGTTATTATTATAGGGAAGTGGTTTTGTGTTTTTGAGTACTGGCACCCATGTTCTATTGATTTTCAAAGATTCCTCCGATTTATTGAAATTCGTTGGGTGTTTATGAATTTCGATTGCTTCCCTGTAGAGCCTGGGGTAGTATGCGGTAGTGGTGCACAACACTTGGGTTTTGTCGAATTCTATTGCATGATTCGTGTTGTTCAGTGTGTGCTCTGCGACGGCGGATTTCTCTGAATGACCCAGTCTACAATTGGCCTAGTGTTCCTTGATCCTCGTATTGATGGATCGTTTCGTTGTACCGATGTATACACTTCCACAGCTGCACGGAATTCGGTATACACCTGGTGTACTGAGTGTATCCCTTCTGTCCTTGGGGGAGTTGAGATGGTCCTTGATCTTCTTCGACGGTTTGAATATTGTCTCAATGTTATGTTTATCCAGAATTCGTCCGATTCTATCTGTCACCCGTGGGATAAACGGCAAGAATGCTTTTGTTTCCGATTCTTGGCGACGTGGTACATTGTCGTTGTTGTGTTCAGGCCTTTGTTTGATGTATCGCCCCCCGACCGAGGTTATATAAGGAAGTACAATCTGCGTCCCCGTCACACTCGGGCAGTTAAGTCCAGTGAGAACATCTCCTGAAGATGCCAGACACTCGAACTGGCGAAACGTCGAGAACTAATCTACGACGACGGCCTAAATGCTCGAAAGAACATGTCACATTGAACGATGGCCGCGAAAGCCTCAACCAATTCATGCTTATTTACTCTTTCACTTTTTGAGATTTCAGCAGGGGCCTTAAATACATGCAAGTTTCTCCGAGTTATGGAAGCGCCCGAGATGAAATGAAAAAACAACAAGTTTTTTGTCTTCATGAAGGCCATACGAGAACATTTTGAAACATAGATTCGAAATAATAATCATCAAAATGAAAACCATTTTTAATTGATATGATCACAGATCTTTCATCATGATGCTGAAGAAATGAAATCACATTTGGTCATTGAGAGCAGAGATATACCGGTTTCAGTCTTATTCGGCCTTATCAGTATCTCATATCCCTCAGAGACAAAATCTTCATAAGAATATTTTACGTTTGAACCTACCAGCATAAGCCTTGTTACTTAATATAGATAGGTATTGAACTGAATATGTTGAAAATTGTTTCGATAAATACATAATATTAATTATTGAATTATTTTTTTACAACCATGACTTTTGGAGAATGCATGAAATAATGTAAACGACAATCATATCATTTGGAGGAAAATTATATTTTGCCCCTTATTTCGACGAATAAGCATTTCACAGCAGTAGCATACATTCATAGCCTCTGTTTCGACGTAGATTCCACCAAACCAATAACTCAAATAGATTTTTATTTAGAAAAAAATAGTTTTGAGGTTTTGGTCATTGCAGGATCCGACCGACCTCTTTGGCAATTCAGAATAGGATCTTCATGAACTAATTCCATGATCCGATCCTATGAATCAACATCGGATTCAAATCTGGTGATCGAGTAGGCCAAAGCAAAGGACCTCTAGTTCCGTTAAAACCATCTTCAAGTAAATTCGTTAACTTGGCATCTACTTCTCTACTGGAGTGGGCTATTTGACATTGAGGACCCTGTATGTTCAATTGAATTTTTAACAAACGAGGAAGGAGCATTAGAATGTCTTCCGAAAAAACTAGCATTAGAAATTTGCAATGTTTTCAACATTGGAATGAAGCAAAGGTTTTTCAGAGTTCAGACAACTTTCCTGGGAAAAAAATATGCAAATAATACATGAGCAACGTAAAATCTAATGATGAATGAAACACCTGGCTGTTACATTCAACAAAGGAAAGTTAGTATCATTCCTAGTGATAACAGAAGTCTAAAGAATCTGACAAGGAATTTGAAGAATTTTTCCAAGAATCCATAACTCCCAATAAAACTTGACTACGAAATTTCAAGTGTCTATCTAGATTCTGGCTTTGAAATATTCTAGAACTTCAATTTTAATCAAATGATATGTCCATTTCATGCCAATTGAAAGCGTTATCAAACAAGATTTAGAATAGTTTTTTGTTGATCCTCGAATATTTATACATACGGCTGTCATCTTATTCTTTCTGTTTTTCCACTCATTTGAGAAAAAATTAACATCTATTAGATTGATTTTGGTGCTCCGATATTTCTATTTTTATTAATCTTGTTGTGTTATTGTCAACATTGACCTCATGACCTCGACATTGACAGTGTGATTTGTAGAATCATCATACTCCAAGACTGTTTTGTAGAATTGGCCCAGAAAAAATATAGTTTTAATACAATATAGTCAATGTCATACCCCTTTTTGAATATTTGTATAACTTGAACAGAGTAAGGTTGCTTTAAATGTCAATACGGTGTTGCCATAACTATTTGCACTCTTCTATTTGTTTAAGCTGCAAAGCTGGAAGCAAGGATGTAGCTAGAAAACATTTTCAGAGTGGGGTATGTTCACTTGAGCTTTAAAAAAAGGTTGCGAACTATATCTGAAACATTTAACAAAGAATGATCATATGATTGACCATGTCAATGTTAATACAATATTTGTACAATAATATAATTCATATATCTGAAACATTTAACTAGGACAGATCATATGATGTTAATATAAACAATAGAGCTATCATATTGAATAATCGGTATCAACCAAGTTACAATTTTGAGGATTTATTCATGGCTAATATTCGACACTGCTTCCAGTAGAACGCGATTTCTTGATGAACAGAAGTAACTAAATGAAATATATTCATAAAAATTATAAAAGTATACATAAA
This sequence comes from Hippodamia convergens, assembly GCA_038502775.1. Taxonomy (NCBI): domain Eukaryota; kingdom Metazoa; phylum Arthropoda; class Insecta; order Coleoptera; family Coccinellidae; genus Hippodamia; species Hippodamia convergens. Next base: position 37,872,519 of record CM076611.1, on the reverse strand, counting down.
AATATAAATAATAGTCTAATCGATATCCCAAAATGATAAATTAATAACCTCGTTTTCAATATTTAGTTTTCTGTGAATCAATATTAGAGCCAATCCATTATTCGGTCTCTACTGCCTTGAGGCGTTTAAGGGAGAAAAAGGATCTCTCGGGATTACTTGTTGTAAGAGATAGAGTTACCAAGATTTTCAGAATTTAATAAAAAAAATTTTAATTCCTGATTACATTCTTCGAGTGTTTCGATAGCACAGGTCGGTCGAGATGAAACAGGTCCCATTCCAAAAAAGGTTTATATAATTTGACATCGTCCTTTTCAGTATATAAAGATTATAAGGTATATTAAATTTATGATTGTTGAATATCGGATGCAGTTGGTCTATGAAATTATCTATGATTGGTATCACGATGCTTAATCTAAAGTTCTCTTCTGGATTTTCGGTTTCATATTCAGCTTTGTGGCACTGTCGCGACACTACGGCAACTCATCACGTATCAATCGAGGGAAACTGTCTTTAAACATATAGGGTTGAGATATAGTGATACGTTATGGAACCAAGTAAATAACCGAATCCATAAAACAGATTCAATACATTGTGCTCGAGAAAAATACATATTTTCATAGACCTTCCTCAGTTATTTTTCCCGTGAAATGGCGAATAACTAGAGAACTACTGAAGACAGCTTAGGAAATGTATCTGGAAATGTACACCAAATGAAGATAAATTATTGTTATCTGCGATGAAACAGGAGCCCGGAGGACATCTTTACCTGACAGTATTAGAACTTTGAATTAAATCTAATGCTGCCCGGTAAGATGTTAACAGCACTCCTTTACAGCCTTCCCTTGAGACTTCTTTAGGTTTCCACGCCCTAAAACACAAAATACAGGGTCTGGATCCTTATTACTTGGTAATTCCGACATATATTCGACCCTTCAATGAGATTGCTGAATTCAAAATCACCGCTTGTGGGTCGAAGTTCAACTTAGTCGACCTCAGTTCTATGGTTTATGAGAAATATCGAACTGATTTGTTGTAGATGTCATTATACCGTAATTTTTCGATGAGAGTTGCAGAAATATAAATAAAATACATCCTCAATCAAGAATGGTTTGACATTTTTGAAGCATTGACATTTATTCATTTTCAGGGTTGACGATTTTCATCCGATTGAAGCAACTAGTTTCGCTTTATTGCAATGCCGGGTGTATTTTTAGAGAACAGTGACAAAGATACTATATTCCAAATTCTACTACAATTTCACCTGATATGAGCACTTCGTAGATAAAAAGTTCCAATTCTCTTTGTCAAGTCGAAATCCTTCAAATTTTTCATGTAGATTTCTTTCATACTAATAATATCAATATCCAAATTTGTTGTATGTGACAGCTTTCTCAAATTTTCAGTCTAGATTTTTCATTCAGGAATAAACCCCGAACGTAATTTTCCAATATCTATAATGAAAAAAATAGTTTCATTAGAATGATAATGTACTATGGAATAACCAATAAATTTTAGTAGATAAGTGATGTCAGTACAGCTTGAATCAAAGATCAGCTCGGTATTTCAAAAACAGAACACAATTTTGAATGGAACAAATATTTGTCATACTCATCTAAAAACGGTAACTATCTACTCACCAATACTTTGGGACATCGTCATTACGCTCGAAATCGTATATGATGTGAGACCACAATGAAAAATTTGAAATTTAACGTACTGTCGACATGTTGACGCTCTGTTTTCTTCTTAAGTGATAAACATCAGTTATTTCAGACATTTTGAATAATTGTTAATTCTACAGATAGCGATGTTCACGAGTTTCACGGAATCTGAAATGATTTTGAGATATCTCGGATTACGATATAATTAGAATTCTGCAATGTGTGAAAGAGACAAAATGATTTACGAAATGTTTGACAAAATTCTTGTTTTCATGAAACGGAAATAGTGCCTAAAAGCACTTAAACCAATGAAATCGTAGCTAAGAGTGACATGATTATGAAAAGAAAAATATTAATTTTATTTGAGAACAAGATTTGGATAATTTCGAAAAATGACTTCACTATGGCAGTTTTAAATTTATAAAATTGGTTAGATGCTACTGAATGAATGAAAAAAAATTCAGGGTTATTCTAAATCTGCCACCCGATTTATTTCTTCATTTCGAAATATGAGGTAAATTTTATTTCAAGGCATGACGTGTTGTGAACGTTTTGAGGAATGTTTACAGATGGATAAAACACTTTACTTTGCTACCATACGAATAGGAAAATATGGGGATATATTGTGGGTACTCACCGCAACATCACTTAGAAACCAAAAAACCTTGTAGATGGACTTTTCCAAACAAAAGCGTATCTGTATCTGACAGAGAACGGTCTGAGGCTTCAAATTATTTACATTTATCATCGAGAGGCGATAAGATAAGGCAACCTCCTTGTTTGACCTATTTATATTGGTACAATAAATAATACTGACTGTGACTACTGGTAAAGCTCACTCGTTTCCTGGCTGCACCATAATGAGCCGTTATCGGCTCCTGTCTTTTTCCGCGTATTCCTTGCCGTTTCGTCGTAATAGATAAATCGATGATTCCAGCAAATATTGAGTAGTTCGAGTAATTGAGTCAACAGACGAACAGAAAAGAATCACGGTAAACCAACCGTTATATTCCTGTGACAGATACCGTTGACAGGTTATTCATTCAGTTGGTATAGAGTCGAATTTCGATTAGATTTTAAATCATATACTTGGTGGCTACACTGTCATCCACACATCCGCAGAATAGGTTCCATCTAATCAATTTTCACTTCTCACTTAAGTTCTACCTAACACACTTTTTGTTTCGAAATTATACTAAGATTATAAATGCGAAAGATTGTTAGGATGTTTGTTACTCTTTCATGTAAAAACTACTAAAGAGATTCAGATGAAACTTCGCATTATATTAGCTTATCTATCAAAATATTACATAGGCAACACTTTATAAAGATTTGGTGTAATTTATCCATAATGAAACGACAAATCATCAACCAAGTCGGAGTAATTCCTGTCCTCTGAGAGAAATAGTTACTCGAATATAACGTAAAATTGGTTTGTTTGTCTCAAAAAGTTCTAAAAAAAATCCGCGACAGCATATACATATCTTTCTTTGTATGGAATTCATTATCTGTATATAAAATGAGCCATGAAAACATATGAATTGGATATCATCTGTACAATGCACATTCATTCGTATTTATCAAATTTCTATCCAAATTGATAATTTCGTCGCTTTCAGTATTTGTTGTAGATGAACTTAGTTTCTAACACAAATAATCTCGACTAATAGTTCAAAAGTTATCACGATAAACTTATTGAAAACAATTCAAAGGTCAGGCGGTCCGTAGACGTCGTTGACGATTGTGTTCATTTTGCGATTTACCTTATAGCTGATTCAATACTCGAAATGACTTATTGTAGCCGTAAATATTATTCTAGTTCTTTTATTTGAAGAAGAATTATTTGTTACTTTTCATTTTTTTGAGGTTGTTGAAAATGATGAAGTAGTGAATAGTTTTGGTTTGCTGATAATAGTAAACTTTGATGATGAAATTAAAACTAATTGAATTTGAAGTTTAATGTCAGAGACTTGTCTGAATACTGAATAAAAAGTCATTTGTGAAATATTTCATTCATTATATATATTGGATCTTTTAAGTGCCTTTATCTGTACATACTTTTCTCCATATACGTTTTGGTGTGCATAGTCAGTCACCGGGTAGGTGCAAGCTCACAAACGTAACAGAGGTAAATAACATTTCATTGGATTTTTTTGTTTATTTGATTATAGGTTTGTAGTTTCAGTGGTTTAGGTATAGGTTAAACGTACACATATATACGGATATATACAATACATTCTGGTAGTTGGTGTTGCAATCGTCTAGGTTTTTTCAAGATTCTTCATGATTCGAAATAATATTGAAATAAAAATAATGACAATTGTAATCGATTTGGGCAGACAAAGTTGCGCGGGCCAGCTTCTACAATTATAATGGTATATTCTAAAACAAGTTGCAACGAAGGAGCGAGTTTTCGACGCATGAGTCTTGGAATTGCCTTCTGCAACAAGTATTAGACGATATTTTCTCTATTTCAGTCAAGTTTTGTGAAATATTGTCAAAATTCAATGAAAAATTCAGATTATAAATCCTAGTGACTTTTGTATTGTGTTACAAAAATTTACAGATTACGGCATTTGAATTTTTCATTTCTCTAGGTATCCATATTATATTATATTATATTGATAATTGACGTGCGTTTTAAATTGATAGGATCGCAAGTTAGTGTTGACAACCACAAAAGGAAAAATATAACTGGAAACAATGCTGTAATGAGTTCATTACATCATTGCTTTTAGTACTGTAATGAAATCGATACGAAACTGAAATAGAGAAATTATATTGCTGCATACCTCCCAAGCACAGTAAAAATATTTAGGAAACCCCAAAATACTCAGAACTCCCAATGATTCTTCAAAAAAAAATGGAGGAAACACTTAAGAGAAAATTACATTAATAAAATAACTACTACAACTTAATGAGAACAAATAACGAGACGGTGGTAAATGAAGACTTCTTCCTAATGCGAAAGAAGTGACAAATCAAGATCAAGATAGTGTCCCCATCCAATTTCCGAAAACTTGAGTTCTAACAAAAACCATCCAAAATTAGTGGAAATCCGAAAACATGTTCTCGGATTTCCTGAAATTTTCTGGTCTCATTAAAAAAAAATGAAAGTAGTTGGAGAGTTTGAACGGGTAAGTAAGTATCTAATAATTCCCGCAATAACCAATTACATCAAAAAGTAATTCATTAAAATCATGGATGGCTACTTATTTATATTTATATCATATAGGTTGATCGAAAATAATTTTGGCACATTCTTCTCTTCACTGTAACCATGTCGATTTTTTAAAATTATTATTATAACTAGCAATATATATGCCAATTGGAGAACCTCTCAAAATTTTCGAAAATACTGATTCGAAAAAAATAGTATAACATTTTTTTGAACAAATAGTTGAAAATATAACTACATTTGGATTTGAAAAAAAGGAATCCCATTCCAAGGAATGCAATTTACGGTATTATAGATATTGGCAGAAACCAGTAACAGTTCGAAAGATCAGTGGAACGAATGTTCACTCATTCGATAATGCCGCCCACTTTCATCTGATTGGCCATCTGGCAGAGTGCAATTGTCTGTCATCTCTATCTTACTGTTCATTCACGTTGCAGGACGTTAGACAACCAACTTTACAAAATTGTTAATATGACCAAATCGATACATATACAGGGTGCAGCTTTTAACTTGAGAATTATCCCGAAAACTAGGTACATTAGAAAAAATGTTTCAAACAGAAATTGTTGAACATAATTCGTTCAAAACTTGACCTGAACATCAAAGCCATTTCAAGGTCCACTGAACTTTTGTAAATGGAAATAATTTTTTTTGTGCAGATTCTTATCCTTCATGAAAACGAAGAAACTTTTGTTTGGCCCTTTTTCATTGGATTTCAAAATATTGAACGATTGTGGACAATTTAAAAATAATTTTCATAATATATTATATTAATTCGGTAAATGTTCAAAATGATGGCCTTGGTCTTTGTAAGATTTATCAATTCTTTTAATAAACGATTCATTACATCGCATTATAGTTTCTGCATCGATATTTCTCCAAATATTTTGCATGCGTTCCAGCATATCCGACGAAAGAATACTTTAAACCAAAAGTTACTGCTTTTTTCATGAAGAATAAGAATCTGCACTAAAAAAATGTACCTTCCAAAAAATCAAGTTCATTTTGAAATAACCTAAACCTCAAGGTCAAGGTTGAATTAAAACCTTGAAACTAACAATTTTTAATTGAAATATCTTCAGAAAATTCAACCCCAAGCCATTCTATTAAGGATTTTGCGGGGTCCTTTACCATATCAACATGCTATCGATGCTTTCTTTCTATAGGACTACCTCATTGCGTAAAAAACAATGTGGATTAATTATTCCCTCCGTCAATATCAACTCATTCCCATACAAGTGAACATGAAAAAACATCCAAATCATCTAAGAAGTTGCTCCCTGGACTGCAGAAGAATAAAGGCGTTCCATTACATTGCTCCTGAATCGTTGGATCTCGACCTTGACACACTGTAACAGCTTCGTGTGTTTTGGTTTCTGCTCAGTAGCATGTCGAATTGTTCCTAATTGAAATGAAGGAATTCCGCTCATTCACAGTATCTTTTCCTTCGTAACGCCTCCATTAATAAATCCAATATTTGCTAATAATAGCCGACAGTGGATAACTCACAACCTAGTTCGTCGAACCTTTCGGACATGAACCTTCGTGATCGACAGTAAACACAGAGGCGATCGCCCTGCAGGGACAATATTATAAACCGCGTCAAAACATGAAAGATACAATTTGAAAGACAACAGAAATAATCCGAATGGCATCAGAGATGAAATGGATATTAACATAGACTAGCGTTTCTTTTAATATTTTTTGTCGAATTAGTATGTATTAGGTGTGTATCTTAGTAATCAAGACAGCAAATCTCTGAGAGAAGAGGAGAGGAGTCGCACACAGAGGTTATCTCTTCTAGACGACTACATAACTTCGTCTCAAGTTTTCAGTGACCATTAACTCTATGGGTGAAAGAAAAAGCTATCGTCCCCGCCCGTTTCAGAATAATTGGCATCTCGGGCGGTTGTGGAATATCGAAATTCTGTTGGTAATATCCCATCAGTAACTTTTGAGTTACATGATTTAGGTTGGCGTTGATCAATAACACTAACTTTTGACATTTTCAAGTTTGAGTTAACCTACTGAATATATTTCGAATTTATTTATGTATGTGTACGTTCTTGATTAAACCTCGGATTAAACAGACAAATTAGATTTGGATTTGAATATTTCTCAAGTCTTACCGAATTCAAAATGGCTGGAACTCATCAAGATACCTCTCGTCTCGCCCAACAACAAAGGAAATTGAGACAGTTCATCGGTGTTACTGCGAGTTTATCAAGGTTTCAGCAGAAATTTCTGCTAGTATTAATCGCGTTTCGTCAGTTTCCTAGGTGAACAATCATTGAATTTTTCAACGTGTTTTCTACCTAAATGAATGATTCTCAAAATTTCAGTTATCACCTAGAATTTCGGAGAAAAAATAAGGCAAGGCAAGTCATTACAGCCAGGAGTGAGCAGTGGAAAGAAACCTACTACACATGATTATACCTTCGAAGTGATGTTCAACGACGTTATTTTTTGTAAAATCAAAAACAATGTACCTAAAAAGTACCTGAATTCCAATCAAAATCAACATTGGGTATTAATTTAATGAGTTAGGAAATGAACAGTATTAATAAATTCAAATAAAAAGTGATCTATTAATCATAGCATTTCACACCTTCAACTGTTTCACAGTTTGTCAACAAATATTTTCTATTTGTTTCAGCAACTTATCTATGAAATTGTTAAGTTTCTCAGTTTTCATACTTTACGTTCCTAAATACTCAGAAAAAATAGCACAGGTCCAGAACTTGGCTGAATTTTCAATAGTCGTCAAGAACTCATAGAGAAGGAACTTTTAGTGATCTTCCATGAAGTTTCAATCATTTAATGAATGATTTCTCTACATTGGAGTTCCTCGGAGATCTTTTATTGAAGCATCCCACGCTATTTTAATTATAAATCTTGAATTTACATGCTTGATCTGCAGTTAAATAATATGGCTGTATATATTTTAGTCATCATATTAGCTGTATGCTCTTTTGCAATTGAAGCTAAATTGAGTTGACATTTGTCAATACAACAATGATGAAAACAACATCATTGTATAAAGAATTTTTCCAGCAATGACAATATACTGCTGCTGAAGAGGTTATGAGAATTATAAATACTCTCAACAATTTCGAACTGATTTTCCTTAAAATATACAGGGTCTTTCACGAGGAACCTCACCCATATTTATACGGGAAACTACTGAACGTATATTCATGAAATTCAGCACTTATAAGTATTTCACGATGCTGATGAAATCTAAAATATTTTCAAGGCATGAGCACCTCCGGTTTTTCCGGAAATGACGTCAACTTCCGTTTTTCAAATTAGAACACCATTTTTTTATTGCAGAAATAGATTCCTTAGAAAATTTCAAGTTATTTTGATGTAATATTTTTCAGTTTTGGTTGGAAAATTCTCTCTGAGCGGGAAAATTCGAAAAAAAAGTCGAAAATAGAGCTCTGCTGAAACAAGAATAACTTCGAGGTTTTTGGATGGAAAATTTTCATTTTTGGGAGTTTTCAAGATGTAATATTGATGTATCCACTTTAAAAATCGAAATCGCGATTCATGATACAGGGGGTGAAAAAATCGCTTTCAAAGTTAGGGATGACAAAATCGTGAAAAATCAATTTTTTCAAATTAGAACCCCATTTTTTTATGGCAGATATTGAATCTACGTTAAAAAATAATGTGAGTGTATGCATCACACCCTTGCCCTCAAATGGATATTTTCTGAGTTATTCACAAAAAACTGTTTTCGTCTTGAATTTTTAGCTATTTTTTTTCCCTTCACGCCAAAAAGATGAAATTTTCAGGAACTGATATTTGAACCATGCTGTAGATTTTTGACCCCTTCTTCGCAAAACTCTGTTCTCCTGACGAAATCAGTTTCCTTCAAATGCTGTACCCTATTGAATTTATATGGGTGCATTTTATGTTTTTTAATATTCTCCAAACACTCGATTGAGATAATCCCAGATCAATCTCGGCATCTTTGAGACAATTTTGAGGATTCACATGAAAATATGCAAGAACTGTGATTTCGTTGTTCTCATCTTCTACTACACTTTTTTCTCTATGTATAGTTTTCTTAACGAAAGATCCGACATTTCTCAAGTTTGTCATGGTTCTGTTAATGGTATCTCTCGTTGGTCTGGGTCGGTCAGGAAACCTCTCAATGAATAGTCGAATCGTTCTATCTACAACTTTATTACATTCTCCATGAAGTAGAATGAGATTTAAATAATCTTCATTGGTAAAATTAGGCATAGTGATCGATTTTATAACTTAATACGAATTATCACGAAATTAATAGTAAACACAAAATGCTACTGAATAAAGAGGAATTTGGCAGATGTAATTAATGATATCTATCATTAAAAAAAAAGAATGTAAAACATGGTAAGTTTTTGCATATGGTTCATAAGGAATTATTTTTTTTATCACTGGAGAGAAAACCGATGGCCGATTAGTTGAAATAAAGAGGTTTCCGATACAAATTCGAATCAAAATTCGCCATCTATTTAGGAACAACCTGTAACTTTTTTCTCTTGCATAATAGGGTAGTAAAATCTAAAACATGGTTTAAGTAACAGTTTCTGAAAATTTCATCTTTTTGGCGTGAAGGGAAAAGAAATAGCTGAAAATTCAAGACGAAAAACAGTTTTTTGTGAATAACTCAGAAAATATCCACTTTAGGGCAAGGGTGTGATGCATACACTCACATTATTTTTTAACGTAGATTCAACATCTGCCATAAAAAAATGGGGTTCTAATTTGAAAAAATTGATTTTTCACGATTTTGTCATCCCTAACTTTGAAAGCGATTTTTTCACCCCCTGTATTATGGATCGCGATTTCGATTTCTAGAGTGGATACATCAATATTACATCTTGAAAACTCCCAAAAATGAAAATTTTCCATCCAAAAACCTCGAAGTTATTCTTGTTTCAGCGGAGCTCTATTTTCGATTTTTTTTTCGAATTTTCCCGCTCAGAGAGAATTTTCCAACCAAAACTGAAAAATGTTACATCAAAATAACTTGAAATTTTCTAAGGAATCTATTTCTGCAATAAAAAAATGGTGTTCTAATTTGAAAAACGGAAGTTGACGTCATTTCCGGAAAAACCGGAGGTGGTCATGCCTTGAAAATATTTTGGATTTCATCAGCATCGTGAAAAACTTATAAGTGCTGAATTTCATGAAAATACGTTCAGTAGTTTCCCGTATAAATATGGGTGAGGTTCCTCGTGAAAGACCCTGTATATTCAATAATTTCATCAAGGTTTTCAAACTAATATTATAATATTGATATATTTCAATGTAGGATGAACAGACAGAAATTTTAAATAATATAACTAGAAATAAAGCCACGACTGGAATTCCATGGCTTGCTCTAATGACAATAATTTTGAAACGGATTATATAAGAACCAAATCAGCTGTTTTTATTTTCGGCTATTCATTGAAATAAAAGTCGTTCGAATGGTGGGGAATAATTGAGGTAAAGGTGTATAGTATAACTTGAAAACTGTTCCAAGCCAAAAAATAGTTCGCTAATGATATTTGCACGAATGGCTTGTGAGACCTCATGACTCACGAAAAGCACCAGATGTAAAACAAGATAATACCGATATTATCCAAAATGATAAAAAAAATTCAGAATTGTCAAGTACTCCGTACTTCTGAGAGAAACCTCTTCAGACGAACCCAATCTATTATTATATATGTACAAGAAGTATCCACACTTGAATAACTTCATGATATGCGGGCTATCCATAGAACTTTACAATTATTGAAGCGAGGGGAGAAAGAAGAGCGTGTTGTAACAGAGAGCGAGAAGTGACAGGAAGTCCGTTAAATGGTATGAAAAAACATTGGTTACGAGTGACCAGTGTCTTCTTCAGAGTTGTGTGTATACAGGGTAAGAACATGGGTCAATCTTGTGCAAATTTAAAGGATGCGGGGTCCTCTTACTTAGGAAATGCGAGCCCTGTGAAATTTCCCCCATTTTAACATATTATGTCTATATCAACCTTAGGAACAATATATCAAATTTTCACGAAATTCTTACATACGGTTTGTTCTATAGGCGTTTCAAAATTCCAGCTCCGAAAAAATGAATTTTTAAATTAATATGACAATTCTTCTAATTTTCAGGATTTTATCATTATACCTTGGGTTCTGAATAACAAGAGACCACTGATATCGAAACACCCCCCACCACATTAAATTAAGATATACATGCTGTTTCATGAAGCTGTATAAGTAACTGAATGTAACTTTGCTGGTGACTTTGGGACTACCCTTAATTTTTCAAAATATGATACCATGAAGTATGTTGTACTGTGTGGAAAATTTCATCAATGTACAAAAAACAGTTGCAAAATTATACGGGTTTCAATTCGGAGTTCATACAATTTTTCTTCAAAACTTGTCTATAGTTAGCATTGCTGACAAGTTATATAGGTTTTTGTTCAGTATGAATATTATGATAGGTATTGACAGTCGGTCCAAAGGTGTTTCTATTTAGGAATGTACAGGTTGATTCACTTATATTGGTCACCCCAATTTTCTCTAAAAAGTCCTAATATTTTTTCATTCTGTGAATGGCGTTTCAAACCAGTCAATGTCGTCTTGGAATGAGCCTAAAAATCTGCGAAAAAAATTAAGACGCCAGGCGTCGTGGCGCTATCAAAATTTTTTCTTTCCAGAAACATACCTTCTGTATCGTGTCATTCAAAAGATAATTTTATCCTGAAATTTTTTTCATATACCATTTTTTTCCATTTCTAACACTCAGCGATCTGCAGCGTGTTCTATGTTAATTCTATTCCATTGATTTTTTTCTGTGTTGTGATAGTATGCGTTTATTTGGAGACATACATATGATTTTGCGTCTTGAATTCAAGAAGGCTAGTTTCCTTGAAATGACGAAATATGTGGCTACAGCAAGGATGGTCTTCATGCCACAACGATGTCATTGTGAAGCGATAGTCAGATCAAGAATTCGAAAATGAATGGATAGGAACCAATGGAAAACATCAGATATCGCCAGACCTAACGCCGATGGATTACTTTCTGAGGCGTACCTTGAAAAATATGGTATACCAAAATGATTCTAATAACTTCGAAAATTTGAAAAAGAAGATTAGAACCGAATCATGTCCATCCTATACATTCCTAAATAAAAACACCTTTGGACTGACTGTCAATACCTATCCTAATGTTTATACTGAACGAAAACCTATATTACTTGTCAGCAATGCTACATAACTACAGATAAAGTTTGAAGAAAAGTTGTATGAAATCCGAATTAAAATCCGTATAATTTTGCAACTGTTCTTTGTACATTGATGAAACTTTCCACACAGAATGACATACTTCTTGGTATCATATTTTAAAAAACTCAGGGTGGTACGAAAGTCACTAACAAAGTTACATTCAGTTACTCATATAACTTCATGAAACAGCCTGTATAACGACAATTAATTAAGTGGGAGGTGTTTGGGAATATGTGATCTCTTGTTATTCAGGACCGAAGGTATGATGATAAAATTCTGAAAATAAGAAGAATTATCATAAGAATTTAAAAATCCTTTTTTCAGAGCTGCAATTTTGAAACGCCCTTTAGAACAAACCGGATGTAAGAATTTCGTGAAACTCTGATATATTCTTCCTAAGGTTGGTATAAATATGATATGTAAAAACTGGGAAAATTCACTGGGCCTAAGTAAGTGTGCGGGGTCCTTTCACATGCTAGAAAAATAATATTATAAAAAACTTAATGTCACAAGTAAAATTCTTTCTCACCTGGGCTTTTCTTTCTTTCGTTTCCTGAATTTTGTGTATAATAAAGGCTCATTAAAGATTTTCCAAAGAGAAAGTCCCGGTTTCTTGTGGTACGAAGAAAAAATTTCATTCCCACCGCCACCTCTTTAATTTGCAGCAAGCATTCTGTTGAAGGGGATTACTTCATTGATGATCATGGTAACAAACAATTTAAAGTAGAATCATGATCGCCAGTATTCGAAGAAAACGTTGAGTACATGGTATGCATAGAAATCGTTTGTATTACAGACAAACAGACAGAAATAACTGGGAAAACACCCTGTATATTGACCAGTATAAAAAATCTGGAGCTATATGTTGAATTTAAAGATCATAGATCATAACTTTTCATTCGGTAGTGGTTCTAGATTTCGAAAATTATTTTCAGCGATTCCTTTAAAAGTAGAACTGATAGCAACATTATCAGTTTTTCATGTATAAATCTGTTATAATGCATAATTTGAAGATTTTATTTTGAATGAATAATTCTCATTAAGTCTTATCAGACCAGTATGATCACAAGTATAACATTAATTTTTCATAAATGGTTTCATAACTTTTTGTATTGCTCCTGGTTTATATTATAGTCAGAATTTTTCGATTTCAAAACATGAATCGGCTAATGGCATAACATTTTATAGTTCATGAGTGCAAAGGAATAAACATTTACATATTTTCCTGAACACATAGGTTTGGTTCACCATTTTGATGCAATATGATATCTTTTGAAATGAGTGTTCAAAGTAGGAAATGATTTAATTTTCCTTATAATTGAGATAATTATTTACTATTATGAGTATGTTTATTCAAATTTATGATAAAACAATAGAGCAAACTCAATCAGTGGCAAAGCCAGAATTTCATTCAATACTTTTAAATGAATTTGCGTGCTTTTTGACAACACTAGGTCTATCTCTCTTCAAGTTGCTCAGGAAACCATTCTTTTACACTACGAAATATAATATGCCCGAGAATATGCCTCATCCATGTTACGTTAAGATATCTTTGGGCTATCACTAAATGGTAGAAGTAGATCGCTTTCCACAATTCATAATCGCTTTTCATTATGAAAAATAAAACAACTGGATTTACTTAGTATTTTATTTTCAGACACCAAAATTTTTATTTGATCGAGAACATGTGATGTACCTCAGAACAATCCCTACGAATTCAAGAAAATTTTGGGTAGAATGACATTAAATGTAATGTGTTATCATACAACCTTCAGAGTGCAATGAACACACAAAAGCTATCGAAACAACAACAAAATGTGGAAATTTGAGCGGAGGAATAATGTTTGACTTAAGAAAACACTGGAGGAAAAATTTACAGGTCCATTTTTATACGGTCGTCTAATTAGATTATTACTTCAAACCAATTTCAGAATAGAATAGAAGAATATTTCCAAATGCAATCGAAGAGGAAGGGGCAGTGAGGGAGTAGAAGATACTAAAGAGACTTGGGGACTCGCTTGGGGGAGATGTGGTACCTGTTATTAAGACAGAGCTAGTTTTGGACATATACATATACAGGTTGTTAAAAATAGGTATATAAAAATATGAAGTGTAATTTTCAGTTATATTTCGGAACCGATTTTATCGAAAGAAATATTTTCAGATTATAGATTTCATTCATGTCATGAATTATAATCGTCACACTAGAGAAAGATCCTGGTCACTTATTACTTATATTCAGAAAGAATTGAGTAAGGACACACCTGCATAGTTCTTATCTTCTTACCGCACAAGCATTCTCAAAAACGTCCCTCTTGGTGGAATATGGGTGGCCCGGCAGCTGTCACCTCTGACATTTCTTATCTAAATAAGAATATGAAGTTGAAAAGAGATGAATGTATGAATTAAATCGTACTAATGTCTTATGGCAGACTTTGCCACCCGAAATCGTTTCGACGTTCTATCATTAAAAAAAATATATATGATTACAGACTAGGACTGTCTTTTGAACGTTCAGATAATTCAGGTTTGATACGTCTTTTTCAAGGTTCGAATGGTGTATTTATTGCTTGGAAAACCTGCAGTGTTCAGGTTTTCAGAAAAGGCTTAACTCCTTAAGAATGTCTATAACATTTTTGGATTAGGTCGAATAAAAAAAAGGTATAGAAAAAAATTTCCCTGACCTCAAGAACCTGCTGTTACAATATATGTATAAATCAAGGAACCATCCTGTATATGATAGTAAATAAAAGTTTAATATGAAAACCATAACAACATAAAAAAGTGAAAGAATTATTTGCTCAAAAGTTAGGAGAAATTAATTGATAGAAATTGAAGATAAAAGTAAACTTTAACATCAATTTTCGAATAGATGGTTGGCCAATTCATGAAAAACGAGAAAGACCACTAAATATTCTCGATCGTCCCCGATAGATGAGTTGAGTCCGCGGCGAAAGGCGCCTGTTGCATCAAAACAATCGCGTTCCGACAGCGACCTTGACGATTTAACGAGCGAGCTTCAGTTTATACACCGGATTACGGAATTAATCTGTAAATAACCGCTCATTATCTTATTGAATCGGACGATTTCGATTTTTCGCACGTTATAAATGGAAAGTGTCGCCAGTTTTCAACCGCGGTTGCCCAAATTTATTGTTTTCCTTTCACCGCGCTTCGTCTCATAATGAACTGCGACCTAATTAAATAATATCTTCATCGAATTATCATATAAAAGTAATAAACGGAACGAGGCCCGCTTCCAGCGCTTAGCAACCGCCCCCCACCAACCCCGATTCTGTGGTTCTCACGGGGGGAGTGCGTTCGTAGTTTTGGGCACGTTCGAAAGTTAAGGCGTAACGGCAGGTTGGCAACAGGTGTACCTTGCTTACAATACACTCTATAGGAGTGAATACGAAAGTTAGAATTGGATGATGAATTTCGAGCGTTTCATTCGTTTCGCAATGACCAAGAAAAATTCTTCAATTCGAGATTTAAACAAGTTATGATAACGCTGCGTGATTATGTGCATAGCTTACCCGATGATTTCCGAACAACGTCGCTGAATAATTAGCATGAAAAATGCGTGTTTGCTATAAAATGGAGTGTATAAACGGTCGAAAGCGCATTTAACAAGGTTTTCTCGTTACCAAGCATTATTTCTTCTATTCGGACAGCGTTGCAAATCGAACGGTCATAATGAGCCGAATGATTTTGATGGCGTTTATTAATATATTACAAAAACTCTAGGAACTGACCGAGGAACGTTAGGTCTGGGGCATACCAAAGGTCACGAATATCACAAGTATATCGTTTCCTATATATGAAATAGTGTTTGCATACATGATGAAACTGCATTAAATATTCCATGACGATTTCAAGTTTGTGTGGCAGGAATCAGGAAACAATTCACTGAATAATCATTAGTATTACCTAAGAGAACTATAAGTTCTTCTAAATTTAGGAAATTAAAACAATTGAACTGAAATTATGACTATAATTTTGTTTAAATGGTGCAAATCGAACAAAGAAACAAAATCAACCCTCTCAATTCCATCCTCGGAATGAAACTGAATTGAAAATTTTCAAATAATGAAAATGCTCCTACGTATATTCTTGCATCAATTTTGTTAGGAGCAAATTTACGTAGTTAAAATATCCAATACAAAATACATACGTGCCTGTGGAGCTATTGAAACAACTTTTTTTACAATCTTTTCGTTCTTTCCAGAGGTATTGCGGACATGTGCCTATTTAGTCTGCTACCGTAAAATTTAAAAAACGCTTCTTTTGATTATTTGAATTATGCATTTTCATTCCATTATTTGCAGTCCAGAGGGGAATAAAGGATGGTTTTGTTTGGTGATATTACCACTTGTACACTGTGTCCCAAATTGACCGAGACTGCACTGTATCTCAGCTATTATTGAAGAAAGAGACATGCGGTTTTCGCGACCCTATGTCACTTTTTTATAAAACTTTTAAATCCACAGAAATATCTTTTGTTTCTGAAATTCAGGGCGAAAACGAAAACGTTCACTTTTTTGGGATGTATTTCAGAAACAATAGATTGTTTGTGTATTTAAAAGTTTCACAAAAAAGTGACACAGAGTCGCGTCTCTATCTTCTATACAGTGCAGTCGCAGTGTGTCGCATATTGGATGATGCGACACAGTGTACAGGTGGGCAAAATTGGTGATACCTGAACTACAACTTCTTAACAGAAAGAGATAGAGGAAAATGAATGACACATTACGGTCGTCTTTTTTAGGAAAACTGATATCGCCATCAACTGTAATCCTCTAGCTTTTTTTGTTTTATAATTATAGACCAAAATTGAAATATTTCCGATTTCAAGTTTGGTCATTATCTCTGTTTCTGTTTGTGCTGGGATGTTGAGAAGAAAACATTATAAAGGCAATTTTTCATGGTAATCCAGTAGCGTTCTATGTTTTTACCAAGAGGAAAGAAACATAACTTTTTGTTAGTTAGAGCTCTACAAATCTCTCTAAATCTTGGGAACAAACATAGTACACTATGGAATATAAATGAAAAAAATGTCATATAATGATTTCATTTCAACATCCTAGTTCAAATAGCAACTAGAAATGACCAAACTTGAAATCGCCCATATTTCAATTTTGTCGTTTAACTCGAAAACAAAGGAAGATAGAAGAATGCAGTTGATGGCATTATCGGCTTCTCTAAAAAAAACCGTAATGTGCCATTCATTTTTCTATCTCTTACGGTTAAAAAATTATAGTTCAGGATCACCTATTTGGTGATTATCTCAGCAACGGAACTTATTGAAGAACATCTCAGTACACAACACTATTGCTGTCAAAAAAGAGTCGGTATAATATTATCATTTCAAAACTGTATCATAGCATAAATCTCTCAAGGTTGCAAAGTTGTCGTTCAGGGATCACCAATTTTGCCACCCTGTAGACTGCTTCTCGAATTTGCTTTCCCCAAAGTGTATTTCTGCAAGGTTAGAGCTTCAATCTTAAGTTATAAATTTATGGACTACTTTTTCATAACAACTTCAAGGGTGCTTTCGGTTTTTTTTTTAACATAAAACTTTTGATGTTACAGAATGATTCCGAAAAATGTAACTGAAAAAAATGCTGTTATGAGTTCATTACAGCACTACTTTTAGTATTGTAATAAACACATTACGAAACTGAAATGGAGAAACTATATTATAGGTATAATTACCTTGAAGGATATATGAAATTTCTTGTAATAATTTTCACCTACTGGCGTCAATACGGGAGGGGGGTTATGAAAGGTAATGGGGGTAATTACCCCCTTCCAGAAAAATACTGACTTTTAACCAAAAGTCATAAAATCATTACATATAGTTAAGACAATATCCTATATCCTAATTTTTTTTCCCTCCCCCAGAAAACATTTCTAGCGACGCCCTTACTCATTCGGTAACAAGTTTTCAGCAAATGTAACATAAAGATCACAAGCCACGAATTTATAATCATTATGAATTCCAGAAAAACCTGTGTTGAATTTATTTCATCTCATGAAGTAATTCCAATTGCGACGTTAATAAATGAAAAATGTATCACGATTTCTCTTTGTTAGAAATAATTTTTTTTTTAATTTATCAGAACTGGTTCAAAATGACCAGGAATATAAATATTGATGAATTGAAAAATTTTGTTTGTTTCTCGTGGAAGGTTGATGTAACATCATTTTATATTCAACATTTCAGTGTGCTTCGATGACAATTACAAAACAAGCAACGCGATGCACGCAGTACCTTACGACTCATGATACAAGTATTTGCCGACCTTTGCCAAATATTCACGAGACGCCACAAATGAACATTTTTTATAATAATATGAAATATTCTCTGAAGTCGTTTAAAACTTTTGTTGAATACATCTTGCTACATACATAATTACAGAATTCGTAAGTTTATAGTGTAAATAATCTGGCCACCAACACAATTTGTGATTATGCATGAAGTTCAAATTTTACAGCGAAATAAAATGTTCTGCAGTACAAAGTGTATACCATGCAATAATATATGAAGTTACGTTTATGTTAACCTCATTATGGAAATTGTTATTGAGTACAAGTCAAGCTATTGCTTCTACTGAAAAAATTCTGATTCAAATAAATTTTTGAAAAAATTTGCTATGCTACATCGAAATTTGAAGGATATGATAAACTTCCTATTGTTGAAGTTACTCCATGTGTTCATGTTTCATCGAAATTGATGTCTATAATTACAAGATATATTAACTGAATTGGTCATACACCTTGGTTGAAAATTAAGCGAGAAAAAAATTAAGCATTAAATAGTTTGGCGCATGGTATGCTTTCAGCGCTCTCTCCCGGACGGATAAAAAAAATATGTAAGAGACACAATTGCAGAGAATTTTATTCTCTACAACTATTATGACAAATACGGGCAAATACCAGAAGATAAATCATAGGTCATAGTTTTTATGAACAAAATAAGTTTAGAACGTAAACTCCGAATCCATAAGACAATGTGTACTGCATTTTGTCATCTGCAATCTCTCACAGTCTCTGAAAACTTGTCGAAACTGGGTGAAGTGTTCCTGTCTTCGGGACATTCATCACTAAAATGTGTAAATTCCTAGGTATCCATCTGAAATTCGAAACGTAGGTCCCTACGAAAGCAATACAAACAGTCTTTCAGAAATATTCGAGACATGTTCTAGAACTTCAGGATTCTGTTCCAATTTTTTTGTTTGCAAGGTATGTATTATTTTTAATTAAATTTTTTTTAGTTTAGTGATTTTGCAAACCACCTATTAGAATATCATTTCAGAAATCGTCAATTTTATTGCAGAAATCGTCAATTTTATTGCAGAAATCATCATTACTCAGTGGATTTGATTGCACAAATGGTCATTGGAAATGCAATTTATGTAGTCACATCATTCCAGAAATGTTTTATTGTATTTCAGAAAATTTCAATAGTGAATCACAAACTGTTATTCTGTTCGAATGAACAGTTAAGGAAAAACTGAGACATTGAATCCTACAGGTATATCTTCCAGGGCAATAGCAGTTGCTGGGAACCTTGTTTATATAACTCTAATAGTTATTCAATGGAGAGTAGTTGGGGAGTTAGATGACAGAAGGCAATTAGATTTAAGTTGCTCATTCAATGAATGCAATTCAAATTTCACCAAGGATACGTCTCTCACAAATATTGTGAAAGTTAGAGTTGAATAAAACAATATCTGACAGCCAAATATTCCAACTGCTCTCCATTGAATAACTAGAGAAATATAAGCAAGGATTCAGATCAACACCACTTAAGCTGTTTCGTCAAATCGTCAACCAATTAGCGAAAGCTAATTTTGTTTCAACGAAAGAAAGCCCAACGTGCTCATAGGGTTCCTTCAAATCTAAATTTGGCTGTGTGATAACACCAATGGACCACAAACATGGGGTATGGGGTTCATGGAAAATTAGGAATAAACGTGGTGTAATAACCACCGGCAATTCATAAGAACCACCTTACTCCAGAAATCACCACAAACGTAAAGGAAGAAAAAAGAACAAAAAAACATACATAAATACACACCTTCGCCGTCACCCAAACAAAAATAGGGCGGAAAGATTATTGGGAAAGTATCATGAGGAATTGCTCCGGACATTGTGTTGACGTTTTGTGTTTCACTTCATATTTCGAGAGAATTGTTCTGAAGTAACTGAGAATCAAAATGAGGAAAAAATGTATGTAACAGAGTGCAGAGGTGTATATAAATTTATGACAATTCCGTTGAAAAATGTGAGAATCAATACTCTGCATTTCTAATTTCTCTTCAGGTTTCTCTCCCAATCTCTGGATCAAAAATCAATCAAGAAAATTTTTGAATACATAATAGAAGAAAGATCAATGTGTTAAACTTGTGCACAAATTGGTCAAAGGCCAAATCCATGCAAACACTTGTTGCCTTACTATAGAAAAATAAAGAACATTCGAACTTTCAAAGATTGTAGCAAATTCTATCTCAGAATCATGAAAATTCTCTGATACATAAAAAAAAAGAAATGTCATTTCCCAATATGAGATTGGTTAGTCCCATTTTGAATGTGTTTATTCCCAATTCGATTGTGTTTACCATTTGGAAGTTGCTTATTCTCATTTTGAAATTGTTCAATCCTTATTTGAAGGTGATAAGTCTCAATTTGAAGTTGAAAACGTATAGTTACTTGAAGTTTTTCTGATTGATTTTTTTCCAAAGAATTCGTGGAAATATTCAAGAAATGGGGACCAAAATCTTGAAATCATACAATGAAGAGAAGGAATTGAATAATTGTGATTGCTACATTCGGTACTCCTCATGATTTATTCAAGAAATGACTAAAACGAATTGAAATGGAAATATTAAAACTTCTTACTGTTTTGGTTGACCATATTCATAGTCTTATTGTATGCTTATTATCTGGGATGCGATTGTGCGCATCCACCAACTTTGCGAATGCTTTTAGCCATAGTCGAATTCGAATGAGTTATTCTTGAAAGTTTGCATGACTTGCGAGCGACTGTTTGTGCTTTACTGCGAATGCGTGTAGATACTTGAAAGTTTCTAATATATGGCAACGAAATTAAGAATTACTTTAGAACATATCAAGATATTAATTAATTAACGTAATATTTGGAAGTTTCTTGTATGAATGGATCCACATTCATATGAAATACTTGAAAATGACCCAAAGAGTACGAAATATTTAAACACTTTCAATTCAGTTGGATTGAAAAATTCGTGCTTTTATTCCACGACCGATATCTTTGTGTTTGAATGTTTAACCCTGTTCGGAATTCATTTTAAGCATCTTTACTTTATTGGAAATCTTTCCTGACAATAGCCCTTGGTACATATCACGAACAAAAACAGTACCTACTTTTTTCTACTCGGCAGATGCGTTAACGCTTTTGGTTTTAATGCTGCTTTCCATCTCGGATATTAAAAAATCTCTAATCATTCGCAAGAAACCCAGAATTTCAGATGGAAAAGAAATCTATTCACTAACCTGAAAAATCACTTGTTGCATTTTGAGTTTTGAGTAAGACTAGTCCCGGATTGCGATGTTGCTATATTCATCAGAAGCTGCTCTCTGTACCGTTGGCAGCGCTTTGCGAGCGGTTATCAGGATTTCAGGAATACCATTATGGGAGTTACGGATGATGTCGAAAAAAAGCAGCCCTGCTAGTGTGAACGTGCCATGAAATCGCGGAAAACTCCTAACGACACGTCATCCATCGTCGCAGATGGAACCTTGCATCATTTCACTTCAGCTTCATGCTAAAAATATGAAGATATACGAAGTTTCTGTTTCTAGACGAGGATATGTTACACAATGACGAGGTGTTCGAAGACAAACAAAACTACGGCCCCCTTAACGCGACATACCTATAATTTTTTCTAGAACTATTTATAAATAATCTATCTGGCACCGATCCGAAATACATTTTCAGAGAATGTGAGTGGAATCCACCAGTAAAAATCGAATGGAATAGGAATCATTCAGAAGGAAATTTGCGAAATCATCCTGGATAGGAATGATATTCGTCGCATTATAACTCACCTGTATCAGGATAAAAGCAGCTCAATGCAGCTAAACAAGCTCAAATATGAAATAAACATAATATATGAGGAATCGAATTCATCGAATGGCTGATTTATACAGATGGTCAAAATGAGAAGAGCACTAGAAATGCACCAATATTATTATTACCGACAGTTAATATTAAAATAATATCATAAAAGCGCCAATGGACAGCTATTAAAAACTGTTGCACTTGTATCGAACAACTCAACCTGTCTTACAGAAACAATAAAGTGGATGTAGAAAGCCGAAATACTGGGAAGAGTAAGCATAATCCGGCAAATCATTTTTTCGTATAATGATGAAAGTGAGTGTTGAAGAATATTACGTATGATCTGTGGGGTGAGTTTTTGACTTCGTCACATAATTTCATTTCAACTATAGGTACAAGGTGTCCCAAGTTTCTGGAGAACTGGACCTATTTGAAATATGGAAATTGGGATTATGATTTTCTCCTAAATTTGCTACTGAGCTAAAATATTCTTGAAACTTCCAGAAATATTCTGAATATTTTTTTATTCCAATAGTTTTCAGCTTTAATATCCAAAAAAAACTAATGAAAAAAAGCGTGATGTGGGTTAGTCCGTATTGCTTTCGATAATTCTATTTTCAATATCTGAAGCATTTATAGTTTCCTCGTTTTCGAAGAAGAAGAAAGCAGGAATATTGTGAATTTCCTGAATTTACAAAAAACCGTCACAGGATGTTTTGAATATTGTATCAAACTTGTTGATTTAATGAATTTGACTCCACAAATAATGACATCGATTCAGAAAATCCTAAACAAATCAGAAGTAATTAGATTTAGGCAAATAAACATGTCATCACTTTTCTTTTCATAATCTAACGAAATCATAAAAAGGGTTCTAATTTGAAAAACGAATGATGTGGACAAATTCATGAAATTAACGATTTGTGACAGAATATACAAAACACCATGTGATTATTTTTTTCAAACTTCAAGAAAGGCACAATATTCTTCTTCGGAAAGGTGGATTGAGGAAAGAAATAACTAACGCAATACTTACCACGTTTTTTGTTTGTTTTTTGACAGTTTGGGAACTTTATAGATGAATGAAACGATTCGAATGGAAAGATATTCAGAATTAAATACTCGATCATATCAGGAACGAAAATATTGTACACAAAATGTGTTTGAGGAATTTATTTTCATCCCCTATACAGCTGAAATTGTTCAGGCTTCAAGAATATTTTACCTCTCCAGAGACTGTCGAACAATATCATAATCCGAATTCTCAGATTTCACATAAGTCTCGCTCTTCAGAATCTTCCTGGCACATTCTGCATATTTTCTCGGAGCACGAAGAGTTTTGTCGTTTCTCCGAATATGTGCATTGAAATTTCTAATACGTGAACTTTTGGAAGCGAACTGAAAATACGATAATCTCAAGAAGTTTAGTTATTCAAACATCTAGACATAACAAATTGTAACTTTCTATCCACAATTTAATAAGATCTCAGTGTTATGTCAATGAATTGAAAAATAATTATATTGATGATGGAAATTTTCTTCGATGAAATTGTGTTCAGTGATACATCTTCTTTCAGTTATTGCACTTTTGTAAAAGTCTTATTCGATGGCTTTCAATATGTAGATCAGCGTTCCCAAAATTCAAGAATCTTCATTTTCAACGATTTCCATCCGATGAAACGGTTCAACAAAAAAATTAATGGTTTCTTTATTAATCCTCACAAAACTGTTGAGTGAACAATTCTTAAAATAAGTGGAAAAAGGCCGTTTTCCCTGCAGTTTCCTCTTGGTCGTCGTGAATTTTAAACATATTTTTCTGAACCTTCATTCTGGAACGGCTCAGCACATAATTGGTTACACCGAACACGAGACTGATAAAAAACTTTCTTGAAGCGTAATGTAACCTGATACTCGACCTGATATTGACGTATATTATAACACAATGCAATGTATGGATAATTATAATATGAAGCTCACTGAACATCTCTCGAAATCAATCACATTTTTTTCTTTCGTCTGATACCTTTTAAACGTTGAATTGCTACTGATTCTAGCTAGTTTTCACCTGAGGAATTGCAATTCTCTGATATAAAAGTAATAACAAAGCTATGTGTATATTCAATTCTTAATCGCTCTAAAAACATTTCGGGAAAAAAATTAATTGTATTCGAATGAATGTAGTAAAATAAACTGTCATACATTACGTCCAAGTCGATGTTCTATATAAATACATTCTTCTATCGAAAGAAAAACCGTGAAATTCCGGAACATTTCTTCTGATTTAGAACGAAAGGACTAACAAGTCGTTGTAGTAGAACAAATTGGGCATCGCAATTAAATAATTGATGCGGTGCCAAGTAACAGACTTCACGCGCTTAGCACGGATAAACGTCTAATATACGAACGTTTTTCAGGCGGATTAAGAAATTTATAGCTGAATTGCATCGAATGTACGATGTCGAGGGGACACGAAAATTGGTTCTTTGTTGACTTTCAATTTGTACAGGAAATCGAAAAAACATCGCAAAACATTTGTGATATGGTTCAATAGAAATGCGCTGTAGTCCTGTTTTTGAAATCAGAAATGGTTTGAACTGGATAGGTACTTCAATATTCAATCAACAGAGTACCATTTTAACTTTTGAGTAACTATTCAACTATTAAACTTTCCGGAAATGCGCAGTTGCCACGTATTTAAGTATCGCAAGGAGATTACAGAATACATTTCGGTAGAAGAGAATCAATTTTCTGATTATTTGTTTCTGTGTATGGGCAGAAAGACAATCTTCAATTATTTGCCTATGAATCGATCAAATTTTTTGTACCTTACACTACAAACAGAATCAGAATATTCTTGAGGACACCAAACAATTACCAAAATGAACATTTATTATTCAAATAACATATATGAGATTGTGTGAATTTGTAATTTTTTTCAAAAAACAGTGAATAACTCGAAAATGGCTCTAGATTGCTATAGGAAATGATACTAAATGATTGTGGCATTCGAAGATCTATCTGAAAAAGTCATAATATACAGGGTGTTTCATTTGAAATAACAAAGTTGATACAATTTCCGGTGAAAGCGAAAGTTATTGATTTTAAATGAAGGTCTACTTGGGCTGAATCTTCACACAAAATTTGAAATTGATCTAATTATTATTTGTCCATAAACTTCCTATGGGCACTCCCGTGGAACATACGAAGAAACCAGAATAGTTACATTTATTTGCTCATCTCGAATATTTTCATAAAAAGGTTCCCGTAAACCGAAGTTTAAGCAATGACAAATTGCTCAATCGAAAACACAACGAGTGTAGTCTTGACCGCTTTGCGCCGACGTCCATCGGTCGCGTCGATAAAAATGATGCCAGCAGCATTCGAACATGATGTGGCCTTGTAGTTTATATGGAATTCAGATGCAAAGTCTGAAGCGGAATAAGTAATGACTGCGGCCGATGCGGTTTCTCCACGACGCCTGAAATTGTATTTATATTGCACACATGTTAATTTCGACGGAGTTGAAACCGAATATGTCTCTAGGAACGTCGAAAAAAGTACCTCTAGCAGGAGAGTAGGTCTCAAATGAGGACGGGTGGAAAAAGGACGTGGCTCTAGCCCTAGGAAGGCGCACCATCTGGTTTTCGATATAGCGTGGAGGTAGAGTGATTTATTTGACAGGATGACACTTCTTCTGAATGTGTAAGACACCGGCTGGAGGAGGTCCTGTGAATTTTCGAATTCGGCATATTGGGTTAGTCTTGTTCACGAATTCACGACCAGTAGAAAATTCAAAAGTGAAAATTATGATTTCCTGACAATTCGAAGAAGGCATTCAAGAACTATCATCTTTCTTAATCTATCGAAGAATATAAAGGGTGAGTTTTTGACTTGTACAATGTTAACAATAGATTCTTGAGGTCAAAAGAAATCCATTTTCCGAGTACCTTTTTATCCGATTCAGCCTAAAAGATGGCTATTTTAAACCTTCAAAATAGGCTATGCCACTCCTTGAAACATGTCACTAAATTTTTCGAGCAATACCTCCCAAACTGTAGCAGAACTTTAATTCTGTGAATTTTTTTATCTGAGTTGCATTCAGCAAAGTAACTTATTTTTTAATTCCGCTGATATAAATTTTTATGGATACTTGAATACACTAAAAATCCGCAATTCACAAGATTTCAGGAATTTTTCCAAAATGACCAAATATTCATTGAATAATATTCAACTTAGTTTCGAGGGTTGGGTCCTACGAATTTCTGGTATGATTATTCATTGTAATGGTATGTAATGGTAATAATGAAAAATAAACATGTGAGTGGAATTTTGTGTTCAAACAAGATTCATTAAATCAATGAAAACCTATATATATTCCGAAAATCATTACATCCGATAAAATCATTAACGAGATATATTCGAAAATCAAATTTTTTCATAGACTTTCACAGCCTGTATTTTTTCAACCGAGCCGAATCGGAAAAAAAAAGTTTGAGAAAAAAAGTGTTTTTTTTGGCCTCAGGAATATAATCGGGAATATCCCTTTAAATTATATGAATAAGTCAAAAACTTACCCTGTAGACTGGATTGTTCATTTTTTAACTGACAATTTCACTATTATCATTTTCATAATTTGAAAATCTCAGTTATAATCCTCAGCGGAACTTACAAAGTGAATAAGGATATTCTCAAAAGAAACGCCTTGTTGTTGCTACAAAATTTCAATAGGTGAAGGGTGTATTCATCCAATAATGCATATGATATATCCGAGGATTCCTTACTGGATTACGCCAAAAATGCAACCACGAGCATAAATATTTTCTCTCGAAAATTGTTGCGTCCTAGGCCAGACAAATGAACATAATAGAATTTGAGTCAAACCTAATTGGTTATGGCCCTTTTCTCTCAAAATTCTAAAACAAACAGGCATTTGGTTGCAATGATAACACTTTTGTTTACAGAAGCTAAGGTCAATAAAAACTTTTTGCTCAAAAATATAGTTTTGCGTTCAATAAATTTTTCGCAAGGTATCGCATTTTGAGGTTGAAGGGGGTCCACACTGCTCCTCATGGCCAGTGTTATTTCAGGTTTGTACGTCATCTGTCATTTGGTTTGTTTACATGTTCACCCCAAAAGTGTTTTCCGATTGATCACAAAGGATTTGTCATTTGTGGATAATTTAATATATGAGGCGAGTCGACTAAATCAACAAGTCTTTCGAATGGTCCCTTGGAACGGAAGCGCAACCGAGAAACGCTAGCCAAATTTTATCATCGAAGATTGTTTTACGATTGTTATATTAAGCACTCTGAATTCTTAACAAAAATAAGACAGTCCTAAATGACAATATTGACTGAGAATTGTGAGGAGTTTGAACTAGAAAACTTCATCAAGAAATGTATAAAATATAACTTATGATCAAATTTGATAAGTCTTATCCAGCAACCATCATGTTTCTAAGTTTCTTTGCATGACAATTTCCAGTTGGTAGAGGGCCTCTTGTTGAGAGAACTAGATCCCACTTCTGAAAATACGTTTGACAAAATGTTTTGATAATTGGGTAATTCATGAGTGTATTGTTCAGGAAAGTGCTTACTTCGAAAGCAGTACAATGAATTCAGTTAATTACACATGTCATGTTTCATTTGCTATTTGCGGTCTGGCGCTTAAGCATTTACGACTAGCGATATTCTGTAAACAATGACGTTCAATAACACTAGAAAAATGTTGCGCTATCTATTCATATTTGCGAATTATGACGCGATTCCATCAAACAACAATTTCGATCTTTTCCAGGGAAAGTGTCCGGGAACGCAAACTACCCAAAAATGTAACAAATGGTCACTTACTTGTCGAAGCAACCGGTAACGGAAGGACGTTGCACAAATACTCACGCTCACTAGGTACAGTTGAAAATGAGTACAAGGGGATTCCGTCATGTAGGCGAATAGAACAAACAAAAAGAACTACGGTGGTTGACAAAATGCCTGTGGCTGAAGCACGAAAAATCGCTTCGGAACTGACAGAAATTGGGCTTACTCGCGAGAGAACAGCAAGGACGGTGGGCACCAGCGACGGGGCGTCGGCGCAATGGCGTGCCGTCCGGGTGGGGAGACAGGGGCCAATGTCCACGCGATAAGGACTTGTTCAATCTTCAATCACTTTCTTGCATTCAAATTCAAATTTAACTACATTTTTAACGAGGTATCATCCGGCCACATTTGATACAACCTAATTTAATATAATAAACTGCTTGTTTCTTCTTTCTGTGACCACGATCTCTCTTCTTCGATTGTTATTATATGATATCTGATTTCAGGTTCCCACCTGGAAATTGCGGAGAGCACCCAGTTGGATTGGCTAAAAAACGTAGTAAAATAGCCATACAGGGTGATTCACGAAAAGCGTTCCCTAGAATATTTCAAAGAAAGATTTGAGATAAACACTTGAAATTTTATAGTTAAGCTTTGTTAGTAGCAGGGCCGATCCTAGGGTGTTTTTCGCCAGCGTGCTTAATCCTTATGTGCCGCCCCGAAGATATATAAATAAATTTGTCCACTTCTTCTCAATTTCTATTTTTGCTTTAGGATTTTATTGCATATTACCTGTTGACCACATTTACATTTTGTCTCCTTATAAATCCTTCAAAATGGGCAATTTTGGGTGCAGAATCTCCCTGTATAACCCGAATGAATTTCGATGGATGTAGTTTGTGGCTATAAAGAATTATCTTATTGTGAAAATATCCTATTAGTATTAATTTCATTCTCATCATTTTCAGAAATCGGGTTTGCTCTTATATAAGGCCTTACAATGTTACCATCATGATTGAACAACTCAGACCAAGAATTTTAATAATAGTTATCATCGGAATGAATCCCTATTTGAGAAAGTTTTAAGGTTTTTTTTCAGATTTTAAACTCATTTTCTGAGAATAATATGTGACATATTGAAATAATGTAGAATTCAATGGTAATCTGATTATAAATGAAAAAAACAGGTTATCACGTTCGAAAAATTAAAGTTGGTATCATTTTCGGACGAATCTGAAACTTTTAGTATTTCTAAGAATTCATCTCTTCTGACAAAGCTAAACAATTAAATTACAAGTCTTTCTTTGAAATATTCTCAAGAAAGGTCTTCGTGAATCACCCTGTATAGGTATAGTAAGATAGTAACAGCTGCGATGTATGGGAGACCAATATTGGGTATTCTCATGGGTATGAATAGTTTTCAGAATCGTGAGAGTTGCATTGTAATACGCTTAAACTAGAGTAAAATTGGTTTATTTCACTTAAATCCTCATTCAGATTCCAAAAAGCAATTTGGAGGAACTTTGTATAAAATTTGTTGGAACAGACAAGAACTGGCCAAGGTAAAACAATTGTAGTCAAAATATACATCACATACAGAAATTGTAGATCAAAATAACAATTACAAAACTTATAGTCTTCGACTTATTCTACATATCAGCATCCCAGAGGTATCAAAATTAGACAAAAGAACGATTTTTCAGTTCGATTATTGTTTGGCGACTTGATATACCTAGGGAGTCAAAAATGTGTTCCACTAGCTAGAATCTACTAATGTTAATCCAATACTGTAAATAGTTCGTGTCTGAAAAAATGTGACTTAGCACACTTTACCTCTGATGTGCTATTTTAACGGAAGATTCCTGAGGTCAGAAGAAAAAATTTTGTCGTCACAATTTTTTCCGACTAGGCTAGATACACACAATCCATGACAAAATGTGATTTTCGAATATATCTCGTAAATTATTTTATTTTCGAAATACCTAGAGGTTTTCATTGATGTGGTGAAACCTTATACCAGTAATTCAAGGACACGACCTCTTAAAAGTAGGTTGATTGCTATTTAATGAATATTTGATGATTTTTCAAAATAAAATTAGCCTTCGTGAAATATCGTTTAATGCTCATTTCGTTTACTTTAGCTGAATGCAACCCAATAACTCTACAGGGTCTTCCATAATATGACCGACAAACTTCTAGTGGATGTTTAAGACGTTATTTGAGACACTTTCGACCAAAATCATATAATCCAAAAATACTTCGTTTAGGAGCGTGAACCCACTGATACTTTGTGTCACATATCTACAAAACAATGTCACCTGAAGTGATGAAATTGTACACATTGGCTAATATCAAAAATACAATAACAACTCGAGTTAAATGAGAATTTCCTACTTCAGTAGACTGTAAGTCAGAGTGTGTTGAGTTTCGGAGTTTGCACCTCTGACAGCTCGCGTTTGCATTCCCACAACTCAGTTGGATAGTATGGAGCTCAAAAGTCCGAACGGAACAAGTTTGGCAAAGACCGGTCCTTCTCAGGACCAACAACACCCTGATGACGACAGGCGAATGCTTGCCGAAACGTCGGTAAATACCAACAGTATAGATAATGGAAATAGCCCAAATAATGTACCAACAAATATTCCATTATCAAGAATATCTCGTTCACAACTAATGGTTCAAGTGCTTTTTTTCATCTCAATCATCAGCGTATCGTATTGGGAGGGCAAGGGTATTTTTAGTGACAACTTTTTTAACTTTACCTTTAATTATTTCACATCAAATTCCTAACTTTGATATTTTTTCTTGAAAGACGGTGCTCTTGTATGACATCGCTCAGTTGCAATGGTTTTGAGAAAAATCGATTCGAAGTTTCTCTTCGTTCACTATTCAATGCTCGTTATGTAAGGAATCAGAATGTGGGTGAAATATATCAAGTTCTTCAACTCGATTTCAATAATTTCATGAAACAGTTTATCAAATAATTAATTGAGTCATTTCCAGAGGACTCTAACTCCTTAACGAAGCATTTTTGTATAATATGATTTTGGTGGAATGAGTTCTAAATAATGTCTAGAATATCTGCTAGAAGTGTGTCGGTCTTATTTTGGGACACCCTGTATTCAAATAATAAAAAAAATTCACAGAATGCAATTACGGCTACATTTTTTTAAGCTTTAAGCGATAGAACTGAAACTGCTTTAGTAGCAAGTGAGACATAGGTCATTATGAATGGTTAAAATGGCTAATACATCTTTTTCTCTAGGCTGAATCGAAAAAAATGGTATACGAAAGAAGTACAGTGGAACTTCTGTACAGCGATCGTCTGTGTAACGAATTTTTCTGTATAATGAATTTGGTATAAAACATTGCACCTTGAATCCAAATACCATGTTAAAAACACCCTCTGAAACGAAGTTAATTCTCTATGTAACGAATTATTCCAAGAACATCACTCTTTAAAAAGGTATCAGTAAGAAGGTTTTTCCTGCAGTATAAGGATGGGCTTTTCCGGAATTATGCTTCGCCTTTCGGTCCATTGAAGAAGTTCCGGAAAATAATTTTGAATCTCTGAGAAAGTGGGAAGTAATATATGAGAATAAAATGATTTTTAATTTTACCGCCCAAACAAAAATTATTCATCCAGAAAATTGTAAATACATATTGCATATTTACCTAAATAAAATGGCTATAAGATATTATGAATGCATTTATAAACATTTTCAATTATGTGATTGTATAAAAAAAAAAAATGAAAAGAGAATGCTTGTTCTGCACTTGACACTGTAGAAACCAATTTTCTGTATGACGAAATATTTAGCGGATTTAGCGCTTTTGTTATAGGGAAGTTCAACTGTATTTCTATTGAACCTCAAGAATCTATATTGCAAAAATATATGTAGAAGTTGAAGACTCATCCTGTATGATATCCTTCTCCTTTCTCCGAAGCGACATAAGGAAATATTCATTGTATTTCTGAATATATTGTAGAGCTTAAGTTATCAAGATCTAAAATTGACACATTTAGTTGATTTCCTAATATAGAACAATTCAGCAAAGAGCCTTCCTTTACAATTAGGTGTCTTCTCTGTGAAGAATGTTTATTCGTCCAAAGTAAAATTGAAAGAATATCCCGTTCAGAGGTAATGGTTTACTTATGCTGTATTTTGATAAGATATTATTTTTTCTACAACCGTGCGCTTTAAACTTTTTTCCGCACGCATTTCAATTCGTAAAGAGTCACATTGCCAAACAGTGCGGGAAAAACCCCGGCTATTCCAGCAGAGCCTTTTCCCGCAAGCTTTTTCTGAAGAATAAACTAAATAATGATTATGTCTCTATGCACCGAACTCCACCTACGAGTTTACTATTATTCAGTATGATTTTTTCAAGTATTTCATTAGAACTTTTGGAGGAAGCAATTGTATTAGAAATTCAAGATTTTGTATTTTTGTTTAAGAGTACACGACCTTGAATTGTAAAATATTTTCAAGCAGAATCTACTTCCAGTTCTACCGGAAACGAAAGTCAACTTCGTTATTTCAAATGTAACACCCTGTATATTTTCAAATATTTCAATTCTTCGATCATTTCTACACCAAATTCAAATTTTTTGTCAGAAAGATTGTCACAAATTGGTGTTTATACCTTTAAAAGCTCTTATTGTAAAATGTTTGTTTTCGCAACATTGGAATAAAATAAAGTACGATGACACTATTTCTGGTATAACTTATGAATAAATTTCATAGGGTGTCTGAAACAGGGCTTCAAAGTGAGTTTCAATAAAAATGGCAACCATATAATTTTGTAATTCCAATCGATCGCTCGACAAAAACTAGTTAGTGTGTGTTAAACATTTCATGCCTTTGAAATAAGCAGTTTTGCCGTTATTGAATAAAATTTGAATTTCGTTAATAAAACCAGATTTCTTAGTCTAATAATAGATTTATTCAGATAATTTTCAAGTAGGCTTTGTCAACACTAAATATGTCATTTCATTTAAAATGAAGAATTATTGATTGATCCGAAACTATGCAAAATCGGAATTACGTTAACAGTGATGAACCTATTAAATATGTTTCTTCATTTATGGATAATGTATCAAAATATCAGATTGAGAGTGGCCCCCTCGTTCTCCAGACGTAACACTCCTTGATTTTTATCTATGGGGTACTATAAAAAGAAAGGTTTATGAACATGGCATTCATTCATTGGGAGAGTTCGAAATTATAGTGTGCTGGTTGCACTACAGAAATTATCACCTGAACAACTACAGTAGATAAAGTACGTAGAAGGGCCAACATTTCGAAAATTTATTTGGGAAGCTATTAGTAAATTTCTGTTTTGGCTTTCCGTTGTTAAGAAAATTAAAGTGATGGTTTCAAACTGAAATTTGGTTTGTTTAATTGATCATCATGAGAGAAGGTTAGAAAGGCAATTCACTGATTTTAAAGGCATGAAATATTTCAACTTCTAAAGAAAACTAGTAATTGTCTGACGAAGGAGTCTAATTTAGACTCCGAAACGTTACGCTTGAGAGTTCAAAGCGTTTTCTTTTTGTTCATTGCTAGGCAACAATTTCTTTTCTTAAAGTTTTGGCCCCTGACAAATTAGTGCTCAAATTTTTTCGCAGAGTCCTTACTTATATTTTCAAAAAATTTTTCTTATTGTTTCTTGTTCCAGAAATCGGGACAGAAAATCCAAATTAAGTTTTCAGGAAAAAGAAGTGATGAGTTATCTGGATGAAAAGGTAAGAAAAACTATAAAAATGTACATATATTTCATTTTGTTTTGTTCATTAGTAATTTCGGTCATGTCATTGTCCAAAGGAGAAGAGAAGTTCACCAGCATGAACTAGTTAATTATAATCTTTTTAAGAAATGAAGTTAAATCCAATCCAAATGCTGTTTCTCTTTGAATCTTCCGTCTGAAGACGAATCCGAATGTTGATTAGTGTGGTCGTTTTGGTGACGATCAATTCGATCACGTCATCGTACTGATGACTTGTTTTCAAAATGACCAATCACAGCTAAAATTAAAAAAAATCGCAAATATTTTATTGTTCACGTTTCAATCCTTTTAATTGAATTTTTTCTTCAGTCCACAAATATTTAGAGCCTGGTATATGATATGTGTTGCGGCTCTGAATGATGTAGAGGAAGCTTCGAGAAAAATTCAGAGCAAAACAAACTGCTCACAAAGAAGGAAAACCTAACCAATGTAAATTCTCTAATTGCTGCTGTGAACATAGGTACTGACACTGAAGCCTTCGAGAGTGAATTTCATAACCTATTTGTTCTAGAACGTTCCGAAAACTCAATGGTTTGTATTATGAAAACAAACAGTTATCGACTGATAGAATTCTGCATTATATGAATCTGTTTCGAGATTTTAATCTTATTGAAGTATAGGTATTATATGCGGTCTCCGAATTGTTCTTAATTTTTTTTTTTTTTCTCTCCTACTTTCTGGAACAAGAATCAATTCGAATAATTTTTAAATAATAGGAGGAAGGCCCCTGAGTAAAACTTGTGAACTAATTTATCAGGGGTTAAATCCTTTCAGAAAATTCATGTCTAGAAATGAAACAAAAAATAACACTTCGAACTATCAATTTTGCAACGTTTAAGAGAATTCGACTAAACGGAGAACTTTGGAAGATCCTGGATCCTGTATATCAGAAACCATTTTATTCTATAGAAATTCAATCTTAAAATCTAGTGATCTATTTGAAAATTTCAGCTTTCTAAATTATGCAATACATTTTTCATCCCTATTTCATTGGATCTATTTTTCAGACAATTTTTTGGGAAATCGTTAGTATCGGGCATAAAGGAAAGGAGGTGCCAGATAAAAAAACTCACATGGTAATAGAGAAGCAAAATGAGTTATAATAAATAGAGTGTCCCTACCCCAGTGTTCTTAATATAAGGGGCAACGTTGCAATATTGAAAATAGTTTACACCACAATTTTATGATCCGTTCTTCGTGGGACGCCCTGTATAATAGGTATCCAGGAAGAGGTTCTAAACTAATGAGCACAGAACACACACAACTAGAATGAACACTCTATTGCCCATTTTGTGCCAATTTGTGCCGTATGTTATGAATTTTGTGTCCATTCAGTTTTCGAGATATTTCGAGTTTTCACTATGAGTCACCAACTTGACGCTGTGACTCATATATGGAATTTTGGAAATTTTCTTTTTTCGATAAATTGTGCCCATTATAAATCTATACATTTTCATTTAAGACGTTGACACATCAATATTATCACATATCATTTCAACAAACTAATATTCTACTTTTTGTTTCATGGTTATGTATACCAGAATGGGAATATTCAATAAATTAGACACTATTAATATATTAATATGCTCATTCATAAAACTTTCAGAATAAAACACAACCAAAATGAGAAGGAACATGAAATAATATAATAACACGAAATATACTAGTGCGTTTCAGGATTCACATTGTACGTAACTTTGCATTCATGGATTTCTCGGTGAAGTTTGTCACTTTTTTTAGGTGCGTCAAGTTGGTAACCCACTCCTGGAATTTTGGTATTAGGATGTTTTTAGCCAGTTTGTGCCGTATATTTTGAAATTTGTGCCTGTCCAATTCTTCAGATATTCCATGTTTTCACTGTGCGTCACTAACTTACATATGGAAATTTGATAATTTTTTTTCTGATGAATTGTGCTCATTTTGTGCCATTTTGTGCCGTATGTTATGAATATTGAGCTCCTTCAGTTTTCGAGAAATTCCTGGTTTCTCTTGTAGAGATAGATAAATACTCGTATTAGAAATCATTGACGAGCGTTATTTGTATCCCTCAATGATAGACATAAATAATATCAGTCTGATGTAATAATATTTTGTCATGATAATGTGTGAGTTGAGCAATTGGCAGGAATTCGGTTGAGGTGCAGAAAACCAAGTTTCAAATATTCGACGTTTCAAATCTTCTTCATTTTTAATTATAGGTAACTTAGCTACTTACAAATTTCAGTTCAAATAATGTTTACGCTAATATATAAATCCATTATAAGTTCATCTAAGCCGTTAGCACATCCAATTGCTTGGTAACAATTCGAATCCCGAGGAGTGAGGATGGATGTTGGAAAACAATATATTGCAACCAAAAACGACATCCGAACTTCCTGCTTCTGATAGTCTTTTAAAACTGGATGAAAGGTTGTGAACCAAGGTGTGGCTGTCAGAGTTTGAGACTTTGATGCTCTTCGGTTTGTGGCAATTGCCATGGACAATTTTGCATGAATGCCGAACCAATTGAAGATTCCTCAGAAAAAATGTGACCGATGCAGGAATCGAAAACTCTGATATTGACTCCACGGATGTCATCGAAGAAAATAAACATGCATTTTGCTCTGATGTATTTTTGTCGTCAGTTCGATACGAACCGAGATATTCACGAAAATTCAAATTGAAGCAAGATTTTAGCCCTTTACAGCGTTGCCAAATGTTATGCGGTCACTCCTGCCTAGGGGACTTTTGGGACATCATTTGGGGCACCGAGACCTACCCGAAAAACCTTCATTTGCTTTTGTATGAATTGGTCCAGAGCAAAAGTCCGAGTTTGATTAGAAGAGGGCCAGCAGTGTGGGGGTTAACATTTGGACAACATAATCTTCGCCACCCAATTTTCAAAATACATAATATACTATGATTTTATAAAATAGACAAATTTCACATAACACCAATAAATTTGACAGGGTGATCCTGTATCGATTTTTTTATGAAATTACATAGTAAAGTATTGTGAGTACACAGTGCATCCTATCTCAATGAAAGGGATGTACGCAATAACAATCACCAAGTTCAGACAGAACATATTTCCTAGGTAAGGGACTGACAACAACTGTCTTCAAAGTAAAAGCAAGTATTAATAGGGGTTCGTTATAGAAAAGTGTAAGCCTTCTTCCTGCACAAATCAGATCAGATATTGTCTGATAGTCTGTTGACGGTGCAGATGGGATAGTGTTGTCCTCGTCATATTCCACACAACCGACAATATTAAATGGTTTAGGACTGTTTGTCATTGTCATTTTCCATATCTGAAATAAGACAATATTTTACAGATACATTAGTCAAGAATGTCGTGGAGGGGTTCAAAATTTGAGGATGTGTTGAGTGTTTGAAATTTTAAATCAGGCGTCACCAACTAGGAAATAGACGTTGGATCCTACTCTCAAAAATTCGCTAGAGGACTGCTCCTTTCTTCATCACATCTATAAATTAATGAATCACATTCTTCTGGTGAAAACTACGAAAAATGAGGCTCATTTCAAGCTAACAATTTGATTAACAAGAGTTTTAGAACGCAAGCCAAGCCAACGTAGGTACTAGGTACATGCACTATCTCCCGATATTCGAGGTTTGCATTCTATGAAATTTCAGTAATGCAAATTTCAGTGGGGGTTTTAGATTTCTGTGGAGGTACGATCCACAATCTCTACGCCTACTTCCAACGTCGTCAGATCGATCGAATAATCGAACGTTGAAACAATAAACACATCTCGAAAGCAATTAGGCAATCGCGTAACCAAACGAATACATGAAGATCTCTTGTGATCTCCCACCGTTGTGGACGTCTAAATATAGACGGACAGGCTACTGGCTCCTTTGCCGGACTTGTTCGAATTTCATGAAATCAGACGAGTTGTCAAAACCGAATCATTTGAAATAAACACTTTCTTTTCATTGAGTTCCATTGTGACTCGTGACTTCTGAAAGGTAAGGGATGAAGAAAAAACATTAATGGGCATATTATGGATTATAAAATAATAATTTTTTTCATACATTCATACCAAGACAGTGTATGTGTGCATTAACTCTTTTCTATAGATTTCTCCAACAGAATCATTTACCATTTTTCGAAATTCAGATCAGCTCCGATGTCTAGGTGAAGGAACTGTCGAAAACGAAGTAAATAATTCTCTATTTCAGTATCGTAATGAGTTCATTACAGTACTAAAAGTGGTGCTGTAATGAAACTCATTACTGCATTGTTTTCAGTTAAATTTTTCGTTTTGTGGTTGTCAGTACTGACATCCGATCGATTCAAGTTTCGAATCAAATCAATTCAAATTTCGTAATCTGTCAAATTTCGTAAGTCACACCAACCGCCAAGATGAAATATAAAAGTCACTAACCTTCAGGTTAGTATATAAAAATTCATTTTTATTTGAATTTCGAGAGTATTTCACAAAACTTGACTGAAATAGAGAAAATATCGTCTAATACTCGTTGCAGAAGGCAATTCCAACACTCATGCTATCGAAAACGAGCGACGAAGGAGCGAGTTTTCAATAGCATTCGTATTGGAATAGGAGCTCATTCTGCAACTTGTTTTAGAATATACTATTATTTCAGCATATTCTCAGTTCGGTTGTTTTGATCAGATTTTATTTTGGTGACTATTTTTGGCTTTTGAAAATGTTATTCAATATAATTTCTATAGGATTATGGACATCCACTAATGCATTTATATAATAATACCCAAATTCCAGGTTTGTTTGGTAAACCATTTTGTTTCAACACACCTAATATCTTGTGGATAAAATCTAGAAAAAATATTTATTATTAATTGAATGGAAAGAGCTGAGACTGCGCCGTTTAAGATCAGAAAACAATCAAGAAGTAGAAACACTAAGAGAGTAATAAATTCAAAAAAAGAGAAAAGAAACAAATATCAGATTTTTTTTCTTGTGTATGCATCAAATACTTGTGTTATTTTTTCGTAATAAAGGTGATTATTAATATTATTATCTACAAAATCAAACACCCAATGATGCAACAACTGAGCGAAAACCAAGCGAATCGAAAGGGGCTAATCAACAGTGTAAATCAAGAAAAGAAGAGGATCCAAAACAGTCCTCTAGGGTACTCCGCTGGTCACAGGTGTAGGCGTGAAGTAAATTTTGAGAAGTTTCAAATCATTTTTCTAGCCCAAAATTTCTGAGAGTTATCGAACGATCGAGCCATGTAGACATGTAGAACAATTCATGAAGCTATCTGGCGATATTGATGGAAATGTATCATACAAATTAATCTAATATTCCTCGTCCACGAAGTTTATTATCCTACTTCACAAATATTACAAGAACATCAAAGATTTCATTGTCCAAATAACGGCATAGGATGGAATTTTTTTATAGGTCCTTCTCAGAGTTCAAGGTACAATCTATCTTTTGTAACATTGAACACTGCGTTTCGCGAAACTTTCTGATGAGTTTAAGGATCCTGAAACATCTGTCATCTTCGGCGACGATATGAATGGTATTCAGCAGCTGAATGACAAGTAAATGATGGCAAACACTCCGTATCCAAACAACATAGTACTTTAGTTATCAGCACGCTTGTTTATTTATCATTCTGCCGAAATATCTGATATTTTGAGTCAGAACTTGTTTCAAGCGATAAAGTTGTACTAGCCGATAAAAGATTTCTTCCAACCCAAGAAATTATCGGAAAATACATCTTTGGAATTCAGCGCAGTGAATTAGAATCATTCACTAATTCTGGCGATGTATTGTACGATAAATTTTTGAAATGAAACAGACCTAAAGAGTTTTTGTACAACTCTTCTTCTGTCCGTCTGACGGTGGTCCGTTAGCACGATCATTTTCGAAAAAATTCGACCAACAGAGTTTTCGGTAACTCAACGGTCGAGTCACAATATTAAACCAAGAATCCTCTGAAGATGCCTACCGCAGTAGGCGAAATGTTAGGAGGAATAATTCCTAAGAGACCTTGGCAGAAAAGCCCGGAGAACTGACTCTCTTAATTTCTTTTTTTTTTCATACGAGTGTGGTATCGGCCTTTTTTCATTTTTCTGGAAAATATCCTTTCAGAATTTAATCCTTTTCTGGGGCTTTCCTGTTTCTAAGTCCAGTTTATTTGTTTTCAAAATAGAGCTGATTTTTCCGTTTCTATTTCTATCGTTGTTATCACTTGGCAATGATCGCATATTTATTTTTTCGATCTCGTATTATGAAATATTTTCCATAACTGCAATGTCTAGTAGATCCAATCTTTGTTGGTTCGTAAATATTTTTGATTCTTCTGGACTAATAGTCAAAGGCTATTTTGCTCTGATATTTCACTCAAAATTTTTCTGTTGTTATTATTATTATTATTATTTATTAGAATAAGAAAGGAGGCATATAGCCTATAAACTTTCAAAATACAGAGTAAAATCAAACAAATAGTGTGATACAAAAATATAGACCTGTATACAAGTATACCCAAAAAATTCCGAACAGACCAAACTAAGAACAAAGTTCATCCCACTCCAAACAAAAAATTTTCTCCCATTTCATCCCACGCACACACATCACCCCTGAAAATATCTGTCCAATCGGTTCTTGAAAATGTTGACCGACGGAGAACAAACCACTTCAGCGGGAAGAGAGTTCCACACATCGAAAACGCGGTTGCACAAAAACTCCTGTCTGCATCTTGACCGGAACACCTCATGTTTTCAACTTATACCGATGACCGCGCAAAGAATTATTGTTCACATTAAACAGAGCACTGAGATCACTGCCGAAAAAACTGTGCATTGCCCGAAATGTCACTATTAAGTCACCACGCTCGCGACGCTTCATAAAAGAGGTGAGGTTGAAAATTCGCAGTCTGTCTTCATAAGAAGGTCGTCGGGAGCCATAAGGTATTCTGGTTGCCCTGCGTTGAATACCCTCTAGGAGTTGTTGATCCTGAACTAGGGAAGGGTACCAGACAGGACCCGCATACTCCAGATGGGGTCGAATATATGACGCATACAGTATTCTGCAGGTCTTAACTGAACAACGGGGAAAGGACTTCCGCATGAGGTACAGGATTCTTATTTATTCTGTTCCAGTAAATGGCGGTCCTAGCCATACATTTTGGGGGGGTCGCCGTTAGTGACTTGAATTTTTCTGATCATAAACAAGTGTATTTGCATGAAGAGCTCATTATAAGCAATGTATTTTTAAGATTTGGGGGGAGGGGTCATGACCCCCATGACACACCCTTAGGACCGTCTCTGGTTCCAGTCTGAGTCGTTCAAAATTCAAATCACCTGCCTCTTCTCTCAAAGAAGGCAGCTATATCGGTTTTTCATAAGTAGTAATTTGGGTTTCGGTAGACAGATGTATTGATGTCACTTTTGTGTTTTGATAATCACTTCTGTTTCTTCGATTCTTATATGTATGAACTACTGCTGGTAGTCTATAACGTTTTATTATTTGCTTGAAAAAGATAGCTGAGTCTCTTCGTCTTTTCTTTTCCCTGTCGCTTCTCTATGTTTCGTAATTTCCTCTTTCTATAACTTTGGTCGGCTTAATAGTTAATAGTTTAAAAGGGGCTTACAGTCCACTGCGAACTGATGGTCTATTGTGCCCCCTCAGA
Organism: Hippodamia convergens; assembly: GCA_038502775.1. NCBI lineage: Eukaryota > Metazoa > Arthropoda > Insecta > Coleoptera > Coccinellidae > Hippodamia > Hippodamia convergens. The sequence goes on along the minus strand of CM076611.1, from coordinate 37,831,073 downwards.
ATGCTTCACAGCTCGCCTCCCAGTCCCAGAGATCTTATGAAATCCAATATCTCGGAAGGCTTCAGTGAGGCTAAATCCTTACTCCTACAGGTCTCTTGACCAAAGCATTGTTTCCTTTGGCTTACAATGCCAAAGTATTCTGTGACTAGGTGAATAGGAGTTTCTTCCTCCTCCCCACAGAATCTACACTCGACTGTGCCCGATACGCCCATTCTCAGCAAGTGCTTTCTGAGGCGACAATGCCCTGTAAGAAAGCCATTGAGGAGGTGTAGTTGGTTCTTACTGAGATCCAATTTTTTTTTGGATCTTGCAGTTTCAAAACTCCGAAGGAACTTTTTGGAGTGAATCAACCTCGGGAGATTCTGCCAGAGTGTTTCTCTTTCAGTTTTCTCCTTCTCCAGAAATTCCTTCTTATATGTTTATTTTCCTATTGGACAAAATAATTACCGATGGTGTCGCTGCATTCGCCGATCAGCTGTTTACCGAAACGAGTATTGTTTCGTGTTTACATTAGATTTCTATTTGTATTTATTGGATTTTTTAGTTTAAACGTTTATTGGCTATCAATAATCGAAGTTGTTTCCTTGATTGTGGATCCTGTGGATTATATTGTAAGTGCAAGTATAGGTAATATTGTGCTTTTTGTTATATTTTATGAAAATATTGAGGTGAGCACTATTCAATTCTGAATGCTTTTCAGTTCATCTGGCAAGATGTTTACCAAAGGTTCCTCTAATTATAGGAAATTTTCCAATATTTCCATGCTCGCAGATGCTGGGTAGAGAGTGAGCAAGTGTTGCAATGCAATCATTTGATTCTATGTGGAAAAAATTATTTCAGAACATTGGAATTCTACAAGGACAACCCCATCATATTGAGGAAATGATGTCTTATAAAAATGATGGTGTGAAGGTTGACAAGATTATATACAGATACTAAGCATTGTCTGGAATTTGCAAGCATATTTTAGCCCTGCTACTCTACAAGGTTGTACGTACTACAAAATATTTTGACAATTCTACTGATTGTGAAGGTAAAATTGTAATGTAAATGAACATCAGCATGAACAATATATTCATTTAATAGAAGCTACTAGTTTTTTTTCTTTTTAGGAAGGGAAAAAATCTATGAATAGAAAATGGGTGATAAATTTTGAATAAAAGTGGACATTCTTCAGAGAACCGTATGTATGCAGAACATGATGTGATCCTCGATTAATCATGTTGAAGAATTCATTACGCTAGATTTTAATGTATTATTCATTTATTGCATCTCACTTGTGTCTTAGGCTGCAGTTATAATAAAATAAAATAATTCAACTCATCTATCGATTGATTGCACCTTTTCCGTTGCTTAATGAACGTCAATATTATCAAGCTATTTTTAATATTAATATTGAATTGATACATATATGTATGATATATTGTTTAAAATTGCCAATTCTCGGAATTTATTCGAAATTCCACATGTAGATTTGATCACTGCTGAACATGAGTTCAATTTTGCAACCATCAAGAGAATCACTTAAACTCACAAGATCCCTAGTTTTATTGCACATTATCATATGAATTGAATTCAGCACTTTCAACTAGGCTTCTTGAATCGTTGAAACTTCTATATATTCAAAAATATCAAGTAAACTCAAAGTAGTTCATTTTGATAAGAATGAAAATTATTGTACAAGAACGATATGAACAAAAATTTAAAATGACTTGACTTGAACTGCTTTTTTTGGTAGGTTAGTGAAGGTACAGCTTTCTTCTCCAGTAACAGAAATGTTTTCATAGTGAGAGTTTCTGAAATAATTCAAAACATATGAAGCATTGTTTTCAATATACATCAGTTTCCACTCTTGCTTGTTTTCATTTCACAATCTTCTGGTCGGAAATGCTGTAAGCATACTCTAATATGTGTGGATACAGGTTTTTTCATTATCAAAAAATGCTCCCAGGATTTACATCTATTAATTTCCTCTACGATTTCTAGTTTATTGGTAAAGTGAACATTTTGATTTTCACCACGAAAATGGGCTCCAGGATTCCTAGATTTTTTAGAATTACATCCATAAACACAACAATTAGTGTTTTTCACGGTTTTTTCCATAGGCATATCTTTTTGTCGCAATAAAAACGTAAAAATAAACCCAGCTTTCACGTACTAACTGTCAAAACGATACTCGTTTCGGGCTTAGTTCCAGCTAACGCCGGCGGTGTCGCATAGAGTTGTGTTTTGCTCTATACCACAGAAAGGTTCTGGGCAGTGAGTGGTTTCCGAGCACCCTCTCTGGCAAGTTTATTGGCCTCTTCGTTACCTGTGATTCCCGAATGACGAGGAACCCAGATTTTAATCTGGGTTCCTCGTCACCTTATTTTTTTGCCTACCTCATTGAGTTTGCTCATGTCGACTTTGAGTTGATGACAAAGGAGTCCAGTGCTTTCATAGCAGCTTGACTATCTGAGTGAATAGCTATGTCCGAGGCTATGTCGCAATTCTGATAGTTTCTCTCTAGATTAATATCTAGACATCTTTCGATTGCTAATATTTCTGCTTGCAGAACACTTACACAGGAACCTAACGATAGTGCACACTTGGCTTTGGCCCCGTGAACCCCAGAGCTAGCTCTCGTGTTGGTTTTAAAAATCTGTATACCATTTAACAGTATTTTCTTCGAAATTTTGGTCAGTGAATTCTCGCCCCCATTCCTCTTTTTTCCATAGCATCGTACTGAAGTTTTTCTCAGTACTTATTTTCTTGATCATTACATCACTAGGAAGGTTCGCAGATGAGATGTAGTTACTCAAAGAGCTCCAGACTCTCTGACACCTCATTCTCCCATTACCTGCGCCTTCTCTAGATATTCTGCACACACAGGCAAGCCGCTGTGCTTTATCGAGCATTTTCCTCTTACTTGTCTCACTTGCTTTAGCAAAGCAAACTACTGTCGCATATGTTTTTACAGGTCTCACAATCATGACGTACATCCATCGCAGTATTTTTGTGTTACAACCGCAATTCCTGCCGCATAGACGCCTGCACGCCATAATAGCCTCAATAACTCTACTAGTAGCATAACATATATGCATATTCCACAGAAGCTTACTGTCCCCCTGGAATTACCCTTAATTCGCAGATATACAACTTCAGACTTCCACTCCAGGATATTTCCGTTCAATGATAATGATTTCACGGCTAGAAGTTTTCTTTTCAGAGTGAATTATTGTGGTCTTGGTAGGGTTAATATTCAGCCCCACTGTCAAATACCATTGCTCAATGAGTCCAAGGCCATTCTGCAGTAAATGGCAGAGGGCGCCTTCGAATTTGCCCCTAACTATGAGGACTGACATCAGCATAGCCCACACAGTCGAAGCCTAACTGCGTGAGCCTGTGTAGTAGTTCATCCATTACAAGGCTCCATAATAGGGGGGATAGTACCCCACCCTGAGGTATACCCCACCCTGAGGTATACCCCGAGTTGCTTTAACACCGACGGATTTATCGCCCATCAATGCTTCAGCAATTCTCGTAGTTAATACCTCGAACATCCATTTTACAATGGTTTCATTCACTCCTCGCCTTTCAAGTGCATCTCTGACAGACAAGTGTGTTGTATTGTCAAAAGGCCCCAGGTCGGCTTAGTCAATAAATATAGAATACGTGTTCAAGAACAGAATATTCAGACTATCTATACTCATTTTACTCACTCCCAAGAAATTTAAATACATTCTGAGTCTAAATAACGATTATTAAGGTCCCCAGAGTCAGAAAAGAAATATTTTCGAACATTTCAATAAATCTGTTCAACTTTTTTTTCAGAGGGACGAATTTCTATCATGAGTTTCTTGAAAAAAAACACCCCTTGAAAGAGGTATCAACCTTCAACATATATTGAACAGGGTTTGAATCAACCATCAAAACGTGATGTAGAACATCACCAGCTCCAACGTAGCAATTCCGCCGGTGAAGAGAGGGCACGGAGTGGGCATGTACAATGGTAGAGAGCAATACTAAAATTCTCATATCTCTTTGCATATTTGGTAATCTTATAGTCAGGTCTTTCCGAAAAGTCAAATGGATATAGTGTTTCCTTGGTTGATTAGTAACGAGCCGATTACGAAGAGCATTGGTCTAGCTAAAGATAGCGATTTCTTTCCTAGTACTTCGTAGAGCACCAACTGTTATGTATCAGTTACGAACCTTTCAGAATGACTTTTCTTCAGAGCAACAGTTCTCGCATGATCAATCCCACTCATAAATCTTTTAATTATGTAAGAAATTGAAATCATAAAATTCAACTGCATTTGCTAAGGAAATAGTCACGATCTCCCAAAAAATTGCATATATACCTATATAATATTTCTTGCGAAAAAGATGTGACAATTTATAAAGATAAACAAACCCACGAAAAAATGTTGATATTGAAAATTTCCTTCATCTGATAATAAAGTGATATCGCAAATGTTTACAAACAGATTCTGGTTCGGCTTTATGAGAAAAACGGTACGTTCGCTGAGACTCATTTTTCCGATCAGTCGGTCTGGCAAACGCCGCTTTCTACGTCGACTTGCTACAGTCCGAGAAATACGGATGATCTCATAAATGTGTTGTGTAAAATAAAGTGGCCAGATCTAGCGATGAAATCTTGAGGTGCAATAGATCGGTACCCTTCCGAACTGCAACTGGCTATGATACAGGCTGTGCATCTTTCAGGCGTTACGTGTCTTCTATTTATATCGGAACTCTCAGTCCGTTCGGGTGTCATCACAACTGTCCAAAATAAAAATATTTCAAGAAAGAACCAAAATACCAAATAAGTATAGGAAATTTCCTTTTATTTTTTTCTTAATGGAAATGGACAGCCTTGTTTCTATTTGGTTTCGCACACAAACGATGCTTAAAATTAAACTACCAAAATTTCTAAATCTTCAGAAAGCTTTTTTTTCATAGAAGGAAAATAAGCATGACGGAAAGACAAGGCAACATTATAGGCGTATACAGGTGTCCCACCAGGCCAGTTCATAGAAATAAATAATTCGATCACTTCCAAATTTTTTGTAAAGATATGTGCCAAGTAGACCTTCAATCAAGAAATATTTTAAAATGTCAATGACTCCTGTTTGCATAAGAAATGGTATAAAATTTTTCATTTCTAAATGAACACCCTGTTCATTTGGACATTCATTTTATGTATGATTTCCCATATAATCATCTAAATCTATTTTCGAGTTATTCACTGTTTTTTGAAACATAAAAAAGAACAAATTCAGATCTGTTTTTTTTAAATGGGTTTCCTGAAAGATATTCGACGTGTCTTTGTAGAGAACATAACATTTTAATATACGAGAAGGTAAAGCAGGGGGTCTCAGAGTTGTAAATCAAAATTCTAATTGAGGAAATTTAAATTCTACCTCAACAGCCGCACTCTACTTGATTTTTCTTGAATGATTAGTAATGGTTCCCTAAACTACAAGCCTAAAACAAAGCTGAACATATAATATTGTTCTGTAAAAATCAATAACAGATGTCTCAGTATTATCACAGCTGAAAAAGTAATCATTGACTTCATCAGGGTACTTCAATTTCTGATTGAGATCAACTTTGTGGTTTATTTGAAATCCCCAATCCCAAATGATTTCTTGTTTCACAAAGATGAAAAGAAACAGCAAGAAAATGATATCTGACAGATGCGCTTGAAATAAATTCATTTTCTTAACCTTCTTCACGACAAAATGAACTTTCATCCCGTTAGATTCTGAAGCTTCAACATTTTTCTGTAGGATCCACGGAGGTAGAATTTCTTTACCTCCATGGTAGGATCAGACAATGAAAACTTTTTTCAGTTTTTACAAATGGGTATCTTCACCTGCTAGATAACATTTTTATCTTGTTTTTTCTTTTCATCGATGTCGAAAAGAGACACAATTAAATCGATATCTAAATTTTTATTCTAATCATCAAATAAGTGTTAAAACAGGTATTATAAAAACACTTTATGTATGATAGGGCTCAATTAATTTCATCGACAACTGAAATACGAAATGAAGAAATTATTTTCATTAAAAATATTCTTGAGGATAATCAATATCCAACGAAATTTCATAGAAAAAACATTTCATATTTATATCAGAAAATCCTAAATAACTCAAAAATTATCAAATTTTAGGAGCATCACATGTTGAAAAATTATTATCATTTTTCTTTGTACAATCTAACGCAATCATAAAAAAATAGGGTTCTAATTTGAAAAAAAAAAGTTATGGGCCAATCTTGATCCCAATTTTTGACCCAACATTTGGAACAGCCTGTGATGAATTTTTCAAAATTCTAGAAATGTACTATATTTCCACAACTCTTCGACTTTAAAAAAGTGAAAACGGTTTGTGCTTAAGGTTTCTAGATTAGGAATAACGAACATAATACTGAATACTCTTTTCTCTCCCTTTTTTTCAGGTTTTTTCTCGATATTTTCGAAAGTATTTCGACGAATGCAACGATTTGAGTTACGAATGTATTCAGAATTGCATACTCTGTCAAATTCGAAAAGAAAAAAAAAGAAAAAAAAAATTTTGAAAATTTTTTTTTTCGCTTCCCTGTATAACTGAAGTGGTCAGGCTCCAAGAATATTTTAGCTCGGTAATAATGTCAAACAATATAATAATCCATTTTTCAGATTTAAAATAAGTCTAGTTCTCCAGAAACGCCTAATAGGCCGTCGAACTTGGTACACCTGTATATATGTATATATGTATAAATAACCAGATAATAATAAAAATAAACAATAATAACATATAAATACAACATGAGTCTTTGACTAGAAATATATATGAGTATTTTGGCAGAAGATGTTGGGTTTGAAGAAACACCTTTTCTGTATACCATTTCTTCCAGTATTGCCAGGGCCGTCACTAGCCAAATTGTCGCCCTAGGCAGAGACCCAGTCTGACCCCAACAGAAGTTACTTCGGGAAAGATTGAAATATTGACCATTCTGGGTTTTCTCACGAAAATATTAATAAGAACATTGGAGAAATGTTCATTAAAAAAAATCAACAATTTCAAACTAAAATTCATTCTAGGATTGGTAAGGAGAAAGTATGATATGGAGAGTGTCCGGATTTGACGTGAATAACTTCAGAAGGTCCTGAAGATCAAAATATCAGTTGAGTATATAAACTCAAGTCCTAATATGGATATGTCATTGTGTAGGTGAAAAATACATAAGAGACGTTCAAAAAACCGGAAACGAGAAAAATACAAATAAAAAACCTTTACTCAAGAATAGACAATATCCAAATCGAAATAATGGAAGACAATGCATAATTCAATTTTCTCACAACTTCATTTCATTCTGAGACAAAAAATCACACATAAGATAAATAGGATAAGTCTTTCATGAATCACATTAACGAGAGTCTTCCGGGCTTATTCGCCGTGGTCTAATAGGAATTATTTCACAAAATGTTTCCCCAACATCCATAGTAGGCAACTTCAGAGGAATCTTGGTCTAAGATTATAACTCGACCGTAAAGTAACTCAAAGAGTGGTTGGTAATACTGCGGTAGAGTTGCAATCCAAGAATACTCTGGATATGCCTACCGCATATGTCGGTGAAACGTTAGGTGAAATTAGTGTCTGAAGTGGTAAGGTTAGTTGAAATAATACCTAATAAACTACGGCCAATAGGCTTGGAAATTTCTTATAATGTCACTCCAAAAATTCTCGTAGTTTGGCCACTCGCTCAATTTGTACCAAAGTATGTCGTTTTCCTGTTATTTTAGTTTCATGTCTGCATTTTTCCATTTATCAATGTTTCACATATTGTTGAAAAATTATGCCTTATTCAGTTCACAAATTTTCTAAATTATGAAATATTATGGCTTTCCGTAATGTGCACACAGGAGAGCAAGAGCCCCATCAATCATATTTTTGCGATAACATTCTCAAAATTTGTCTGATTGGAATAAATTTTTGATTTTCAAATTAACTGAAAATCTGGTACAGAAAAAGTTTTTTGTGATGCATTCTAACTGAGCCAAGCACCGACTGCCCAACTTCAACAACATGACATTTGCATCTTTTTGTTTCATTTTACTTTTGCATTCTCAATGAGAACTTCCGATTTTTGCACCTATAATTTTTTTTACGAAGCGTGAATTGACGCCCTAGGCGACTGCCTACGTTGCTCAGCCCCTAGCGACGGCCTTGAGTATTGCTTGGATGAAAATATATAGCCATTTTAAGCTCTAATGAAGAGCTGAATACTACGCCTGTAAATATAGTTACCCACAGTTATAGTATTTAGAGCTCGAAAATATTGGAGGAAATCTTAATTCTGGAATATTTTGAACAGGGTACAATAGGTACACTAAATTCTCCAGCTTTTTGAATTTCACGAGAATTTGGAGTTACAGGTTACAGCCGTCTGATATGAACACTATCATTCACGTAGGTATTTCATGAACAAAATCCTCAAAATATTTTTAATGATGTTTTCTAACTAGCTCAACTTCTCTTCCTTTTCTTGAAAGCTCTGGTCACCAGGCTTCCTGTATAAGAAAATATTGGCTGACTTTATATCAATCTTAATTTGAATAACAAATCTAGCAGTCTCCTATATTTAGTCCCACGATAGGTAAAGGTAAGCTGACGCTTGATTCAGTTTTTGCTGACACCACCAGATACATAAAAAGCTCATCTGAAATACAACGCTATCGCATTTTCTATGGAATGAAAAAAAGCCGAATTGATGAAATGAACAAACCCAAAACGTTCTTCGTTCGAAAGCGCGATGAGCAGGGGCGATAAGTTATGGAAAGGGGTCGGCCAGGAAATATTCAACCCCGCAAAGGTCAACATGCAAATGAAGGTAAGATTAATTACCACGATCGGCCGTCCAGGCAAGAGAATGATAGACTTGACTCCTTCCGAAGCCGTGACCACGCCTTTTCATTTCGAAAAGATTGTTAAAAATCCCACAGATTCATATTGTAGGTATAAAGAGAGGTCGACTTGTTGAGAATTAGGTTTCTATGATCATTCCTCCTCGAACCTGTTATGCGATATGTGACTTTTTCAGAATGGCCTTATGGGAATGAGACACTTCAAGTAGGAATGTCCATTTCTAATCATATTAGAAAGCATATATTTATTCTATCTTCCCTCGTATCTTCCCCAACTTTTCAGCGATAGTATAAATTGCCCGCAACACTTGCTCTACAGTTTATTCGTGTCATTAGAAAGACCTTTGATTTGGTTCAATGAATTCCTTACTACTATGGTCTTGAGGGAGAACGATGAATGTCGAAAACGTCCTTTAGCAAAAAACTAGTTTGACATCCGAGTGGAAATTGTTGAAATAAAAGTTATTTATATTATTTATGATACAAGTGCAGAACGCACTGATATTTTTCCACTAGTTCAAAATTTAAAAACTATCCACGAAGTGACGACTGTTAATGAACTGTTAAATTAGGCCTGCCTTACGAGAATTATATATAATTTTTACAAATTCACTGATTTTTTATGAAATTGAGGAATTTTTCATAAATATCGTTAATCGATTTTTGCATTAGAAAAAGTTGGTTGGCAGAGTTGTTTTATGTATTACAAACTCGACGGATAATAGATAAATCCGTTCTGAAAGCCCTTTGAGTACCAACAAATAATACCACACCTACTCCTTGGTTACCAGTCCTCTCAAATATTGTCCCTCCCCATATTTGCAGACAGACAAAACTTTAAATTTTTGGAACAAATTTTTATTCCTTTCCAAATTAATTTCCCATTCTCACCTATGTACCAGATAATAAGGTGCCCAGATTGAATAAACCTTTTTGGTCAAATTTTCTGATCGATATGAATAGAAGGTAAATAAGAAATTTGACAGTATAATTGGAATCTATGCATCTTATAAATAGTTGTCCCATTTATAAAGTTCAAGATGATTTCGAGGCTATACATAAAGTAGGAAATGCATTTCTGAAATGGGTGGTTAATTTTAAAATAATTTAATTTATTGGTTCCTTTTCTGCTTTGGTCCTTTTTCATTTCAGATTAATAATTGCTAGTCGTTTTGTGAAGAATCTCCTTATCTGAGTCCATGAAAGATGTTCTCTTAGATCACACTGATGTCTTTCAAGATTTTCCTGATATTTAATATTTTAAGTATTTTTATTCGGGGGTGAGGTAAGGTTTTTTTTTCAGCTGAGATTTTTTCCCTTTCCTCATTCAATCATACTGCAGACCTGTTTGGTTCTCCTGTGTTGCACCAACCTCAGCTAGGTTCCTTTTTTGTTTCAATATGTATTGTATTATTTTAGCTCTCTGAATCAAAATAATACAGGGTGTACCAAGTTCGACGGCCTATTAGGCGTTTCTGGAGAACTGGACTCATTTGAAATCTGAAAATTGGGATTATGTTATTGATTGACATTATCTACCGAGCTAAAATATTCTTGGAGCCTGACCACTTCCAGTTTATACAGGGAGTGAAAAAAAAATGTAGATTTGACAAATTGTTTTTTCTGTTTTTTTGTTTTTGAATTTGACAGAGAACATGAAATTCTGAATGCAGTCGTACTCGAATCGTCGCATTCGTCAAAAAACTTTCCAAAATATCGAGAAAAATCTGAAGAAAAAGGGAGATAAGAGTATTCAGTTATCATAATTGTTATTCCAATTCTGAACATCTTAAGCACAAACCGTTTTCACATTTTTGAAGTTGAAGATTGTGGAAAATATTGTACTTTTCTTGAATTTTGACACATTCGTCACAGGTGTGTTCCAAATGTTGGGTCAAAAATAAGGATCAAGATTGGCTCGTAACTTTCGTTTTTCAAATTAAAAACCTTATTTTTTTAAGATTGCGTTGGATTCTGCGAAGGAAAATGATGATTATGTTATTTCATGTTGATGCTCCATAAATTAATAATTCTTGAGTTATTTAGGATTTTCTGATTTTATGTCGTTCGTAGCCAGGGAGGGCCGAAACCAAATTTTTTGGGGGGGGGGGAAATCCATCGAAAATTTTCCAACTTCACATTGAATTGACAGGAATTCATTATATATATATTTTGGTATAATATTTGTTTCGGTAATAAAAAATCCAAAATTATGAATTTCAAACAGAGTGAGAAGTAATAAACTTTTTTTCCATCTACCGAACATTCAATTAAGTAGATTTTATGGAGTTTGTTTTTTTCATAAAGAGTATCTTGATGTTGCGTGAAACTTTGAGAAACACTACTTGTTTGTTTCTCCAGTTTTGCAGCTTTTCTTCATTTCGTGGAATCTGGGAGCGAAGGCACGGCTCATTTCACCAGAGAAAATATTTTTTTCTGAAAAATCTATTCTTTTTCATGCCGTGGAAGGCATTGGGAATCAAAGTGATGAGAAATTAACGTTGATTCTTCATTTTCTGGAATCTTTTTTTTTGTGAGGACTACTTTGAAGTATGTTCGAAACTTTGAGACACACTGTTTGTTTCATATTTAATTTAGTTCAGTTTCAATATTTGGTGTATCTCAAAATTTCAAGCATCTTAAACAAAATTTGTTTTGATAAAAAAATAAGCCTTACTCTTGCTTACAGATTTCATTAAATAAAGAAAAGCAAAATAACTCCCTAGTTTACACAGAAAAAGTGTGTCAAAGTGTGTGTCATTAATCAAGATACTTCTTAAAAAAAAAACAACAGATTCCTGATTGGTAGGGAAATGGTTCTGACCTAAATCACTCATATTGAAGAAACAATTTTGAACAAAATTTCCTAATTTGAGTTGGCGATTTCGAACTCTTTTGCAGCGTTTATTGCAATTAATGTTTGGAATTGAGGATATATTTAGTGTTTTGAAAGATTGTTGTTGTGACTTCCGATATTTTGTGGTCACTACTCAAAATTTTCTCTCACACTTGTTTTCCTTCGTGCATTTTCTGTTCATATTATTTTGCAAAAAATGATCGATTCGAATTTTTCTATTTACGAAAATATCTGAAAACGATTTGAATTTTGTAGAAGAGCTTTTCGAACCGGAAATAAGAAACTATATTCAATTTTTTTTTCTCGTGAAAAAAACATTTTTCCAACCGCTTTGAAATTTTTCCAACTGCTTTGAAATTTTTCCAACTCCCTTGAAAATCTTCCAACTGGTTTGAAAATTTGCCAACTTCGTTCAACATTGGGGGGGGATCATCCCCCCCACCCCCCTGAGCCCCGACCCTGTTCGTAGCGTCAAATACATTAAATCTTTTCCATATCAACAATGATAAATGAATCCAAAAAAGAGGTGTGTCACTAGAATAATTTATCTTCTATGACCAAGGTCATCGTTGTTATGAAACAGATTCTATGAATCTACGTACGATATGAAATCAGGAAATCCTGAATAACTCAAGAATTTTAATTTTATTAGCATTAACATGTGGTTAAGATATCTAGATAAGGAATGACAAACATAATACCGAATACTCTCATCTCCCGTTTCACTTCAGTTTTTTTTCGATATTTTGGAAAGTATTATGACAAATGTAACGATATGAATACAAATGTATTCACAATTGAATACTCGAATTCGATAACAAGAAAATAGAACAAAAAAAAATTTTTTTTTCATCCCCTGTAAGAATATTTTTAGCTCGGTAGATAACGTTGAACAATATCATAATCCCAATTTTCAGATTTCAAATAGGTCCAGTTCTCCAGAAACGCCTAATAGGCCATCGAACTTGGTACACTCTGTATATATTATTATTTATTATTATATCTTGGTACTCAAAATGCTTTCAAACGGATTTATCTATTATCCGTCGAGTTTGTAATACATGAAACTGCCTCGCCAACCAACTTTTTTTAATACAAAAATCAATTAACGATATCAATTTCATGAAAAAATCAGTGAATTAGTGGAAATGATATATAATACTTGTAAAGAAGGACTATTTTAACACTCGTTCATTATAACTCGTCACTTCTTGGCTAGTTTTTAAATTTTGAACTTGTGGAAGAAAATCAGTGCGTTCTGCACTTGTATCATAAATAATATAAATAACTATTATATCATCAATTTCCACTAGGCTATCAAACTAGTTTTTTGCTAAAGGACGTTTTCGACATTCATCGTTCTCCTTCAAGACCATAGAGGTAAGGAATTCATTGAACCAAATCAAAGGTATTTGGTTCATGGAATTTTTCTAATGAGACGGATAAATTGTAGCAATTGTTGCGGGGAATTTATATCATCGCTGAAAGGTCGGGGGAATATAGAAATATTAGCTTTCTAATATGATTAGAAGTGGTATATTCCTACTTGAATATCAAATCGTGAATCGTATCAATCTTATAGTCCATACACATACAAGAATTCTAGTCATTGAGGGGGGCTGGGAATAATTAAAAATATGTTGGATATATCTCATCAGTAACTTTTGAATCGCAGGATTTGGTTTGGTTTCGATAAGAAAAAACACCAACTTCTGACGTTTATGAAATTTTATCACCGGACGAAAAATTGTTAGACTTCGGCAACTTACTTCTGTTTGTCTGATATGTTCTTGGATTCATGACAAACTAAACTCTGGAATTGAGAATTTTTTCAGTCTTGTGAAGTGAATAGAAACGCTGATGGATCACTTTTTATATGTTAATAGTGTTTGTCATTATTTATGATGAGCTGCTGGTGAAAAACCGATTGGGAACTTCATGTAGCCCATCTGAGGTCAGAACTGGAAGGCTCTGTATACAACATAAGCTCTATAGAAGAGCTCGGAAATGCTTCTGCTCACTTTGCGTCGTGTCTGCAAGGAGCATATGAAAGAAGCTGTCCACTCAGGAAGAAAAACTATTCAAAGGGACGTGCCCTGGTGGAACAAACAACTAGAAATCCTCAAAAGAACGGCAAGGAGAGATTAGGAATTTTTTTACTCAAAGGAAAATATTGATCGCAAAAAAAATGTACCTATTGACTTTAATATCCATATTGTATTTATGGAGACTACAAGAACATTTGATGATATTTATGTGGATAAGATTTCAATCCAATTCTCATAATATTTATTAATACATACAGGGTGGGCCATCCATAACTTTGCACCTCGAATTTTGAGCTTTGGCATGGAATAATGAAAAAACGCTCGGATAGGTCAAATTTGTTGAAAGGGTGTTTAAATGAGTTTGATATCACTACCCCTCTAGCTGCAATCCCTAACATCTCTCATTTTTGAATAGGAAAAAGGGGTCGAGCAGCACCTTGTTGGAAAGGCAATAAAATTTCCCTGCATGGGTGTATTTTTTTCATCGCTTTATTATTATACAGGAAAACAAAACACACATGCGCCACGAACTCAACACGTTCTGGAGTCCTGGAGCGGTGGCCATTTTTAAAAGCGCTTTCAATTTGTGCTAGGTAGACGGTAGCGGAAAGTGAGAAGATAGCTGAAATATAAATACCAGACAGATAGTCGTTCAAACTTTGAAGAGACATTATTCGGTTTGTGCTTGAGGATGAGAATGATTTTCCTTTCTCTGCAAACAAATCATTGACAGAAAATAAAAAAGGGTTGGAAGCGAACGTTCAACATGTTTGCTACTACTTCCGCTACCGATAAGTAGCAGTAACGCTGTACCTACTCTCCGTCCGCTGAATGCGACCAATAGCTGTCTTCGAAGTAGTTGATATAATTCATTTGTACTGTTTGATGTGTCATATTATCACAATAGACAAAAGATTTTTAAAAAGATTTTTCGCTTTTTTTGACCAAAAAGATTTACGCGACTTCAACCTGGGGGACCTTATTTTCTGGATTATAGGTGAGTATGGAAATGAATTTGGAAAGGAATTGAATTTGTTCAAAAATTCAGAGCTGTTGTCTCTCTGTGAATATGAGGAGGGACAATATTTGTAGGACTGGTAACCAAGGAGTAGGTGTAGATTCGATACTACCAGTAATAATCGTCATAAAAAAATTTAGTTGGATATCATTTTTTTTTACATGAAACTGTTCGACCAAACAGGGCAACACGAAACCTCGGTTTTATTTTCATTCGGGCACAAACGTCACCTTAATTATTTTTCATGATATACAAATCTGCGGAAAGGGTACTTTCTATTGTTTGAAAATTGAATGATGGAAAGCCAGATCAGTATTATCAGCATAAATAAATTTTTCCGAAGAAGTAGTTGGAATGTCACACAAATATGAATTGAATGGAAGAGGTGATAAAACTGAAACTTGTGGAAGACCATTATTCAAAGTTTTGAAACTACTACTATTATTATGGACAAAAACTCGGAATCTTTAGTCGGATAACATATTTTCTAATGGTCTAACCATTTTTACACATTTTAAATAATTACGGAGTTTTATAAATCAATCCATCTTTCCATACTGTATTATATGCAGCTGATAGATCCACAAATTCTGTCCCTGTTTTCAAGTTTTTATTTAACCCTGATTCAATAAAATGTGGTGAGGCTGAGAACCTGATCACAACAATTCTATTTTTCCTGAAACCCCCTAACCATTCTGTGGTGATTCTTTTATAGTTGATTCTATTTTTGATAGAATCAATCTCTGTAAAATTTTGAAAGGGACGCTCAATTAACTAATAATACGGTAACCATTCAGATCAGAAGAATTTTTTCACGTTTCAAAATTGCTACTACTTTAGCTTAGCGAAATTCAGTCGAAAAATTGCCGAAATTCAATATATCATTATGAAGAGGTAATACCAAGATAGGGCTTTTTTCCCAAATGTTTGATGAATTCTTGATAAATTCCATCCAAAACGGCTGCTTTTCTAGATTTTGTATATTTGTATTTGATCGCTGAAATTAATTCATCCTTATTGAATGGGTTAGAAATAACATTTACGGTATGTTTTCATGTCCTTTATTTATGTAATTTCAACTTCATATCTTTCATTTGGGATTTCGATATTTCGACATTAACAGACGACGAGCAATCAATTTAGGGTTGATTTTCTAGGATGATATCCCGAGAGGTGCAGCTACACACCTAGTTTTCTCAAAACATCCCATGAACTCCTCCTGAAATGTGTAAAATTCATATTTGTGACTACACAAGTCCATTTATCTTTCCGACTGGCATTTATTCAGCTTATGAGTTTTTATCTTTTTTCATGTGATGGGGAATTTTGATAATCTTTGTATAATTTCTCAGTTTCCTCAAACCATCAAGAAACGTATTCTTTACGAAAACCTCTCTGAATGAACTTTTGAGCTGCAGCTTCAACTATCCTCATGAAACTAGAATAATTATCATAAGATGGTCGAATCCATCTTAGGTCACTATCGACTTTATTCCGAAATGTGATTCAATTAGCCTTACTGAGATTTCAACGGGGTTTATCTAAACATGGAGCAAAAAGAACCTCATCACCTAAAGTCATAAACATCGGTCTATGCTGACTATGCGGAAAATCCCCAAGAATTTTTCGATTAACTTTTAGAGGTTTTGAAGATTTATCACACGAAACTGAGCAGAGATTAGGATTATAGCCTATTCCATCTTGCAGAATGGAAAGGAGGTGTATCTTTAGCATCAAAAATTAAAAAATAATCATTGTCTTCCATCCAGTTAGTATAAGAGCTATACCACTTCTACAGAATTATTATAACCCCACATCACGTGATGATGGAATTGAAATCTCCGCAATAAATTGATAGGTGGGAAACATCAACATTCAGAGTTCGTGGCCAATTAATGGTGGCAGGTTTATGATTATATGACGGAAATGTCACAAAATTATGAAAAGAAAACTCCATCCATTTCCCCATTCCGAATCTGTTGAACATTACGAACTGATAATTTTTTAACATAACAAGCTCTACCGTATATCGGACTCAGTAAAAAATCAATGAGTTCATAACCTTTCAAATGCCCCTTTCACGAAGATTTTTTTCAGTTGCCGTGTGGGTTTCTTGCAGAAGAATCACTTCGATACCATGTTCATCAGCTTATTTGGGGACGTAACCACACTTGTCTTTCGAAATTTCTTCGATATTCAAATTCAAAATCCTCCCATCCTGGTCGTAAGGTTTTTCAAACCAGGTAAGACCATCCAGTTGATGATTTTTCGGCACTTCAAATATTTGAAGACCGCTATGGGACCCTAATTAAGGGAAATCATCCCCAATAGATAAATCAAACAACTTTCATTGCGATGAAAAACGGAATATTTGTCGGAGACCAAACACTACGACGTTTTCCGAAAAATTGTCAAAATGACAATTTTTAATGAACGATTATGAGATTATACCATCTGTACCAGTATTCATTGAATTTTTATTGAAATCAAACGAATATTTTCATAAATATCGTTTAGTGTTTCTGCATTGAAAAATATTGATTAACAGAACTGTTCTCGCTCTCATAAACAGATAATAAATAAATCCGTGGCAGGTGGTCAACATGTTATCAATAAATATTATCATGAAAACTGTGCTGGAATTATATATTCTCGAACGATTTTTGTTCCAAAAGATGTGGCAGAAAGAGCGGATCTGACAAAGAATTGGAGAAAGGGAATTGCTACTACACTATGGAACCAATTAATTGTTTCAAGGAACCGATTCTGATCTACCCGACTTCCGTGACGTTGCTACGATTTCCATAGAAGTTAAACACTCACTCGGAATGTCTCTGCTTCTGAAATTGTTGACAGGAAATGTATAAATTCATTCGGAATGACGACAGTGAATCGGCGATTTTAGCGGAAACAGAAGATGGGTTCTAAAGAAACTGCTGGAGCGCGTTACAAAGTGGGCGAGGCTTTAGATCACTTCGACAATCTGTACGAAAAGAGAGGTAGAATATTGAAAAATATCAGGAGGAAGAAGCAGGAGATTTCTATCAAAGGAAGTACTGCTGAATCTCTAGGAATGGGAGATCTACGCCGAAGTTTCGAAGACTTCGAGAAAACCCTCAGAATCGCCAGTCGGAACATCAAAAACCAGATAGATAGGAGCATCATCTCGGGATAAATGGTAATATCCTAAAATTTTCGAAGTTTTTTCTGGCATTCTGCATCATATGCCAGAAATGGTATATTTACCAAATCATCTATTCAAGTCACTCAGTTTTTTCAAATACCTCGCTTCGTATGCAATTGATTATATAACGAAATTTGCAAAACATAACAGTCTTATTCCACATATGTTTATATAAGATTCAGGTTCTTATTTTTCCTGAAAAATGTCTTTCATGCCCCATGCGAGCTGGATGACCAGTTCTGATACCATTCCAATTCATTCAATGGTGCACTGCGAATTCCTGTCAATGGTTATAGAAGTATGTATGTATGTATTTCCATGCATTCTGGGTTTCTGTGAAACCCCTCATAAGCTACTTAAAGCTTGTGCGAGTTAGAATGATGGGTGTGTTCTGTGTAGGCTTTGTTACTGTGTCCCGACGCCACCTTAGGCACAGCACTGTTAATTTTTTACCCAACAGTGAATGGTTCGGCGAGTTCTCGAACCCCGACTTGCCGGGTCGGAGTCCAAAGCCCTACCCACCAGGCTACTCGCACATAAGTAAATTAACTATTTTTAAAAACCAATACAATTTTCAACAAAATTTCCTCACAGTTGTTGAAAAGGACAGAGACATTAACATAAATCATCAACTATATGTAGACAACCTCAAACTTTATATGGCCAGAGTTGTGACATTCTTCACTCACAAAATAGGAATAGAGATGGGACTGAGAAAATGCGCGTTCATACATGAGAGGAAAGTTGATTGAGAAATGAGATGATTGTATAGAATAGAATTCAAATACGGACCAGAGAGAAGCTGTAAATACTCAGGAAAAGAGCAGCCTTGGACATTAGAACCGAAATGAATGAATTACCCAAGAACAGGTTCTTCCATAGACTCGACAAAAAACTTCAGAGTAAGTTGAACTCGAGACCAATGTTCACTGCAATTAACACATAGCGACACTAAGCATAGCCCTCGGCATAGCCTGTCAAGGCGATTAACACCAACATGAGAGTAGTTCTTTCCAAACATGGTATGCACCACCTCCATTCCTCGGCTAACCAGTTGTATGTTCTTAGACGGAAACGTGACATCAAAGCATTGAGATGTTTCACCAAAAAGCTCTATCCCTTGTCTTTTCTCTTGCTTATATCGTTGCAATCTTTGGTTGAACAGTGTTCATGTAAAATTAAATGATGCTCAACTAAAATTTTTTTTAGGATTATCACTGGTGTTATCAGATCTTCACCTACTCCTTGTTAAACAGTCCTCTCAAATATTGTAGATCCCCATAATAGTAGAGAGACAACTTTGAATATTTGGAACAAATTCAATTCCTTTTCAAATTAATTTCCCATACTCTCCTATGTGCCAGATATCCACAGGGTGATTCCGGAGGGGACCGTTTAGTTTAGGTGAAGTTAACACTGGTCTAAACAGTTCTGAAACCATCGTTGGGGTTAATTTAGAGTCTACCGGGTGATTTGTTCGATTCCACTGATTGTTTATTTTTTCATAAATTAGATATGGCTTGATAAGTTTTGATGAAACTTTCAGTGTAGAACAATATGATTGTGTACTTTCAATAAATTCAACACTTTTTCGAAGATACATGGTGGAAATCACTATAATTTCTTCAATAGTTTAAGGCTTTCACGAACGGATATAGGGACATTGAGAGAGTCTTCTGGGCTTATTGACTTTTAGGAATTGTTTCACCTAACGTTTCGCCTACATCTGCGGTAGGCATCTTCAGAGGATCTTGGTCAGAGATTGTAACCTTACCGCTGAATTTCCGAAAGTGATGCTGGATTCGATCCGTCGGCATAACTTATAGCCTGATCAATGGCAGGAGATGGTTCACGCGCACGATGTTGATTGGTCCATCGTACCCACCCCGTATTGGCTTGATCTTGTTTTTTTCTGATACCGGCAACTATGCGCTATATACCGAAGGAGTTTCTTCCCTTCTGTTCATGTTGTCTTCATGTTTATATATCTCAATGGCGTCTATGTTCATCCTAGGATGGAAACTTTTTATATTTGAAATAGCCTCTGCCTTTGAGAAAACTATATTGTATTCATCTGGAAGAGCATATTCCGTTAGTACGGATTTTTCTGTCTGATTGAGTCGACAGCATAGTTTGTGATTCTTCATTCTCGTATTGATACTCCGTTTCGTTGTACCAATGTAGGCTCTGCCGCAGTCACAAGGTATCCTATAAATACCGGATTGTGAGAGTGGGTCGACTTGGTCTTTGGTCGTTCTGATCATTTGGCCAAGTTTTCGAGGGAATCTGTTTTTGGTGTAATCTGAAACAGGTAAAATTCTTTAGAAAAACGGGAGGGGTGCGTACCAAATAAAATTAAAACTCCTCAGTAATGTCAAATTATGGTAGAATCTGAAACAGTTAGCGAATTTTTGAAAACGGAATGTACAGGGTGGTTTTTGAACCTGCAAATTTCATCTAAAATCATACCCTGTATCTTCGAAAAGTGTTGAATTCATTAAAAGTACACAATCATATTGTTCTACACTGAAAATTTCATCACAATTTATCAAGCCATAACAAAGTATTGAATATAAGAAAAATTGTCGAATCGGACAAATGACCCTATAGAGCTCGCTATAGACTCTGAATTAAGGCCCACAACCATAAACCAAACATTGTTTCGAAACTGTCTCGACTAGTGTTAACTTTACCTAAAATCTGACTGTCTCCTCCAGAATAACCCCCTATGTATTGTCCCCAGATTGAAGTCGTAAGGCGTAAATCATTTTTGTCAAATTTTTTAATCTGAATGGAACAAAGATCTAATTAAATTACAGATCCTTCCATTAGAGTTCCTGGATTTGAAATTCCCAGGAGAATATGGTCTTTTCATAATCGTTATGAAGGGGCCATGCTTTTCCGATGGAATTCGGTTGAGAGCCCAGTTGTGAGTGTGGGGAAGTTAAGGAGACAATTTAACATCTCATAAATAGTTGTCCCATCTGCTTTTTTTTCATTTCAGGTTAAGAATTTCGGGTAGATTGATGAAGACTGTTGTTTTCTGTCTATAGAAGAAAAACATGAAGATTTTCTTCTAGATTATATAGATGTCCTCAATATTAACTAGAGACTTTGAGAATCCTTCGTTATAGAATATTTTCGATTAGGTTTTTTTTTAACACGGGAAGGCAGGGATATTTCTGCTGAGGGTTTTCCCTAAGCTTAAGTATTATAATGAGAACTTTATGGGTTTCCGTTGCACTAACCCCAGATAAATAATTTTTGTTTCAATATTTATTGAATTAGTTTATCTCTCTCAATCAAAAGAATATATCTTTATACCGGGTGTCCTAGTACAAATGTTGAAATGGATATCTCAGCCATTTCGGAAGATAAAAATTTGAAAATGTCATGTTTTTCCGGTAAAGCCGGAAGTGACTCTGTCTTTTTTATTTCAAATAGCACCCTAGATGATTTTTGCCATTTTTTATTTCTAGTCAAAATTACCTTTTCAACAATGAATCACACTTTGTATTTCACATTTGATTGGATGGAGAAAACGACAATTCTAAGCCCGGTCGTCCGCAGTGGACGCGCGTTGCCGCCTGAATACGCTTGCAGTGAGCGTATTCAGGCGGCAACGCGCTCACGCGAAACAAGCGTTCGTAGCTGCTACAACACAGGCGGCAATGGGCTGCAGGGTTCGTCCACTGGCAGCGGCGACGGTTGCGGCTTCTTGCGTTCCATTCAGTGATATAACCAACAAAGACCATAGTTTGTCTTCGAAAATGACATCGTTCGTATTCTTTTAGCATTGAGTGCAATATGCTCTGAATCCGGAGGACTTGTACATTCTAGAGTTAAGTTATTTAGTCAAAAGACGACGGAAACACAGAGGTCCTGCCGTTATGGATGCACCCAATTTTCAGAACCAAAAATCCTTGGAAGAATTCAAACATCTCCAAAATCAATAATTGGAAAAATATCCTGAGCGATTTTTCAATTTCTATGAGAAGAAGCAAAGAATATTTCTGAATGTTATTTGAGAAACGATGAAACTTCATTGGGGCAACACTTCGAACTCTCAAGCTTTGTAACGTTTCGTAGTTTATATCAGACTCCCTTTTCAGACAATTTCTCAACATGAGCTGCATACGTAATATTGAAAATTACTGATTTCCCAATTGACATTCACCAATCCATGATGATCATAGATTAATATTAATAACTATGATGGTGAAATTGCTACTTCATTTCAAAATTCCCTGAAATCAGTTCCATTTTCAACAAATCATTCCAAATACGATCCACACCCACCGAACAATTTAACAGATTATCATTCTTATATAACTGTCAGGTTCCATCATTAGATTTTTCGTGTTATTCCAATCCATCATGTGATCGCCTATTGGAAGTCACATGATCGCGATCTACCAATATCTCTACATTTTATGTTATTCTAATTTTCTAATTTCGAAAGGTGTTGATGTTTCTCGTGTAGGTATAGGTTTTTCCATAAATACAAGGAATATTGTAAATACAATTTCTGATTTGAAGATTTAGTTTTTGTAAGTTTAGATCTTAAATCATTTCGTTTTTTGAAAACGGTTCTCATATTGAATTTAGAACCAATTCTTTGAATTTTTCCTGAAAGTCCATGAACATGAGAAATCAAATTAAATGACATTGTTTATTCTTGACGGTTTCTTGTTGGTCCCTGTTCATCATTATACTCTCTGCATTTGAAATAATTTTTCAAATGAAATTAGTTGGATATTTATCATCCTCAAGAATACTCTTAATGAAATTAATTTAATTATTTCTCATTTCATTTGTAGATGAAATTAAATGAGCCCCACCGTTAAGTGTTTTTATAATACCACTCATTTGACTGATTTGAATATATATTTAGATATCGATTGTTGTGTGACTTTTTTCTGAAACCACTTGATTCTTCTTTGCCATGTTGTCAAATCACGAATACATCATCGGCATACCGTCATCAAGTATTTAGGCATTGCACCACAGACTCTTCATCACACAAAATTTGACATCAAGATTTCCTTGAATTTCATTCATATAAGAGACAAGTGTGTTCAGAAAAAAAAAGACACACCAATCGATATCAAATGAGTGTTAAAACAGATTTTATGAAAACACTTTATGATTGGGATCATTTAATTCATCAACAACTGAAAAAAGAAAAAATGAAATTAATTTCATTAAAGATAGTTTTGAGCAGGATCATGTCCAACGAATTCCATACGAATTTCTCTACGCGGAAAGGATTTAATTCGTAAATAGAGCCAGAGCTTCTAGCGTTCGAGCGTACACGCGCTACAGATCCCATTTCAGGCGGATCAAGCGTCGAAGCTCGTAGCCGCTCGTGTACGCCCGCTCGAAGTCGCCTGTACTGGATGCAGCTGCATTGGAATACATTGCTTAGGATCTGTAGCAACTTGCCGCACGTATACGCTCGTTTCGCGAGAGCCATAAAACGCTCGAAAACGCTTGCAGTGGGCGACCGGGCTAAAGGTATAGCCGTATAGCTGGGTTCATAAGAAGAATCTGCTCCTGCGGCCTTTTTGATTTAGACTCAAGGGGTTGATATGACATCTAATATGAATACTAAACCCCAATTTTCAGCTGTTTATTCCGAACAGTTTCCGAATTTTTCGAAAAAATTTCTTAATATTTTGACTAAAATTCAGAATGTATCGATAATAATATTTTTCATTGTTTTCAGTAGTATTAGTAATAAGGAAACATTTTTGTCATGAATCTTGATTGAAAATACGAATTTTTTCCAAATCAATAGGAGGAATCTGGTATACACAATTATTCAAATACCGCCAAAGGAAGAAATTCAGCAGTGTTAAATCTGGAGATTTTGCAGATCTTATCGTATTTATGAAAAATCAATTTAATCAAAATTAAGAATACTCAAAATATTTGAGCTCACTGCTATTCTATCAATCGCAAATTTCAATTGTCGTTTTCTCCATTAAATCAAATGTAAAGTACAAAGTGTGATATATTGTTGAGAAGGTTATTTTGAGTAGAAATAAAAAATTGAAGAAAAAATACAAGGTGATATTTGAAATAAAATAAAAGAGTCAGTGAAAAATTTCATATTCTTCAATTCGTTCAAGGAACTTTCATTTGAGAAAAACAAAACTTCCGGTTTGAACGGAAGTGATTTTCAACTTTTGTGAGTTGAAACTGTCCGAGAGAAATTTCTCTTTTGAATTCAAAAGAAAATAATTAAACATATAATAAAGAAAAATCACTAATTCACCATTTAAATGAGAGCAGGATATTTATTCTCAGAAATAGAGCTCAGAATAACTGCCATATAAGAAATACAACCAAGCTTTATCAACACTAAAAACATCTTATCGGAATATACAGAACGACACAACGCTCTGGCAAAAGCATAACAGTCAATTGCCTTGAAGGCAGTTTTGATACTCACCTCTAGAAGAATTTTTGAATACACACCAGGGGAGAAATGGAGTACGACTGGGTCAAACCATACAAGAACACGCCTCTTCAGAAACGAATTCGAAACTTCACCCTTAAACTTTTAGTCTAAGAGCCAGCGTTCGGCAGACTTACGGTATTTTAGCAAACTTCATATTAATGTCAGGTATACTATGACACCTACCGTAGGTGAAATGGGGATTCGCTATGCTCGGCGATGGTTCCTTGGAGCGTGGCCGGAAGTCCAAAAACGAGAAAATTGGGGTTTTCAACGTGATACTAGCATGTCTGCCTTTTTGATATATTGTACTATACACTTTTCTATATCCAACAATTCAATGACAGACATTTATTCCGGTTCCAA
This sequence comes from Hippodamia convergens, assembly GCA_038502775.1. NCBI lineage: Eukaryota > Metazoa > Arthropoda > Insecta > Coleoptera > Coccinellidae > Hippodamia > Hippodamia convergens. Next base: position 37,806,241 of record CM076611.1, on the reverse strand, counting down.
GTGTAATTTCTAGGTTCATGAAAATCGAAAATTTTATAAAAAATAACTTTATTTTAGCAAAGCTGAAAATTATGTATGTTATTCATATGTTTATCGAATACACATATTTGACGAGGCAGACAGATAGGTCGGTTCTAACGTGCAGGCAGACCACATAATACTTTCGGTGTCGTGCTGATGAGAACGTACGATTCTTTCTGTTTTACTCCTCATTTCATTATGAACTATTGTTTGAGCAATGCTGCAATTTACACGTGGTATTCATACTATAATCATGTATAAATATTGAAATAAAATAGACAGATATATCGGTTCTAACATATAGGCAGACCACATAATACATTCGCTGTCGTGTTAATGAAATTGTTAGATTTTTACTATTTTACTCTCCATTTCATTGACAACTACTGTTCCAGCAGGTCTGCAATTCACACATGCTATTCAAACTATTATAGTCTATACATCATAAAAAAAAACAGACAGACTTATCTGTTCTAACTTGTAGGCAGACAAAAAAAATTCATTCGCTGTCGTGTTAATGAAAGTGTGAGATTTTTGCTTTTACTTTTTTTCCCCATATTTCAGTGAGAACCAGTTTTTTAGAAATGCTGTAAGTCACAAATGGTATTGATATTATCATTATCTATACATAATGAAACAAAACAGATAGATATGTCGGTTCTGAAATGCAGGCAGTGAAAGTGAAAGATTTTTACTTATTTACTTTACATTTCACTGGAAAATACTGCTTCAGCGGGTCTGCAATTTGAACTGGAAATTTATATTATCATATTCTATACACAACAAAACAAAACAGACAGATACATCGGCTCTAACATGTAGGCAGACAACAAAATACTCTTCTTAATGAAAGTGTGAGATTTTTGCATTTACTTTTTTACTCTTCATTTCTCTGGGAAACACTGTTTCAGCAGGTCTGCAATTCATACATGGTATTCATACTTTCATAGTCTATACAAAATAATAGAAAACAGATAGATATATCGGTTCTAACATGCAGGCAAGACAACAAAATAATTCGCTGTCGTGTTAATGAAAGTATGATTTTTTACTTTTACTATTTCACTTCACATTTCAATGAGAACTAGTGTTTTAGAAATGCTGTAATTCACACATGGTATTCATACTATCATAGTTCATACACAACAAAAGAAAACAGACAGATATATCGGTTCTAACATGCAGGCAGGCAACAAAATATATTCGCTGTCGTGATAATGAAAGTGTAAGATTTTTACTTTTTTACTCTTCATTTCACTGGAAAATACTGCTTCAGCAGGTCTGCAATTTGAGCATAGTATTCATATTATCATAATCTATACACAGTTAAACAAAACTGACAGATATATCGGTTCTAACATACAGGCAGACAACAAAATACATTCCTGTCTTCTTAATGAAAGTGTGAGATTTTTATATTTACTTTTTTACTCTTCATTTCATTTGGGAAACTCTGTTTCAGCAGGTCTGCAATTCATACATGGTATTCATACTTTCATAGTCTATACAAAATAATAGAAAAACAGATAGATATATCGGTTCTAACATGCAGGCAGACAACAAAATACATTCGCTATCGTGTTGATGAAAGTGTGAGATTTTTACTTTTACTTTTTTACTGCACATTTCAATGAGAACCAGTGTTTTAGCAATGCTGTAAGTCACACATGGTATTCATACTATCATAGTTTATACACAAAAAAAGAAAACAGACAGATATATCGGTTCTAACATGCAGGCAGACAACAAAATATATTCGCTGTCGTGATAATGAAAGTGTAAGATTTTTACTTTTTTACTCTTCATTTCACTGGAAAATACTGCTTCAGCAGGTCTGCAATTTGAGCATAGTATTCATATTATCATAATCTATACACAGTTAAACAAAACTGACAGATATATCGGTCTAACATACAGGCAGACAACAAAATACATTCCCTGTCTTCTTAATGAAAGTGTGAGATTTTTATATTTACTTTTTTACTCTTCATTTCACTGGGAAACTCTGTTTCAGCAGGTCTGCAATTCATACATGGTATTCATACTTTCATAGTCTATACAAAATAATAGAAAACAGATAGATATATCGGTTCTAACATTCAGGCAGACAACAAAATACATTCGCTGTCGTGTTGATGAAAGTGTGAGATTTTTACTTAGAACCGATATTTCTGTCTGTTTTCTATTATTTTATATAGACTATGAAAGTATGAATACCATGTATGAATTGCAGACCTGCTGAAACAGTGTTTTCCAGTGAAATGAAGAGTAAAAGAGTAAATGTAAAAATCTTACACTTTCATTAAGAAGACAGGGAATTTATTTTGTTGTCTGCCTGTATGTTAGAACCGATTTATCTGTCAGTCAGTTTTATTTAATTGTCTATAGATTATGATAATATGAATACTATGTTTAAATTGCAGACCTGCTGAAGCAGTATTTTCCAGTCAAATGTAGATAAAAAAAGTAAAAATCTTACACTTTCATTATCACGACAGCGAATATTTTTGTTGTCTGCCTGCATGTTAGAACCGATATATCTATCTGTTTTCTATTATTTTATATAGACTATGAAAGTATGAATACGATGTATGAATTGCAGACCTGCTGAGACAGTGTTTCCCAGTGAAATGAAGATTAAAAAAAAAAATGTAAAAATCTCACACTTTCATTTAGAAGACAGGGAATGTATTTTGTTGTCTGCCTGTATGTTAGAACCGATATATGTGTCAGTTTTGTTTAACTGTGTATAGATTATGATAATATGAATACTATATTTAAATTGCAGACCTGCTGAAGCGGTATTTTCCAGTGAAATGAAGAGTAAAAAAGTAAGAATCCTACATTTTCATTATCATGACAGCGAATATATTTTGTTGTCTGCCTGCATGTTAGAACCGATATATCTGTCTGTTTTCTTTTGTTGTATATAAACTATGATAGTATGAATACCATGTGTGACTTACAGCATTGCTAAAACACTGGTTCCCATTGAAATGTGGAGTAAAAAAGGAAAAGTAAAAATCTCACACTTTCATCAACAAGACAGCGAATGTATTTTGTTGTCTCTCTGCATGTTAGAACCGATATGTCTATCTGTTTTCTATTATTTTTTATAGACTATGAAAGTATGAATACCATGTATGTATTGCAAACCTGCTGAGACAGTGTTTCCCAGAGAAATGAAGATTAAAAAAGTAAATGTAAAAATCTCACACTTTCATCAAGAAGACAGGGAATGTATTTTGTTGTCTGCCTACATGTTAGAACCGATATATCTGTCTGTTTTGTTCTGTTGTGTATAGAATATGATAATATAAATACCCAGTTCAAATTGCAGACCTGCTGAAGCAGTATTTTTCCAGTGAAATGTAGAGTAAACAAGTAAAAATCTTTCACTTTCATCAACACGACAGCGAATGTATTTTGTTGTCTGCCTGCATTTTAGAACCGATATATCTATCTGTTTTGTTTCATTATGTATACATAATGATAATATGATTACCATTTGTGACGTACAGCATTGCTAAAAAACTGGTTCTCATTGAAATATGGAAAAAAAAAAAGGAAAAGTAAAAATCTCACACTTTCATTATCACGACAGCGAATATATTTTGTTGTCTGCCTTCATGTTAGAACCGATATATCCGTCTATTTTGTTTTATTATGAATACATAATGAAAATATGAATACCATGTGTGAATTACAGCATTGCTAAAACATTGGTTCTCATTGAAATGTGGAGTAGAAAAGTAAAAGTAAAGATCTCACAATTTCATTAACACGACAGCGAATGAATTTTTTTTGTCTGCCTACAGGTTTAAAACAGATGTGTCTGTCTATTTTTTATGGTGTATAGACTATGATAGTTTGAATAGCATGTGTGAATTGCAGACCTGCTGAAACAGTAGTTGTCAATGAAATGGAGAGTAAAATAGTAAAAATCTAACAATTTCATTAACACGACAGCGAATGTATTATGTGGTCTGCCTATATGTTTGAACCGATATATCTGTCTGTTTTATTTCAATATTTATACATGATTATAGTATGAATACCACGTGTAAATTGCAGCATTGCTCAAACAATAGTTCATAATGAAATGAGGAGTAAAACAGAAAGAATCGTACGTTCTCATCAGCAAGACACCGAAAGTATTATGTGGTCTGCCTGCACGTTAGAACCGACCTATCTGTCTGCCTCGTCAAATATGTGTATTCGATAAACATATGAATAACATACATAATTTTCAGCCTTGCTAAAATAAAGTTATTTTTTATGAATTTTTCGATTTTCATGAACCTAGAAATTACACTTGGAACCGGAATAAATGTCTGCCATTGAATTGTTGGATATAGAAAAGTGTATAGTAAAATATCAAAAAGGCAGACATGCTACTATCACGTTGAAAAACCCAATTTTCTCGTTTTTGGACTTGCGGCCACGCTCCAAGGAACCATCGCCGAGCATAGCGAATCCTCATTTCACCTACGGTAGGTGTCATAGTATACCTGACATTAATATGAAGTTTGCTAAAATACCGTAAATCTGCCGAACGCTGGCTCTCAGTCTATTTCCTGAAATCTATGAAAAGGACTATTTTTTAGATGTTTGATTGCCTCTTCCGCTTTGCCGCAGAGGTTGTAATATGTCGGCGAATATGAGGAGGAACAATATTTGGAAGAACACTCACTTTCCATGAGTATATAATTCAAAATAAATAGTATATTTTAAAACAAGTTGCAGAATGAGCTCCTATTCCAACACGAATGCGAAGTTCGAAAACGAGCGACGAAGGAGCGAGTTTTCGATAGCATGAGTGTTGGAATTGCCTTCTGCAACGAGTATTAGACGGTATTTTCTCTATTTCAGTCCATTTTTGTGTAAACCTCTCGAAAATCAAATGAAAATTCAGATTAGTGACTTTTGTATTGTATCTTGGCAGTTGGTGTGACATACGGAATTTGACAGATCACGGAATTTGAATTGATTTGATTCGAAACTTGATTCGATCGGAGGTCAGTACTGACAATCATAAAACGAAAAATATATCTGAAAACAATGCTGTAATGAGTTCCATTACAGCACTACTTTTAGTACTGTAATGAACTCATTACGATACTGAAATAGAGAATAGTATATTCTAATACAAGTTGCAGAATGAGCTCCTATTCCAACACGAATGCGAAGTTCGAAAACGAGCGACGAAGGAGCGAGTTTTCGATAGCATGAGTGTTGGAATTGCCTTCTGCAACGAGTATTAGACGGTATTTTCTCTATTTCAGTCAATTTTTGTGAAATACTCTCGAAATTCAAATGAAAATCCAGATTAGTGACTTTTGTATTGTATCTTGGCAGTTGGTGTGACATACGAAATTTGACAGATAACGGAATTTGAATTGATTTGATTTGAAACTTGATTCGATCGGAGGTCAATACTGACAACCATAAAACGAAAAATATAACTGAAAACAATGCTGTAATGAGTTTCATTACAACACTACTTTTAGTACTGTAATGAACTCATTACGATACTGAAATAGAGAAAAACATTTTACATATATGACGCGAGATATTTGAGAAAAACTGATTTCTGCGATCTTTGACATTCAATATCTTGAGACTTGAATAGGGGATTATAGAGTACATGATTCAGTATGCCATAACAAAGGCATAACTCTGCTATAACTATGATTATCGAGGTTCATTCTTTATTTCTGGTTATTCGACTGTATACCTACTGCGATGACTTCAACTTAGGTCGGCGTGAATTTCCAAATTCGCAGTGTCGAAATTCCAGTGCAATATCCAACCAAGATTCCAGAATATCCAGGACGGTGATCTCAGCACATCGTCACATGGAAAAGAGTCCCTCTCTGAAAGAAGTCTTGCAAAAGTTCGGGAATCCAGGTCCCAGGGTGATGATGGGCCAAAAGTATAACTTCAGTCAGCTTCAGTTAGGGTTTCACGTGGATCGATTGTTATCATGTGATTGATTTGGAATTACGCACAATGGTGAGTCTTAGTGAACCTACAGCATAAATATGTTCTGAAACTTACGGTTTTCACTTCCAATCTCTGATTCCAAATTGATAAAAAAAATTGATTGCCAATTGACGAATCAACTGATTGACTGTTGAAGGAGGCTGATATAACGTTCAAAATGTTACATTTTTAGTCATTTCGGAGTTTTATTGTTCGTTCATTGTTATACAACAATTTTCCTAACCGATTTCATTGAAGAATTTTTTTTAATGAATTCCAATTTATTTCAAGTCTGAGACTAGAAGTTATAATTTTTCTAAAATTTTTCAAGGTATTCTCTACCAGTCTTTGGACCAAGAAACAATCAGTAGAAAGGACCCTGCGTGAAGCAAAACTTATCCTCTCTTTTGTGAGAGGACAAATACTTTCAAAATATTGTTGTCTCACAATTAAACAAAAACTAACCGTAAAAGTATAAAATTTTGTAATGTTTCGTAGTCTATATTAGACTCCTTAACCCTTTCCAGCCCAGTGATGCCATTTGGTATCATCAGAAATAAGTGCTTTTTCTAATCCCTAGATGTTACTGAAAACCTTCTTGTTGATATTTCTTATTCCTAGAAAGGACATTAGTTGTATGGACATCAAAAGTTTCTAGTATAGAGTTCTGTATTTATATTTATGCACATTTGCAAGTTTGCATTTCCTACTGCTGACATAAATTAGTGAACAGTGAACTTTCTAGTATTACTACTTTCAAATTGCGCTATATACGGAATTGAGAAAAATCGAGGTGAGTAATCATGCTTTAGTTCATTCAATAATAGTTTTTGTTTATAGAAATTAGCATCATAATTTACCCCACCTCCCCAAAAAGTTATGATTCCATTTGGAATCATTGGGCTTCATACTATACAGATGTTGTCTTCCGTATTGAATATATATTTGAATGAAATATTCATAATAATAATATCATATTTGTAGAAATTATATTGTATTCGTAGAAATATTTTTTTTATCAATTCAGGTTGAAATGACGTGTGTTGGGGTTGATGGAAAAAGAAGGAAAAGCATCTACTTCTAATTCTGGAAGGAGATATTTCAGACATTCAGTTAGAAAACTCTGATGAAGATGTAGAGGTTGATGTAGAAGACAAAGAAGACATTTCTCCTCAAATAGAAAGTCAAATACAGATAGGAGAAGCTGCTGGTTGTATTGATTGTGAAGTGGGAGGGAATGTTGGGGACTCAGAAGATTATAGTTCGTCGGATGATATTCCACTTGCCCGATTACCTAATCTCCTGAAAAAAAAAGGATCCAACTTATCGATGGCGAAAGAAAAATATGCGACAACTAGAAACAATTAGCAATAATTCTTTTTCCAAACCCCATTCTACTGAAATGACTCTTCTACAATTCTTCTTCTTCATGTGCCATGTCAGTTTTTCTCCGACGTTGGCGATCATCATTGAGAAGGCTTCTCGATCTTGAGCTAAATGCAAAAGTTGTGTGTGTATTTCTTATTCCGGTCCACTCTCGAATATTTTTGAGTCAGGAGGCTTGCCTTCTTCCAACACCCCTTCGTGCCCCTATTTTTCCGCTGATTATCATATGTAAAATGATATAATAGCAAATATTGCTTATCGAACAAACCTTATTCTGTTCAACAAACTCAAACATCTGTGAACACAAGAGAAAAAGAAATGGGAATTCACATTCAGAGTAGAATTATCGAAATGCCAAGTTACCGAATGTATTGGGCGGAAGGTACAAATATCCCTCAATCACAGATGTGATGTCGCGTAATAGATTCGAAAATTTCAGAAATATGGTTTATTTCAATGATAATTCCCAAATGAAGCCTAGGGATAGTCCAGATTATGACAAATTGTTCAAGATTAGGCCGGTGATAGATGGGACAAGGTCTAACTTGGCGAAGCTGGAACCAGAAAAGTTCAATTCAATTGAAAAACTTATGATCCCCTTCAATGGGCGATCATCTTTGAAACAATTCATGAAAAATAAACTTCATAAATGGGAGATAAAAATGTTTGCCAGAGCAGGCAAAATGAAAATGTAATTTTTTTTGTCAAATGAATGTTTATACTGTTGGAATAAAAAAATTTTTAATTTCTTCGATATGGCATCACGAGTCCTGCAAGGATCAGGACACTTCTTAACATAAATTACTCATATATTTGTGTTTTTGGAGCTTATCTGAACTTATTTCGGTGGGTAAATTTTTTTTTTTCTTACATTGATAATTCGGGCTGGAAAGGGTTAATCGGACAAATTTTTAAATCACTGGGCCCTTTCGGAAGCAATGGTAGGGATCGAACAAAAATTCTCAAATGGCATCAGCGATCAATTTAAAATCTGCCAAATCAGCCAATACAGACCTACTTTGAAAGCAAATATATATTCAAACTTTTCTTGAATTTTCCACAATTAAAACGTTTGAATTCAGACGTTACCGCATTATACATTTTATATACAGGGTGAGTCGGGAGGAACGGACCAAACTTCAGGTGTGTATTCTATAGCTCGAAATAATATAAAAAAACTCATATGTTGTTATCCGATTTTCATTTGTTCTCAAACTACAGCGTCATTATAAAGAACAACATTTTCTATATTAAAATAGTTTCATTTATAGCATTATTTTAATAAATGCACGAAAATCCCGCCATTAACCTCGAAACACATTCGTCAGCGAAGGGCTCTCGATGCTTTTCTGATTGATTCGTGATTTTCTTTAAAAAGAAATGCCGTATTTCTAATGCGTCGAATTAGAGCATCCCGAGTGTCAACTTTAACTTTGTATGCCTCGTTCTTGAAGCAGCCCCACAAACAATAGTTCAATGGTGTGAGGTTTGGAGATCTTGGAGGCCAACTAATACGACCACAGCGACCAATCCATAGTCTGAGAAACTCTTGATCTGAATATTGGTTGACCTTATTTAAATATTCAAATTACCCTATAGTTTGAAAACAAATGAGAATCGGATAACAACATATGAGTTTTTTGGAATTATTTCGACCTGCAGAATACACACCTGAAGTTTGGTCCGTTCCTCCCGACTCACCCTGTATATATTGAATCTAAAACTGATGCTGAAATTTCAAATGAACTACCACTGTATACAGACTGCCTACAAACACGGTCAGATATTTCATAGTACCTCAAATCATGATCTATGCCAACGTAAGGGAATAATTAGGACACTGGTCGACAGAGCCTGAAGAATATGGGAACCAGAACAACTAGGAGCTGAACTAAATAAAACTCTTGAAACGCGCCCTCATGGCTAACGGCTGCATTGTAAGGACAGTGATAGACACTTCGAACAAAGGCCTGTAATAAAATGTATCACGTGTCCGAGAATCTTCGACATAAGCATTTTTACCGTTTGTACCTGAGTGGCAGAAATAATCGACCTAATTCTGATTAAAAAAACATCAAAACAATATTCAAACCGTCGAAATACATCAAAGACAATGTGAACTACCTCAAGGACAGAAGAGACCTACTCAGTACTCTGGGTGTATACCGAATACCGTGTTGCTGTCGGAGTGAATACAGCGGTACAACGGAGCAACAAATCAATACAAGGATAAAAGACAAGGCCAATTGCAGACTGGGTCATTCAGAGAAATCCGCGGTTGCAGAGCACACACCGAACAACACGAATTATGAAATAGAATTCGACCAAACCCAAGTGTTGTGTACCCATTGATCCAGGAGAGTTGGGGAAGAACTGGGGAAAAGTTCTTCCCCCACATGGCCCGCGGCACCTCTAAGATTTTGCTCCTCTCCCTAGAATTTGACAAACTGAAGCTAAAATAATTACATAAATATATCAGCAGCTTGGACACACCATAGAAATCGGTAAAGAAAATCAAAACGCCGAATTGAAGAGAAGAGTGAATCTGTCCTGGGTGGCTTTTGGTAAGCTTGGCTACATCTTCAAAAACAGTAAAGTTCCCATGGCTCTTAAGAGAAGAGTACCTATATGATAGTTGCATACTACAGTCGCAACTTATGGATTAGAAACTATGGTCCTATTAAAAAAAAGAATGGAAAATCTGGGTGTATGCTAAAGAGCCATAGAGCGTGCTATGCTGGGCTTAACACTCGGAGACAAAATACCCGACAAAACCATTCAAGAGGGAACAAAAGTGGCTGATAACACAGAGCGTATGGCAAGGTTGAAGTGGCAGAGGGCTGGTCATGTTGCTCGCCAGTCTGTGGATCGATGATCAATACAGCTAACACAGTGGAGACCACGCATAAGTAAATAAAGGGTTGGGCGACCGCAGAAGAGATGGCGTGATGATATTGGAAAGATCACGGGAAATCAATGAATCTATACTTAACCCGTCTCTTTTGAGCATCTCCAAGTTTTTTTAATTCTGGCTACAGATGATAGTTGTTATTTCCTTTCAACCTAACTTTCCTGTCATTTTGAAAATTTCATGCTTGTTGAAATTCCAAATTTTTTGGTATAGGTACCTATGTTTTGGACATGATTTCACTTCATTAAAGATCTGCAGCGATCTTCCAATATTTGAAGTTGCGAAAAATAATCGCTTGGTTGGCCGAACCGGGTTCGAAAAAACTCTCTCTACCCAGAGGTAATTTAGTTTTCATTGAAATATGAATGTTTTCAAATTTTTTTCATATATTCGCCTAGGAAATTCTAGTTCTACAATTTCAATTATGTACTTCCAAGTCGTCATTTAACATGTAACGCGTGTGTTTCCAATTGTAATTAATCCATCATCAAAATTATTCATTATTAGACACAATTGATAGAAAACAACTAATTTTGTGGAGTCAGTTCATGAGTTTGACGAATTATTTTAGGTTATATTCCCATCCTCAAATATGTAAGTGGACATTGAAGGAGCGCTTACATTCGAAGTTAGTTTTAAGCATCAAAATGTCACTTAATCAGCTGGTGCAACCTTATTTAAGTTAAGATTCAATTTAAGGAAAGCTTAACACTAAGCGAGTTTGGTGCAAACAGCCCTCAATGCATAAATCACTTATGATATATATGGAAATACTACATTAATTTCAATAAAAATTAAATGAATTTGGGAGAATAATGTATAAAACTCGTAAAGAAGGCTCATTCTCTCTCTCATAAATTTGACAGATAATGAATAAATTCGTGACAGGAGACCAACATGTCATCAATGAATATTACCATGAAAACAGTGTTAGAATGGAATATGCTCACATTATTTTGTTCTACGAGATGTGGCAGAATGAACGATTTGAGATTCCACACAGAATTAACGGTTCAAGCTATATGCATCGAAAACTTGCGAAAAAATTTTTTGTGCTTGAATGAATTTTTATTATATTTTCAGAACCACTGCAACTCGATAAATGATGTTTGCTCTTTGACATTCGCTGTGATTTACTACTGTTCATATAGAAATACGTTGGGTTGCTATGACTTTATCAAAAACAATTCTACCTGCTACTTAAACGTCAAATTAGATCGGTTTCAACTTCAAAATTCTCTTTATCTAAATTCCAGTGCAATGTCGAACGAAGAAGACTCGGGCATGTCCAAGATGGCGGAGACCCTTGGGAACCTGTATAAGGAGAGGCGTCGCACCTTGGAAGACGTCTTGCAGAAATTCCGGGACGCAAGGGAAAGGATGAACCGGGAGTACAGTAGCAGGAAGCATGAAGCGGCCAAACATTCACCCTTGAAGGCCGTCAAGCTGAAGAAGAAGGTCACCATAGACGCGAGGGGACAGACGTGGAGAGTATAGACGAGCAGCCATTAGTTTCTGATTACAAGGTCGAGGAATCGGAGGATTGCAGATACAAGGTACAAAATTTGGTCACGTACAAGGAGTCTAGTTTGTTGAAGAAATTTAAGAAATATAAATAATAAAAAAATTCTTGCCTAAAATTATTTTTCTCTATTGTATCTAATACTTAAATACTTTGATTAAAATAGTTCGAAGAATTTTTCTTACGAAACAGATGTACTGATTCGTCATATGCCAGTTTAAAACAGATTCATCTCTTGATTCATCCGTTCTGAATTCAAGCAAAGCACGGAGCTCTTCTAACAGTTAGCTTTGGAACGGAGGTTCAAATCCATGTCGTTAGACATTTTTTTGATGTATGGATACTAAAGTCATGTATTCAGTAATGAACGGATTGATGAAAGATTCTAGGGGATGTCTGGAACTGTCATCCACCGCTAGCGTACCATCGAACAGATAAATTACGTGGTCCAGAGCAGAGCTGTGCCGAGCACTGAATATTAGTGCTTCGAGCACTAAGCACTGGGAAAAAAAGGCTCCCGAGTCGCGAGCACTAAGCACCGGTTTCCACAAAATGCTCGCGATTACTAAGCACTTTGTGGAAGTAATTCAATATTTCGAGCCCTAAGCACTTTTCTAGGTAGTGTTATATGTTAGGTTATCTCCATCGGAATGAAAATTGTACCTTTTTAGCTAAGCTGTAATATGTGAGATTATTGGTGGGTCAGAAATGATTTAAAGGATGTTTTCGTGCTAATATCTTTTGATGGGAGACCCCTGGAGTACTCATGATTTTTTTCATATCCTCAAAATTTTTCTGAGAGATGAGCTTGATCTTTCGAGAAATTTATGACAAAAATCAAATTTTTCGACAAAAAAATGGGTTTTCTATATGTCCAAAAAAGAAACAGCTAGATTACAATTTTTTCGGATTCTAGAGGATAAACAGTTCGGAAAATGGTCTGAGATACATGATTTTATTTAATCTCTCAGTTTGGTGTTTATGAATTTCAATTGCTTCCCTATGCAGCTTCGGATAATATGTACACAACACTTGGGTTTGGTCAAATTCTATTGCGAATTCGTGTAGTTCAGTGTCGTGTGCCACCACCGCATATTATCCCAAGTTTTATAGGGAAGTAATTGAAATTTGTAAACACCAAACGAATTTCAATAGATCCTACAAGAGAAACCGTCCTCGTCATAATCAGGCTGGTCATTTCAGCGAGAACAACTCCTGAAAGAACAGCTCCTGGAGATGAAGAAACGTTGAGAATGAAGGATCGACGACGTTCTAGAAACCAAGTGACGTTAAATGATGGCCGCGAAAGCCGCAACCTATTCTGAGAGAAAAAAATTTCATTAAATGTACATTAAATTTTCTTTTCCGAGTTCCCTAACGTCCAAATGCGTACTAGCCCTGAACGTGGTCCGGAAACATCTATCGTTATTAGAATTCAACTCTCTGAAGTACGATTATGTACGACACAAAATGGACGAAGTGTACGATAAGTTTGACCAACGGAACCATTATTCTGATTAAAATATTTCAACAATTTGCAGGTGTTTCTCTGGTCTAAGGCTATATATCTTCTGCCAAAAAGGTAACGGGAATTTTGTTATTTGAAACGCCCGCCTTGAATGGATTTTGAATTTTGTTCTTAGGTTACTAAGACTGTCTTTCATTATTATGCCATGTTTGGGCGTGATCTGTCGATGAGTTTCTTCACGGCAGCTCGTTAAGTCAATCAACCTCGGTAGAGCCTGCCGATCTTCCACATA